>CATIWC010002711.1:0-143856 GCA_948472305.1 Vicia faba | reverse complement strand
CAACAACAACTTCAACAACATTCTTCAACCTTCTTCAAGAATCATCATCAATTCTTCATCACCGGTTCGCCTCAGAGCACCGGCCAGCCGCCGCCATGTTGCCGGACCGCCGCCAGAACATCCTCTGCCACTGCCAAAATCTGTAATCCCCCTCCCCTCTGTTTCGTGCATTTCGTTCCTCCGATTTGCATTCCGATCGTTGCGATCTCTTCATCTAATCCTCCTCTTCGATTCTACGGTGAGTTTTTCTTGAATTAAGCGCTTTTCCAAATAAGTAATTTTTTTGAATAAGTGTTTTTTCTTGATTTTGTTGTTGATTGAAGTTTTAATTGTTTAATTGAGACTTAACTAGTGATAATTATATTAAAATTAGGTTTAATTCAAGGATCGAATTAGGAATTAGTATGTAGATTAACACTTGGTGAGTTTAATCCTAATTTATGTGAATTGATTGAATTCTTGATATCAAAATGTTGAAGAAAATTGACATTGGATAATTGATTCATGAGATTATATTGAGTTCTTGAATTTATAAGTTAATAAATAAAAAGTTTTTGTTCAATCAATCTCATGAGTTGCAAATTGATGTTAAGAGTTTCTTTAATGCATTGTTATCAACTTGTTTCAATCAATTGTTTGAGAATTTTGTGGAGTTTGATGCATTGGAATGCATTTTGATACATAAACTTTGATTTTCTACAAGTTGTAAAGTAGTTCCAATTCACTACTTTTTTGACATAAACTTGAATTGGAATTGATTTACAAATTATGATATAATTGAGTTAGATTCTTGATACTTAATCGCTTGATATTGTTACTTATGATATGATATTGATGTTGAGCTTTGTGTTGCCACTGTTCAATTTCACCTCACTTTATTCTCATGTATTGCTTACTAATTCTCAAGTGTCCATAACATGTTGATTAGTTAGTTTATGTTCATACTTGTGTTGCTTACTAACATAGGTTATTTCTAAGTGTTGTAACAATTTCCATAGGGCCCAAGTAACATTACAAATCACTCTTGATGCATAAAAACTTGAGTTTGATGGAAAATGTCACAATTCCTAATCTTGTTCCAACACTTAACATAAACACAATTTTGCTCTAACTTTCTAACTGTGATGAGTTTTTACACTTGTGATTTATGAAAACCGACTCTCTCTCCATGATTTTGGAGCTTTTGGTATACTTTATTTTCAGTTTTAGATAGCTTTTCGACATATTTTTTGCTACTGTACCATTTCGGAAATCGTGCTTAGAGTCGGAATTTAGACGAACCAAGTTCATTTTTGAGCCTGTTGGCATGTTTGTAGGCTACCATATAATTTTCGTCCAATTCCGAGTCCATAATTTTGTATGCTTATTTACCGATTTTGCGGTTTTTGCCTCCTATTGACTTGTATTGTGTACTTTGGCATGTACTTGACTTTTGTTCATGTAGCTTATTCATTTTACTTTGTACATAATTCATTTTCAATGCATATTACTAATGTTAAATGTTACATTTGATTTTTGTATTTATTTGCTAACCACTTTCGTGAGATGTGCATATTTTGGGAAGTCGGTTTGGATATTAATTGCTTGAGCATTATTTGGTGGTGGATACGCTTATTGCTTCCACCCGTTCTTCATTCTATTATGATATTGCTTGTTATTAATGCTAGATTGCGGCGCATTCTGAGTTCCTTACACTCGTTAAGCTTTCTAGAAATCATGTAAAGTAGGAAATAAAGAGCGTGCACTCGAAGTATCTATTTAAAGTCCTGTAGAAGGCACCACATTCTGTATGCTAATTGTGATTTTTTAAAGTCTTACCTTTGAATAGGTGATTCCGCACGCGTGTTTACTTTCTTGTACAATTTGGTTCGTTCTCGATATGAGTTCGGTCCATTTGGGCGATTTGGTATTGGATTCATTCTCGATATGAGTTTGTTCCAAGTGGGTTCAGTTTGTTCATGCTTGTATGGGTGTGTTCCTTTTACATTTATCGTTTACAATTTTGGCAAAGTTACAAAAAGAAATATAAGATGTTATGCGCCTTGTTCACCTTCCGTATTGAGTGTTCCCCAGAGGCTTTAGTCTTGGTTCATTCTCGATATGATTTTTTACCATTTACATTTTGCACTTTACATTTTGTCAAAATAATCATCAAAAAAAGAAGATATATTCAGATATTACTCGCTTGGTTCACTTCTGTATGGGGTGTTCCTAAGAGTTTTTGGTTTTGGTTCGATTCTCGATAGGAGTCTATTCCAAATGGATGATGCCCGATTTATTTTCATATGCGTTTATTCCAGTGTATATACCATATTTAATTTTATCATTTATGTTGTGCTCCCTCAGGACCATTGGTTTACTCTTGATATGAGTGTATTCCAAATAGCAACTAGGATGGTTCACTCTCGGATGAGTTTATTCCTAGAATACCTTAGATTGGTTCAACTCTCGGATGAGTGTGTTCCATATAGACACTAGGATTGATATCCATGTATGACAATATTAGGTAGAAATATCCCTTCTTTGTCAATCCGAATCATATGACCATCATTGTATGATAACATTAGGCTTAGAAACTAGGCTAGTCTCTCTTAGACTTTTTTCTTCCCCTTTATGTGCATTAAAACTAAAACTCATTTTTATTGGCAAATTCCAAAACACATTAACAATATAAAAACCCTTTTTCAAGGTAAAAGACACCAAACAATTCAAACTCTTTTCTCGCCTCTTGGCTTTTCAAACTTCAAAATGGATATGTTATTTTCCCCCTCTATGCAATACGACACATAATTACCCAAAGGTCGGGTTGCACCGTGTCTACTTGCTAGAGTCGCGAATATAGCATTATCTGCCTCCGGGTATTTTTTGAGCATGTTAATTCCTTTCTACTCTAGATGTGTGAGTCTCTAAAGTTTGAACTGCAGGTATAATGCGAACTTAATATTTTTCCATTAAAAAATACAAAACAAACCAAAACATGTGACCAGAACTACGACGCTCTGATTCCTCGAAAGGGATACGTAGGAAAGAGGTTGTAGAGCCTAACCGAGCAAAAATTGTAAATACTTCTTTCTTTTCTCCGCATTTCTTTTTTCATGCATTCCTTTTTCATTTTTTCTTTTAATCATATACATAGCTTAAACACACCCTTAGAAGTAGCAAACAAGAGTGGATACCATGGAGTACCATTGGCGTGAGGGGTGTTAACACCTTCCCCTTGCGTAACATACTTCCTTACCCAATCTTGTGGTCGAAAGAACGTGATCTTACCCCCTTTATGTTTTCTCGATGTTCACCTTTCCCTTCCTATGGTATAAAAAATGTTCAATAGCGACTTCATTGATATATTATCAGTCGATGTTCGGCCGGTTGTTTCATCATCATTCTGGTTTGTCTCTCGCTTTCCAAAATTCTCTGGTAACCACCAGACTGCTACCGCTATCCGCCACTACTTATTCCAACAACCTTTCGGAAAACTAACCCTACCGGAAAAAGTTCCTCCTTCGATCCAACCGATCCTGACGATATTTCCATCTCCGTACTCGCTACCGTGCAACTTTTCCAAATCCTATACTTATGGATACTCCTCATAACTTTACGCCAAACTATGATGATTTCCTCAAGTGGTATCAAAATTATCAGAACTCAGATTCTACTGCTTTAGTTACACACACTGGTAATTCATTTGTTTACTTCTCTCAATCATCTTCTCTTGGACATTGAGTCCTTGATTCTGGTGCGTCTGATCATGTTACTGGTAAGAAAAATCTTTTCTCTTCCCTCTCTACCTCTGTTTTCTTACCTACTATAACTTCTGCCAATGGTTCTCAAACCTGATCCAAAGGAATTGGTACTGTTCAAATTATACATTCTCTCTCTGTTACTTTTGTTCTCTATGTACCTAATTATCCATTTAATTTACTTTCAGTCAGTTGTTTAACTGATTCTCTTGATTGTAATGACACATTCACTAATAGTAATGTTACCCTGCAGGATTGGTGTTCAGGACAGACAATTGGCGTCGTATATGAGTATCAAGGCCTTTATTATCTCTCAGTGTCATCTCAGACATGCTCAGCCAAAGATTCTCCACTCATAATCCATGCTCAGTTAGGTCATTCTAGTCTTCCCAAATTACATAAGTTGGTGCCAAGTTTATCGAAAGTAACTAATTTACATCGTGAGTCGTGTTGGTTAGGGAAACACACTCGTAGTCAATTTCCTAGTTGAGTTAATAAACAAGTTTTGTAACTTTTTGCTTTAGTTCACTCCTACGTTTGTGGTCCCTCACGTACTATCTCTACTCTTGAGTATATATTTTGTCACCTTTATTGATGATTTTTCACGTAGCACGTGGTTATTTTTAATGAAAAATATATCATAATTATTTTCTATTTTTGAACATTTTTATAAAGAAATAAAAACTCAGTTTGGTGTGTCTATTCGTACCTTAAGAAGTGATAATGCTCGTTGTGATCGGTGGATCTGGAACTGACTGTTTAACGCTGGTTCGTGAAATGTCGCGGAAGCAAGAGTCGCCACCGTCTTTTATGTTCTCCAAATGGAAAGGACAAAAGCACAGAAAAATTCCTTATAGAGATTGCTCTCGGTTCGGGAGGTAGGTTATAGAAAGGGAAGGTGTTAGCACCCTTTCTATCCATGGTTATCCATGGGCTCTTAGATACTTGCTCATTTGTGTTTTCAAAAATGGTTTGTTTGCTTTTCAACTGTGGGTTTTAAAAGTTTCTTTGAAAATTCCAGTTCGACTCTTGTATCAGTCCTCAAGAGTGTTTGAAAAATTGCTTTCGAAAGCTTTTGAAAAGGTGTCGGTGTGAAAAGTATTTTTGATTTGTTTTGAAATTAGAGCAAGTATCTAGAGTCGTCTACCTACCCTAAGGAATTCGTCTGTGTAAATGTCCTTTAAAGTAGTGCCATCCTACCATTGAGAGGTAGGTAGCACCACCGTTGGAGTTGTTCGGGTCAATTTGAGGTTCGGGACATGGTGATCACCAGAGCAATAGGAAGACACCTTAGAAGCTACCCTCATGCCAGGTTCCCGGATCATGAGGACTTACTAAGACATCCTCTACTCGACGATCACCTTTCGAGGCAAGGCAACAGTGAGGCGTACCCTAGGGGTGGTGTGTGCGATTTGTGTGTCGTTTTCATTTGCATTTATCTTGTCATGTTATTGGTGTTCTACGCTTGTTTTTATTTTGGTCCATACATTCTTTCATGCTTTGATTTAACAGTTAAAATATTTGCGGGAAAGGTAAATTCTAAGCTATTACAAAAGGCGCGGGTCCACATCGCCAAAATTTCTCGAACCCGATTTGACAACAAATAAAGAAATTAAAAGTGCGAGAAGTAATTAAAATGTTACAAGGCCTTGGGAGAGATACATAAATATTTAAGAAATAAAATAAGTATGTGCATAAGAAATTACGAACGAGGGCGTTGGACCCTTTTTGCAAAATTAAAATTATATGGAATTAATTAATTAAAAAGAAAGAAATTGTTTTTGTTTTTTGGTATTTTGTGATTTTTAAGACTTAATATGAGAAAAGAATTAATTAAAATTAAAATAAGATGCAAACCCTAATTCTAGTTATTTTTTAATTTATTAAGAAATATTGAAGTTTTTAACCTAAATTAAACCTAATTTTTATATGCAAATTTGATTATAAAAATAAATAAAATAAATATTTAATTATTGATGAAGGAAAAGAAAGAAAGGATGAAAAATTATTAATTAAACCCTATTCTACATTTTTTAGATTTTTATTAAAAGTATTAAAATTAAAACCTAATTTACACTAAGTTTAATTACATGCAAATTTATTTAAGAAAATACTAAAATAAAAATTATTTATTGTTTTAACTCTTTTCTGATTTTTTATGATATTTTATATTTTGTGAAAATAATTAATTAACTAAACAAATAATAGTTAAAAGAAAGATAGAATTAATAAATAAATAAAAAACATAGCAAACCTAGGGGGTTCAGACCCCAAATAGGAGGTGATTCTTTAGAAATTCAGGCCCATTAAGACATTGGTCCATTTGACTTTGGCATTAGCATGTGATGCATTGACTGGGACTTATCGTATACTTCAATCCATGGCCTTTGATCTGATGCAGCTGGACGCGTGGACGTTGGATTTGGAAGGAGTATGATGGTCCTTGGTATTGAATCTGCATGGGATTGTAAATTGAAAAATGATATTGAAACAATGAAGACCTGGGGCTCGAACCCAGGTCTTGGACGTTAACACACACATGCCTTGCCAGTTGTTCTAGACGCGCTTTCTGTAATTTAAACAACAAACAAATAATATAAAATAACAATGGTCAGTGGGCTCTAGCACGCGTGAAGATTTGAATCTTCCAATCACCGCTCCCCACGTTATCGTCTTCCTCGCGTGGTTTTTATTTTCCTGAAACAAAAGAAACATAGCCAACGGTTTTCACGCGTTGCCTAATATAACATATCAAAAAATAGCGATTAGCCCTAGGGGCTCTATAAATTAGGCGCGAGGGTAGGTTTGAGATCGTCCAGATGCGCTGAAGTGAATGGTCTAATTCATATGCTCCAATTTTTCCTTGTTTCAAAATCCCCAATTTAAGGTCCTGTAAACCCTAAAATTCAATAATGGTGAAATCACCTATAGCATGTAATAATCCAATTAAACGCATGGGTTAGCTTTAGAATCATACCAGGAACATGAATCAATAATTAAAATGCCATGAAAATGCATAGATTTTAAAACACGATTATGAATTTTTCATAAGATATTTCAAGTTCTGTATACCAATTCCTGAGGTTTTGATGAATGTTCTTGATTGGGAAACGTTCAATGGACCTTCAGCAAGCTAGTGAAACAAAATTCGTGCCTTGAATCAGCCTGCAAAAGGGTTTTCAGTTTTGAGTTTTTTGCAAAAAATTCCAAGTTTGATAATGGGTTTTTGCGTAGCTTCAATGGTCCTTTGCATTAGGTCTTCGTTCAGGCTTATGTATGAATCAATTAGGGTTGAAAAACTGATCAAAATCTCTTGCAATAATGGTTTTTTGGAAATTTGATTTTCAAGATCTTTTTTCAAATATTTTCCATGTGCTTTTTGTACAAATCATGATCAATCAATCCAAATCTTTCTATATTGAGTCATGCACGAATTATTGATGATATAATGTGCACAAAAAGATTGAAAAAATTAGGTTAAGCATTTTTCATATATTTATTTTAATTTAAATGAATTATTATTAATAAAAATCCAAATAAATAAATAAAAAATGAATAAAAACTTCCCTTTGGGCCAAGTGGTCGTGCACATGTCATGGATGATGAATTGTGGAAGAAAAATGGGCCCATTAGCAATTTTAGGTCATTTGAACCAATGTTGACTTTTCAAAATATCCAAAAATTTCCCAACTTCCACAAGGCATAACTTGCTCAATTTTTAAGCTTTTCTCATGTTCTTGGACATTTTGGAAAGGTCTTTGAGTCCTCTAACCAATGCCTTTGGTCCCATGTCATTTTGATTTACCAATCTCAAGTTATGGTCTTTGACTTAAAGTCCCTTTTTGTTGACTTTTGAAAATGACCTATAATGTTGAAATTGATAACTTTTTGTGAGAGCATTTCTTGGACTTGAATTATGAAGATGAGTTGTAGGAAATGTCTTCCTCTTCAAAATGAGCTTTGGATGGGATTTTTCTGATAATCCATGTGAAAGTTATGCCCTGGTCAATTTACAGTTGACTTTTTCAGCTTTCCAAATAAGGAAACTTTTGCATTTTGATGATTTTTGAGCCAAGCTTTGAGAATCATGATCAAGCATTGATCAAATGATGTTTGTAGCTTCAAAATGATATGTTGACCAAAAATTTGAACTTTTGACTGTCAAATGACCATTTTGCCCCTACAGTTGACTGTAGTGCAATTAGGGTTTTTGACTGTGCAATTTTGTGCTGAAAGTCTTGAAACTTGATATGAGGATGCTTGACCCTATTTGTAGGCATGTGAGACTTTATTGGCCCTTTGGAAACTTCATTTTCTTGATCAGAACCAAAACCCTAATCTTGACTGCTTAGTAGGCTCTTGCACTGTGCAACCCTTGGGGAACTTTGAAGCATAACTTGGCAATTTCTTGAAGAATATGGGAGGGCAAATTTTGGGGTACAACAGTTGCCCCTGTTCAATCTTCTTAGACCTGAGGATGCAGATTGGCTGACGTGCCTTTCGTAATCCGAAGGTGGAAGATGATTGAACACTAGAGTACCCAGAAATTTGCGCTCACATAGTAGCAGTGATGGTGGAAATGGGCTTACAGATGCCATTTAGAGGTTGATGAATAGGATGATGGGCTTATAGATGCCATCTGGATGTTGATTGCGTAAGAGATTCCTTAGCGAGAACCTGTATACCTGCAAAATAGAAAATGATTACCTGACACGTTGCAGGAGCTGATTTTCAGATGCTTTTGTGTAGATATGTCCTGACTGGTTACAGGAATCGGATCTTCGAATTCTTCAGACGTGCCCTGGCGAGATACAGGAATCGAGTCTGGTAATATTGGTCTTTAACGGATACACCCTGGCAAGATTCAGGTATCGGATCCTCGAACTCTTCAGACACACCCTGGCAAGATACAGGAATCGGATCTGGTAATGTTAGTCTTCAACGGATACACCCTGGCAAGATTCAGGAATCGGATCCTCGAACTCTTCAGACACACCCTGGCAAGATACATGAATCGGATCTGGTAATGTTAGTCTTCAACGGATACACCCTGGCAAGATTCAGGCATCGGATCCTCGAACTCTTCAGACACACCCTGGCAAGATACAGGAATCGGATCTGGTAATGTTAGTCTTCAACGGATACACCCTGGCAAGATTCAGGTATCGGATCCTCGAACTCTTCAGACACACCCTGGCAAGATACAGGAATCGGATCTGGTAATGTTAGTCTTCAACGGATACACCCTGGCAAGATTCAGGTATCGGATCCTCGAACTCTTCAGACACACCCTGGCAAGATACAGGAATCGGATCTGGTAATGTTAGTCTTCAACGGATACACCCTGGCAAGATTCAGGTATCGGATCCTCGAACTCTTCAGACACACCCTGGCAAGATACAGGAATCGGATCTGGTAATGTTAGTCTTCAACGGATACACCCTGGCAAGATTCAGGTATCGGATCCTCGAACTCTTCAGACACACCCTGGCAAGATACAGGAATCGGATCTGGTAATGTTAGTCTTCAACGGATACACCCTGGCAAGATTCAGGCATCGGATCCTCGAACTCTTCAGACACACCCTGGCAAGATACAGGAATCGGATCTGGTAATGTTAGTCTTCAACGGATACACCCTGGCAAGATTCAAGTATCGGATCCTCGAACTCTTCAGACACACCCTGGCAAGATACAGGAATTGGATCTGGTAATTGGTCGCCAACAGATACACCCTGGCAAGATTCAGGAATCGGATCTTTAGTTGCGACCATTGATGGTAATCTTTTTTGTACTTTGTCCTGAAAAGACAAGCGTTAGTTGTATGCGATGTCATGTGGTATGACATGCGAGATACTCTCTGAATAAGTGATATTGTATGTTCATGATGCGTATATGCATGCTATAATGATGTATGTGATGTTTACGAATGTATGTTTTCGTCTAGGAAAGTAAATCCTTGACGGGTGCCGGGAAGTCACTCCTGGGCTGATGTTGAAGAATAGATTTCGCTTCCGCCGGGGATGATAGTTGCCAGAATACCGGTAGGAGAAGATGACTCCATTGGGGAATAAACTTTGGCAAAAGGGAAGATTCTGCGGGGAGAGAAGTACTCTAGCGACCATGCTGGGGAGTGATACTCTGTGGGGATAGAGATGCTTTGTTTAATTGTTGATAACTTGCTGAAGATATCTTTGCTGTGTTGGAAGTATTGATAGACTTCGCTGGGGTTAGAAGGAACTGTGTTGACGACGACCTTTCCGTGGCTTTTGGCTGAGGATAACCCAGTTATATCCTGTTAAGGAAATAACTCTTTGAATAAAGCCGGGCGACGCGTTCGTGCTCCGCGGGGGATAAGCTTCCAGAATCTAGTGGGGATAAGCTTACTGCTTGGGGAGCTAAATTCCAATTTTCCTGGGGAAACTGGATCGGACTCTTCTGGGGAAGTTTTGATATGCTGGGGAAGTGATTCCTTTGAACGTTGATATGCCGTCGGGGAACAATCTTTAGACCAAGACTGCCGGGGATGCTTGTTAAGGATATATATGCTGCTGGGGAAGTATTGAGATCTACTGGAGGATGCTCAACTTCCTTGAGATTTGATAACTCTGCTTGGAGAGGAATGCACCGGCTGCTAACTTACTCTCTGGGGAATTAAGATGTACTGGTCATGTTCTTTGGCTGAACCTACCTTGGTACCTTGGAGGACAGAACAATTAGATTGCTTAGACAACTCTTTATTGCCCCTGTTTCTAGTGTTACCTGTAATAAATCCTTTGTTTCGTATGCAAATATTTATGAGTTAGCAAATTATTGTCAATGCATATATCACAAATTGAACCTTGGACGTTCTTCGCAACACAAAATAGAAAAAGAAAAACAATTGGCACGTTTAACTGAAAAATACTTTTGTATTGATTTTTGAATGGCCTGTAAATAGGCGTTTTGCGTACAAGAGGCTGACGTCCTAGTAAGAGAACGCCGCCGAACAAAAGAATTTATACAAATTTTGTACAAAAGAAAACAGCTGTGTGAAATATGAATGATCCCACTGGGTTTCAACTCTGCTATTGCCTTTATAACTCCGAGCGTCTCATCACTTGATGACCTTGGTTGAAGGTGAAGCTGACTGATCGATGCCGTTTGAACTTGTTGTAGATACCGGATTCTGGATGCAAAGTGATCCAATGAGACATAGTATTACGCTTTTATCCCTAATTTTTGCCTGGACCGCCCTTTCGGGTTTTCAGTCCACCGGGATACCCATTTTTGCCCAAGCCGCCTTTTCAGGTTTTCGACTTGCCGGGTGTACAGATTTTTTTCATTTCCATCCCTTCATTTTGCCCGAACCCTTTTGGTTCGACGGGAAGCCCTAATTTTTGCCTAGGCATGTCAGCCTAGCGGGTCTTTTTTCATGCGTAGTATCTTTTTACTATGTCTGCATTGGCGGGGTGAGGAAGGTCGTCACCATCCATGCTGGTCAATATCATGGCTCCTCCTGAGAACACATGCTTAACCACAAATGGCCCTTCGTACGTAGGGGTCCATTTGCCCCTTGGATCACTCTGAGGAAGGATGATTCGCTTGATTACCAGATCCCCAACTTGATATTCCTGTGGTCTGACCTTTTTGTTAAATGCCCTGATCATCCGTTTCTGATACGTCTGACCATGACAGATAGCAGCAAGTCTCTTTTCATCAATGAGGTTGAGCTGATCAAGTCGTGTCTGGATCCAATCATCTTCGCCCAGATTTGCATCCTTCATTATCCGGAGAGAGGGTATCTGCACTTCGATTGGTAAGACTGCCTCCATACCATAAACCAAAGAGAAAGGAGTTGCCCCGGTTGATGTCCTAGCTGAGGTACGGTACCCATGTAGAGCGAACGGTAACATCTCGTGCCAATCTTTGTAAGTCACTGTCATCTTCTGCACGATTTTCTTGATGTTCTTATTCGCTGCTTCTACAGCCCCATTCATCTTCGGTCTGTAAGGAGAAGAATTGTGGTGCTGTATCTTGAACTGCTCGCAGAGCTCAGTGATCATCTTGTTATTCAGATTGGTACCGTTGTCTGTAATAATTCTCTCTGGGACGCCGTACCGACAGATCAGATTATGCCGAATGAACCGTGCCACAACCGTCTTGGTTACCGTAGCATAGGATGCTGCTTCAACCCACTTTGTAAAATAATCAATCGCCACTAGGATGAAACGATGCCCATTAGATGCCGTAGGTTTAATCTCACCGATCATGTCTATGCCCCACATTGCAAACGGCCAAGGCGCAGTCAGAACATTCAGGGGAACCGGAGGAACATGCACCTTGTCTGCGTAAATCTGGCACTTATGGCATGTCCTGGAATGTTGGTAGCAGTCAGCTTCCATTGTGGACCAGTAGTATCCTGCCCGAAGGATCTTCTTAGCCATAGTATGTCCACTGGAATGCGTACCAAAGGTCCCTTCATGTAGCTCTTCCATGATTCTTTCTGCTTCAGTCTTATCCACATAACGCAGTAAGGTTGAATCATGGTTTCGCTTATACAGGATGCCGTTGCTAAGGAAGAACTTGGCTGCGAACCTTCTCAGGAACTTCTTATCATTGATGGAGGCACCTTCAAGGTATTCCTGAGTTTCCAGGTATCTCTTCACCTCATGGTACCAAGGCTTCTCAGTCACCAATTTAGTTTCGAGATCACAACAGTATGCCGGTTCGTCCAATTTCCAGATGATGATCCGGGGAGCCTCATTATCCCATTTGACTTTGAACATAGAAGACATTGTAGCTAACGCGTCCGCCAACTGATTCTCTTCTCTCGGAAAGTGTTCAAAGGTTATCTCTGTGAAGTGGGGGATCAGGGTCAACACACATTCTCTGTAAGGAATCAGGTTCGGATGTTTCGTATCCCACTCTCCTTTGATCTGATTGATCACAAGAGCGGAATCTCCGAAAACACTTAGAAACTTAATCCTTAGGTCGATCGCAGCTTGAAGACCCATGATGCACGCCTCATACTCCGCCATGTTGTTGGTACAGTTGAAACATAGCCGAGCAGTGAGTGGAGTATGAGTGCCTTGTGGAGATATGATTATGGTGCCGATACCGTTACCCAAAGCATTGGAGGCTCCGTCAAAGTGCATAGACCATCGGGATCCTGGTTCAGGTCCTTCATCCGGTCCAGGTATTTCACAATCAGTTACTATCATAATGCTTTCATCCGGAAACTCAAAGTTCATGGACTGATAATCTTCTACGGCCTGATGTGCCAAGTGGTCTGCCAATACACTTCCCTTGATGGCTTTCTGGGTTGTGTACTGAATGTCGTATTCTGTCAAGATCATCTGCCATCTTGCAATTCTCCCAGACAGAGCAGGCTTATCGAATATGTACTTTATAGGATCCATCTTTGAGATCAACAAGGTGGTATGAGTCAGCATATACTGTCTCAGCCGGCGAGCAGCCCATACCAAAGCGCAACAAGTTTTCTCAAGCAGTGAGTATCGGGTCTCACAGTCGGTAAACTTTTTGCTAAGGTAATAAATGGCATGCTCTTTTCGGCCAGACTCGTCATGCTGCCCCAGCACACACCCCATTGAGTTGTCGAGTACTGTCAGGTATAGTATCAGAGGTCTCCCTTCAACCGGTGGCATAAGGATAGGTGGTTCTTGGAGATACTCTTTGATTTTGTCAAAAGCAGCCTGACATTCGTCGTTCCAACGTACTACCTGATCTTTCTTCAGCAGCTTGAAGATTGGCTCACAGGTAGCAGTTAGGTGCGAGATGAACCGAGCAATGTAATTCAGGCGTCCTAAAAAGCCTCTGACCTCTTTCTCTGTCCTAGGAACTGGCATCTCTTGAATAGCTTTGACCTTGGCAGGGTCCACTTGAATGCCCCTGTCACTTACCACGAAGCCTAACAACTTTCCAGATCTTACCCCGAAGGTGCACTTGTTCGGGTTCAATCTCAGCTTGTATAGTTTCAAACGGTCAAACAACTTCTGCAGATGATCTAGGTGCTCTTCCTCAGTCTGGGACCTTGCAATCATGTCGTCAACATACACTTCTATCTCATGATGGATCATATCATGAAATAAAGCAACCATGGCACGTTGGTAGGTTGCCCCAGCGTTCTTTAGTCCAAAAGGCATGACCTTGTAGCAGAAGGTGCCCCACTGAGTAACAAATGTAGTCTTTTCCATGTCTTCAGGTGCCATCTTGATCTGATTGTAACCAGAAAAGCCATCCATGAAAGAGAATACCTTGTGCTGAGCTGTATTATCAACAAGGACATCAATGTGGGGCAGGGGGAAGTCATCCTTAGGGCTGGCCCTGTTCAGATCCCTGTAGTCAACACACATTCTGACCTTACCGTCCTTCTTAGGTACCGACACCACATTAGCAACCTGTGATACGGTGGGAGAACTGACTTGAGGTTTTGCGTTTGTATTCGCAAATGTTGCGGTTAGCAAGAGTCGCCACCGACTTTTATTTTATCCTAAGGAAAGGTTAAAAAGCACAGCAAAAACCTTTTGAGATGTTTTCTTGGGTTCGGGGAGTAGATTATAGAAAGGGAAGGTATTAGCACCCTTTCTATCCATGGTTATCCATGGGCTCTTAGTTACTTGCTTAGATCACTTGCCTTTTGTTTTCAATTGTTTTAAATGGTGCTTGAATGTGTGGGTTTGAAAATGTTTTGAAAAGAGGCCAATGTGGTGGCAACCTTTGTAATGATCCATGTGGGGATGTATACAAAGATGTATGTCTTTTGAAAAAGTTTTCATTTGTTTTTGAAGTTTGTTTTAAAAGTGTAGTGATGTGTGATTTTGAAATTAGGCAAGTGTTTTGTTTTGCAAGTGGATTCAAGTAACTAAGAGGTTATCTACTCCTAAATTTCTCAAAAGATCATTGCTATACTTTAACCCTTTTAACAAGTTTGCTCCACCATTGTATTTGGTGGGCAACCTTGTGTTAGGATGCGAAAGGGACAGGCGCGGGTCATCGTATGGACCATAATTGCAACGGCGTTAAATGTCTTTGGGCAATTTTCTTTAAGGGACTTGATCATTTGTTTTTGTTTGTTTTGAAAAGTTTTATCGAGGGACTATGATCATTCAAACTGTTTGCTTTGCCCAAAGATGTTCAACATACAATATGGCCCATTTATTTGAAGGCAACAAGTGGAAAACCCTAGGGGGTGCAAGTGTGATTTTGTGTGTCCATTTTCATGCTTGTTTATCTTGTATTAGGTCAAACTATTTTTTATCGTTTTTTCGCATACAAACCCTAATTCTAACATGTTATCATTAGAAAGCAATAAAGTGCGAAATTAAAATTACTAAGCTATTACAAAACCAAATATGGGAAGGGGGGTACAAATGTTCAAATGGGGGATATTGACAAGAATTTAAATCTAAATTATTACATCATTTTGAATATTTGCAAGGTAAATAAATTGCATAATTAAATGGAAATTAAATAAATATGTGAAATGCAAAAAGAAAGTTTTTATATGTATGAGAAAATATTTTTTATGTAAAAGAGAAAAGAAAATAAAAATGTATTATTTTTTTGAGTATTTTAAATTTAGGGCAAAAACCCTAATTTTAAAGAAAATGCATTATTATCTAATTTAATACAACTATTTATTTATTATTTATAAAAATAAAATAAAATGAAGTATATTGTGAAAAAAAGTATTTTTGTATCAAATATTAATAAAAAATGGAAAACTCAAGTATTTTTTTATATTTTAGCTTAAATATATTAATAAACATATATATATATATATATATTAAACCTTAAATAGGTATTATTCACAAAGATAAATATTTATTTAATATTTTAATAAAATAAATAAAAAGAGTATTTTTTGTGTGAAATATTTTCAGAATGTAAACAAAAATAAAAATTGTATTTACACTATTTTCTATTTATTCTAATAATAGTACATATATATTTTATATACAAACAAAAGAAATAAACAAATAAATATGCAAATAAATACAAAAATGATGGAAAAAAATATTTTTAATTTTTAAATGTCATGAGAAAAAAATAAACAAAGTTAATCAAAAAAGAAAAAGTCAAAAATGTTAAAATATGAGCAAATGGGCCCAGGGGGGTGTGAATCAAAAAAGATGGTGTGAAAAGCAAAATAACACAGGCCCGGCCCACTGATCATTGTCTTCAACCTCCAGCTCAAACATTTGAAAAAAACGCGCGCCCCTGTTCTTCAATGTCTAACTCCTGATTCTTGGCTTTTCAGCAAAAACTCATAACACAAGAAATGTTCAGCATGAAGAGACGGTTCTAACCATATAAATAACTTGACCTATCTCTCTAAGATGAGGGAGAATTTCTCCTCCCCCAATTTCTGACCTAACTTTCCATCAATATTCAGACATGAAATTCTCTAAGCACACGAAACATAAATGAAATCTAATCATATGAGCGTGTTCAGGGCTATGATTGTGACATGTTTTCTTCAAAAACCTAAAGCTAACAATGCCTAATAAGAGAGATAGAACTCCATGAATGTACCTGTTCAGTTGGAATCGAGCTTGGCAATGGAGGATGTTTCAGAGTGAAATGATGACTTGTACAGCTTCCTTGAAGTGTAAGGATGCTTTTCCAATTCCTACTTTGTCTTGAAACTCCCTGAATCGAGCTAGTGAACTCCAACTGCAAAACAGAAAATTAAAAATGGTGAAGTGGCTTGGAGGTGTTACAGGTCTGATTTTAGGACATGGTTAGCTTGCATATGTTGTAGGGAAGGTAGAGGAAAAGGTTTGGATCAAAATGCTCGAAGGGATTGGGAGTTTGCACTCAAACTGCAGGGGCTCCCCTGTTTGTGCAGTTTCAAGGTGATTAGAGCAATGGGAGTGTTTCAGATGGCAAGGGCTCGTGTGTTAGCTTGGATTTTGTCTATGGAATGTGTTTGATAGCTTTTGTGTTGTATGTCTAAGCTGGGATGAGAGATGGCATAAGTTATGGACTTTTCTTCTATCTTAAGCAACAAAAGCAAGTTGGTGGTTTTAGGTTAGTAGGGGGCCTCCTAATGTGCTGCATAAACATCTCTTGATCAGTGTGTTATGCACATAATCTTGTGCCAAGCAGATCTTTCATGTACTTGTTGGATTACAAACTTGACATAAAGTTAACCTTTTCAAAAATGGAAATTTCACTTTATCTAGTTTAGGATTAATCCACTATGCAATGTTAGAACACAAAGAACATGGCCTCAACTCATTGAATATGCATTAAATTATTGAGTATGGAATGGTTCAAGGACCTGTAATTAAGCATAAAGCAAACTGAATTCAAATTTGCAAGTTTGTGAACATGTTTGGATGAAGAACAAAAGTGGATTTTTGCCAACTTGTGAAATTCGAATCTCTCAAGTTATGAGGTTGTTTGATGAGTTCTTGGACATTTTGGAAAGCTTGGAATGTGTACTACAATCCATATTTGAAATGCAAATCAAAATTCCAAGTGGAAGGGTATGAAAAGTGGCCTTGAAGTAGGGTAGAAAACCTTGTCAAAATAGGTCAAATTTCACTAAGTTAAAAGATGGTTTAGTGCCCTTATTCAAAAAATTATAACTTGAGATACAAGCTTCAAATGAGAAAACTTTGTGAATCAAAGTTGTAGATTATGCAACAAACTACAACTTTCATGTTTTGACTTTTGTTTGAATCCAAATGGATCATGGTGAAAAGATGGGGCAAAGTTGGGAAAAAATTAGGGTTTTTCATAACTTAGAAAAATTCTAAGTTATGAAAAATTCCATTTTCAAACCCTAATTTGCATTTTGTGATTTCTTGATGAACAATTTTCATGATTTGGCATGTTTTGATGAAAAATGAATCTTGACTCTTGATTTTGACCAAAAAGTCAAAGTTTGACTTTTCAGTATACAGTCAAAATTGATCAGTTGACTGGGAAATTCAACTGTCAATCTTGTGTACTTGGGATCTTTTGAGCTTGATGAACATGTCAAGATAATTCCATTGAGTCCTTGAGGCCATATGTGAGCTTGGTTTACCATTGGCTAGGTCAAACAGTCAAAAATTGCCTTTGTGCAGTCAAAACCCTAAAAATGACCATTTTGCCCTTTTGATGATCTGATCAAATTTCTTGGGGAATTGTGATCCCAACTTGATCAAATGGTCTATATGAGTTCATAATGTTGATGTGGATCAAATTTCATGAGGTTTGACTGTCAATTGGCCACAGTTGACTTTTTCCCCAATACAGTTGATTTTTAGGTCAACTGTCCAATTGACTGGGTAAAACTTGGAATCAAGACTTGAAACTTGGCATGGGTAAACTTGGGAGTCCAATATGAAGCATGAAATTCATCTTAGGCTTTTTAGTTCAAAACATCCTTAGGCAAACACAAACCCTAATTTTGAGTCCACAGTGCAAGGAGAAGTCTTGAGCAGAGGAAACCCTAACTGGATCTTGATCTTCAAAGGTCTTGTGATGAGAAAATGTTGAGGAAATGGGAGGGCAAATTTTGGGGTACAACAGTTGCCCCTGTTCAATCTTCTTGAACCTGAAGAGTTAGATTGGCAAGTTTGCCTTTCGCGACTCGAGGGTAAAAGGAGATTGGACACTAGAGTGCCCGGAAATTTGCACTCGCATGCTGGAGTCTCAACAATGTGGTGTCGGGAATGGGCTTATAGATGCCATTTGGAGAAGTGACGGAACCTTGTCGGGAATGGGCTTATAGATGCCATTTGGAAGTGTCGGTCGCATAAGAGATTCCTTTGCGAGAAACTTGTGTATTTGAGAAAGACGGATGTTTTCCCGGCTTGTTACAGGTGTTTGATCCTCAGTCTCCTGATGCAGATATGCCCTGGCTGGATACAGGTATTGAATCTACAATTGGTTGCTCACAGATATGCCCTGGCTGGATACAGGAGTCGAATCTGGAAATAGTCGTTTAATAGATAAGCCCTGGCTGGATACAGGAATCGAATCTTCGAACTCTTCGGACGTGCCCTGGCTAGATACAGGAGTCGAGTCTGGAAACGTGGTCAACAGATATGCCCTGGCTGGATACAGGAATCGAATCTGGAGCTGTTGTAGTTGATAGATGTGCCCTGGCTGGATACAGGAATCGAATCTTCGAACTCTTCAGACGTGCCCTGGCTAGATACAAGAGTCGAGTCTAGAAACTGATCACTCTCAGATGTGCCCTGGCTAGATACAGGTATCGAATCTGGAATTGTGACAGTTGAAGGTAGTCGTTTTTGAGATTGTCTTTTTCCTGAAAAGGCAAAAACGTAAGTTGTATGCAATGTCATGATGTATGATATGCATGATATCATGATGTTCAACATGAGATGTTGTATGCGTTTCATCATGTATGTAAGCAAGATGTATGAAAATGTGAAATGTTTATGAGTGTAATTTCATCTTAGGAAAATAAATCCTTGACGAACGGCCGGGAAGCTGCTCTGTGGAAGAGATACTTGGCCGAAGTTGATGAGAGGCCTGCTGAGGACTTCAATGACGGATTCCGCTGGGGATAATGATGGTAAAATCCACTGGGGAACTCCAAAGATAAACTCTGCTTGGGAATACCAAAGATAGACTCCGCCGGGGACTGAAGGAACTTTGCCGAGAGCGATCTTCCGTGGCTTTTAGCTGAGGATAACCCAGTTATAAGTCCTTGTGAGGAAATAACTCTAAATAAAACTCGGGTGAGACATCCGTGCTTCGCAGGGGATAAGCTTGCAGAATTTACTGGGGATGAGCTTTAAGACCTGCCGGGGAATGTTGTGCCTTTTCAGGATCGATGGGGAATCAACTCCGCTTGGGGAAAGTATTGTCGCATCCTGTTTTATTCTGCGGGGAATTGAGATGATTTGGCCACATTCTTCAGTTGAACCTACCTTGGTGCCTTGGCGGACAAAACAACCAGACTGCATTAAACAACTCCACATTGCCCCTGTCTTTGATGTCATTTGTAATTAATCTCTTGTTTCATATGCAAACATTTATGAATCAGCAATTTAATGTCAAATGCATATATCAAAAATGAACATTGGACGTTCTTCGCAAGACAAAACAAAAAAAGGGGAAACAATGGTAATTTGTATGGACAAGTGAATTTGTATTGATTTAAACTTTGCCTGTGAATAGGCGTTTTTTTTTGTACAAGAGGCTGACATCCTAGCAAGAGGACATCGCCAAATAGTATAGAGTTTACAATTTTGAAAAAGGAAACAAAACAGCTATGTGAACAATCCCACTGGGTTCCAACTCTGCTATTGCCTTTATGTCTTCGAACGTCTCATCGCTTTGCTACCTAGTTGAAGATGAAGCTGATTGGTCAATGCCGAAATCTGGAGCCAGATAGTCGATGCCGAATTCTGGATGCGAAGTGATCCAATGAGACATAGTGTTACGCTTTTATCCCTAACTTTTGCCTGGACCGCCCTTTCGGGTTTTCAGTCCACCGGGATACCCATTTTTGCCCAAGCCGCCCTTTCAGGTTTTCGACTTGCCGGGTGTACAGATTTTTTTATTCATTTCATCCCTTACTTTTGCCCGAACCCTTTTGGTTCGCCGGGAAGCCCTTATTTTGCCTAGGTATGTCAACCTAGCGGGTCTTTTATTTATGCGTAGTATTTTTTCACTATGTCTGCATTGGCGGGGTGAGGAAGGTCGTCACCATCCATGGTGGTTAGGATCATGGCTCCTCCTGAGAACACACGTTTAACCATAAATGGCCCTTCGTATGTAGGGGTCCATTTGCCCCTGGGATCACTTTGAGGGAGGATGATGCGTTTGATTACCAGGTCCCCAACTTGATACTCTTGCGGTCTGACTTTCTTGTTAAATGCCCTGATCATCCGTTTCTGATACGTTTGACCATGGCAGATAGCAGTGAGCCTCTTTTCGTCAATCAGATTTAATTGATCAAGTCGAGTCTGGATCCAATCATCTTCATTCAAGTCTGCATCCTTCATTATCCGGAGAGAGGGTATCTGGATTTCAATTGGCAAGACTGCCTCCATGCCATATACCAAGGAGAAAGGAGTTGCCCCGGTTGATGTCCTTGCTGAGGTGCGGTACCCATGAAGAGCGAACGGTAACATCTCGTGCCAATCTTTATAGGTCACTGTCATCTTCTGCACAATTTTCTTGATATTTTTATTGGCTGCCTCTACAGCCCCATTCATCTTCGGCCGGTAGGGAGAAGAATTGTGGTGTTGTATCTTGAATTGTTCACAGAGTTCAGTGATCATTTTGTTATTGAGATTGGTACCATTGTCCGTAATGATTCTTTCCGGGACTCCGTACCGACAGATCAGATTATGCCGGATGAAACGTGCCACGACGCTCTTGGTTACTGTGGCATAGGAAGCTGCCTCAACCCATTTCGTGAAATAATCGATCACCACCAAGATGAAGCGATGCCCATTGGATGCCGTTGGTCGGATCTCACCGATCATATCGATGCCCCACATTGCGAAAGGCCAAGGTGCCGTTAGGACATTCAAAGGAACTGGAGGAATATGCACCTTGTCGGCATAGATCTGGCATTTATGACAAGTTCGGGAGTGTTGGTAACAATCGGCTTCCATTGTGGACCAGAAATATCCTGCCCGAAGGATTTTCTTAGCCATGGTGTGTCCACTGGAATGTGTTCCAAATGTACCTTCATGCAATTCCATCATGATTTTCTCCGCTTCATCCTTATCCACACAACGCAGCAGAGTCGAATCATGATTCCGTTTGTAGAGAATGCCGTTGCTGAGGAAGAATTTTGCAGCAAACCTTCTCATGAACTTCTTATCATTGACGGATGCACCTTCAGGGTATTCCTGAGCTTCCAAGTACCTCTTTACCTCGTGATACCAGGGTTTTTCAGTCACCTTCTCAGCCTCGAGCTCGCAGCAGTATGCCGGTTCATCCAACTTCCAGATTATGATTCGGGGAGCCTCATTGTCCCATTTAACTTTGAACATTGAAGACATCGTGGCTAGTGCGTCCGCTAGCTGATTCTCCTCTCTGGGGAAATGCTCAAAAGTTATCTCTTCAAAGTGAGGGAGCAAGGTCGACACATACTCCTTGTAAGGAATAAGATTCGGGTGTTTCGTATCCCACTCGCCTTTGATCTGATTGATCACGAGAGCGGAATCTCCGAAGACACTTAGAAATTTTATCCTTAAGTCGATTGCAGCTTGTAAACCCATGATACATGCCTCGTATTCTGCCATGTTGTTGGTGCAGCTGAAACATAATCGGGCGGTGAGGGGAGTATGAGTTCCTTTGGGAGATATGATTACAGCGCCGACGCCGTTACCCAAAGCATTGGAGGCTCCATCAAAGTGCATAGACCATCGGGATCCTTCCTCAGGTCCTTCATCCGGTCCAGGTACTTCACAGTCAGTTACCACCATGATGTCTTCGTCCGGAAAATCAAAGTTCAATGATTGGTAATCGTCCACAGGTTGGTGTGCCAAATGATCTGCCAGTACACTTCCCTTAATTGCTTTCTGAGTTGTATACTGGATATCATATTCTGTCAAGATCATTTGCCATCTCGCTATTCTCCCAGACAGAGCGGGCTTTTCAAATATGTACTTGATGGGATCCATCTTTGAAATCAATAAGGTAGTGTGAGTCAGCATATACTGTCTCAGCCGGCGAGCAGCCCATACAAGAGCGCAGCAAGTTTTCTCAAGCAGTGAGTAACGAGACTCACAGTCGGTAAACTTTCTGCTCAAGTAATAAATAGCGTGCTCTTTTCGGCCAGACTCGTCATGCTGCCCCAGCACACACCCCATTGAATTATCAAGCATTGTCAAGTATAGTATCAGAGGTCTTCCTTCCACCGGTGGCATAAGAATGGGTGGCTCTTGGAGATATTCCTTTATCCTTTCAAAGGCGGCCTGACATTCATCATTCCAGCGTACTATGTGATCTTTCTTCAGCAACTTGAAGATTGGCTCACAAGTAGCAGTCAGATGCGAGATGAATCGAGCAATGTAATTCAGTCGTCCTAGGAAACCTCTGACTTCTTTCTCTATTTTTGGAGTCGGCATCTCTTGTATGGCTTTTACCTTGGCAGGATCCACCTGAATACCTTTATCACTTACAATGAAACCTAACAACTTTCCGGATCTTACCCCAAAGGTGCATTTGTTGGGATTCAACCTCAGCTTGTACAACTTGAGTCGGTCAAATAACTTCCTCAGATGGTCAAGGTGCTCCTCCTCAGTTTGAGACCTTGCAATCATGTCATCAACGTATACCTCAATTTCATGATGGATCATATCATGAAACAAAGCAACCATGGCACGTTGATAGGTTGCCCCAGCATTTTTCAATCCGAATGGCATGACCTTATAACAGAAAGTGCCCCACTGAGTCACAAATGTAGTCTTCTCCATATCTTCAGGAGCCATCTTGATCTGATTATACCCTGAAAAACCATCCATGAAGGAGAACACCTTGTGTTGAGCTGTATTGTCAACCAGGACATCAATGTGAGGTAAGGGGAAGTCATCCTTGGGGCTGGCCCTGTTCAAATCCCTGTAGTCGACACACATTCTGACTTTACCGTCCTTCTTTGGTACTGGCACCACATTGGCAACCCACTGGGGGTAGGAAGTCACTGCAAGGAACCCGGCATCAAACTGTTTCATGACCTCGGCCTTGATCTTCTCAGACATCTCTGGACGCATCCGTCGGACTTTTTGCTTTACCGGAGGGCAATCTTTCTTGGTTGGCAGGTGGTGAACTACAATGTCGGCATCCAAACCAGGCATATCTTCATAGGACCAAGCAAAAATCTCCATGTAGTCTTGTAGCATCTGGATCAATCGTTGCTTCACGCTGAGCTCTAGATTGGCACGAATCTTGACCTCTTTCCTATCTGTCTCAGTACCCAAGTTAATTGTCTCCACAGGCTCTTCATGCGGTTGAATAGCCCTCTCTTCCTGGAGTAGCAGTCTTGCGAGTTCACCAGGTACTTCGCAATCATCTTCACCTTCGTCTTCGGCTAAGTTGATCAGATTTTCGAAGTCATAACTGGCGGTAGCAGAGCTGTTACCAGTGAGATCCAGAGTGGATTGAAACCTGTATAAGTGAGTGTGTGTAAATATAGCTGTTTTGCAATATATATAACACAGAAAGGAAAAGAGCGCAAGATTTGAAATGCAACAAACGTCCAATGTTTTGATTGATGATATATGAAAATGTCATACAAAAAGCCCTCACAAATGGAGCTACAATGCCCCGGGTAGGACACCGAGCCAACAGAGTTTTAACATATTGTTTGTTACAAATTGGAAATCAAAAGAAATTAATTACTACGTGACAAATGTGATAGGGGTAAAATCCTTTGCCGTCCAGTTGCTCGGTCCGTCGCTGGCAGTCGGGTAGATCCAACTGTCAAACTCTGCTTCCTCTACATCCTCCTCGATAGCATTCACCCTTGAGCTGGAAATAAACACCGGAGCCTTTCCGATCTTTTCTTTGCGCACCGCCTTCTGAGCCTCTGCAGTAAAGCCTAGCCCAAACTTGTCGTTCTTCTGAGTGAAGTCAGGAAGCTGACCCCAGTGTGCACAATTGCCTTTCTGAACCACAGCCCGGGCATCCCTTAGGGAAGCCATCTTCAAGGAATCATTCTCTTCGGCCATTGTCTCTGCAGCTGCTGAAATTGGATGCACCTCCTCGAAATGCTGGAAGGGGGTTTCAATAAACTCTCCGTCCATCTCGATGTACCTGAAGGAATTCAAATGGCTCACCATATACTCCTCTTCTCCTTGCACAGTGACGATCTTCCCCCTGACGGGATACTTCAGCTTCTGGTGCAAGGTGGAGGTCACTGCCCCAGCTTTATGGATCCAAGGTCGACCCAACAGACAAGAGTACGATGGACGTATATCCATTACGTAAAAGGTAGAGTCAAACACTTGAGAGCCCACACGAATAGGGATGTTAACCTCTCCATGAACCATCCTTTTGGAACCGTCAAAGGCCCTGACGATGATGTTGCTGGGTTTCAACTCCAGGCCTTCATAATCCAGACGATCTAAAGCCTTTTTCGGAAGAACATTCAAGGAAGAACCAGTATCCACCAATACATGTGCCAGAGTAGTGCCCCTGCATTCAATAGAAACATGCAGGGCATCATTGTGGTCTCTCCCTTTCGCGGTCAGGTCAGCATCTGAAAAACCCAAGCCGTTGTCTGCTGTTAGATTAGCTATGCAATCAGTGAACTGGACCGCAGACGTCTCCTGCGGCACATGGGCCGTCTTGAGAAATGAGATCAAGGCCTTAGCATGGGCCTCGGAGCATAGCAATAAGGAGAGCAGGGAGATCTTGGAGGGTGTATGCCCCAACTGTTCGACAACATTAAAATCACTTTTCTTTATTATTTTCAGAATCTCCTCCATTTCTTGTCGGGAGGCCTCAGCATTTATGGGTATTGGTGCCTCCATCCGAGTAGGCTCTTCTTCAATCCCTTTGCCCCGAGCATTTGATGACTCGGCAGCAGGGGACACAATTTGATCAGCAACAAGACCAGGTAAACTAGTAGGTTTTATGAGGAGGGGTTTTCGAATAGCGGGCGGCGCAATGTCAGGCGAGAAGAGCCTGCCACTGCGGGTGACCTTGGCTGGACCAGTGATATCGCAGATACTGGAACTAGCGTCGAATTCTTGTTTGATTCCATTTACATACACGTCTGCCCCATAATGCCAGGGGACAGCTTTATCAGACACGTAGGAGAGGGGCCCCGGAACAGTAATGATTACAGGCGCAATTGTCATGATTTGAATAGGCTTCTTCGGGGGAGCCTTGATTGGATTTTTGAAGATGGTAATCACAGAAACTTCTTTCATCGGAACCAATTGAACAGCAGTCTTTTTGAATAGAATTTCCTTGCTATCCATTAGGCCTTGGATGCCTAACCTCAGCAAGGGACAATCAGATAGGGAAATAGCACAGAACAGGCAACCTTCA
Source organism: Vicia faba (assembly GCA_948472305.1). Classification (NCBI taxonomy): domain Eukaryota; kingdom Viridiplantae; phylum Streptophyta; class Magnoliopsida; order Fabales; family Fabaceae; genus Vicia; species Vicia faba. The sequence continues at coordinate 118,130 of CATIWC010002711.1, read as the reverse complement.
CCGCAACCCAGAAATAAACCGGCCCGCAGTAGGTTCTTCTTAACAGTCTTCAGAGGGGTGACAACTTCATTTACCGAAACAGCGTACATTTCTTCTTCGATGGCATTTACCCTATGCTGGGGCATAGGAGCCGTTACAACATTTGGTCTTTCCGGCGCTTCAAACTGAATTTCCTTTGCGTCGATCAGATCTTGCACTTTGTTTCTCAAGGCCCAGCAATCATCAGTAGTGTGCCCGGGGCTATCAGAATGATAAGCACACCGGGCATTTGGGTTATACTTAGGAGACGCAGTGTTGACGATCTTAGGAGCTTCTTTGAGGGTCACCAGGTTGGTGGATAACAGTTGGGGTAAAATTTGAGATAATGTCATACTTAGTCGGGTATACTGCCTCTTGGGCCTTTCGCTTCTTTGTTGATTGTACTGCTGAGGAGCAGCAACAGGTTTGGAGATGACCAAAGCATTGACGGCTTGGCGACTTTCGGGCTTGACTTGTCTTCTAGGACCATAGACGGCATTTGCTTCTTTCTTAAATGGCCTCTTCTCAGCACTTGTAGAGGCAGCCTTCTGTATCTTGCCTGACCTGATGCCAGCTTCAATTCTTTCTCCCGTTAATATCAAATCTGTAAATCCAGCGGAGGAGTTACCAACCAAATGATTGAAAAACGGACCAGACAACGTCCCCAGAAACATATCAACCAGTTCTCGATCAATCAATGGAGGCTGCACCCTGCCAGCCAAATCTCTCCATTTTTGAGCGTACTCTTTGAACCCTTCACCCGTTCCTAGAGACATACCCTGAAGTTGGGTACGCGTAGGAGCGAGATCAGAATTGTACTGGTATTGTCTGTAGAATGCGGTTGCCAAATCCTCCCAGTGTCGGATGCTAGCTCCATCCAATTGGTAAAATCATTCGAGCTGTGACCCCGAAAGGCTATCTTGGAAGAAGTGAATCCAGAGGTTCTTATCCGCCGTGTAAGGTTGGATTTTCCTTACGTACGACCTCAGATGCAGCTTCGGGCAGGAGACCCCATCGTACTTGGCGAAGGCAGGCGCCTTAAACTTGTGTGGAATGACTACCCCAGAAGATAACCCCAAATCTCCGAAATCCAGTCCCGGCACATTCTGAATTTCCATGGCGCTCAAGCGGTCCTCCAATTGCTTGTATCTGTCAGCAGCAGGTGGGTATTGTTCGTCATTATAGTCCGTCTCGTTGTCGGAGACTGCGGGACTAGGAGCTCCTCCCCCTTGGGGACTGTTTTTCTCAGCAGAAGAAGTAGTTGGATCAGCTTCATTGTGGAGTGTGTTCCCAAATCTGCGTCCGGTGTTGAACAATGCAGTCCTCTTTTTCTTCTTCTTCTTCAGGAGTAGAGTCTTCAACTCTTGTTGACCTTGGGCTAGGCTTAGGACCATTTCTTGAAACTGTGCACTTTGGGCCTGAAGGGCCTTGATTGCTTGCTCACTGGAGGAGTCTGGATTCATGATGACTGTTCAAAATAAACAGCGAAGGATATTAAGCAACCTGTGAAATAGGGTACCTGCTATGCATATGGTGTAATGGAATGCGTATGTTTTATGTTTTCAAAGACAAACAAGATTCAACTTTGTAGACAAAAAGGGAAACACACTTCATTAGATTAAAATTTCAATTGTTCAACAACTTGCCCTTAGGCATTACAGGAATGAAAAATACTGAAAAGGAAATAAAACTACAAAAGGAAACATCAAAGCTCATCAATGCTCCCATGGCCTCCTCTTTTCAGTGCTGATGTAGTTGTTCAGGACCCGTTCTTCCTCCAATTGTTTAGTCAACCTTTGGATCTTCCGTTCTTGCTCGTTGAATTTCTCCCGATAGAAATCCCTTTCTTCCTTACGCTGTGCCCAAGATCTCTTCATGGTGTCAAAATCAGTAGGTATCTGAGGAGGGAGGACAGTTGGAGGAACCCCATCTTCATCGGGAGATTCAAGGATGATTGGTCTGACAGCTTTGTACGGCATACCTAACTTCTGAGCACGGATGCGGACCCATTTGCAATAGGGCTCCAATGGTAGAGAAGTCTTTGGTCCTAACTCATGTGGGTCAGCTTTATGGATTCTGTCCCAAGCTTTAATGAATCCCTGGCGTAGTTTATCACTGTCTGCCTGAAACTCAAAATGGAAGTGAGGAACCAGCATTTCATGAGGCCCATCTCCTCTGGCCCTTCCAAACTGACGGAGAGCTAAACACGGATTGTAAGAGATTCCTCCTTGGATACCAATCAACGGGACATTAGGGTATTCTCCGCAACGGTCGATAACAGCTACCTCATCCAAACCTCTGAGAGTCCAGGTGATGTCATTATCAGTGAGAGACATTAACCTCCGAGCCCAGCCTTTTCCTTCATCATTCTTCAGCGCGAACTTAGGAAGGTGCGAAATAAACCACCTTACTAGCAAAGGAGCACAACACCACGGAGTTCCCCGTTTTCGAGCAGTACGAGCATAGAGTTGTTGTAGAATATCACCCAAAAGAGTGGGTACCGGATTCCGAGACATGAAGATCCTTATGACATGGATACTGATAAAGGTGTCAGGGTTGGGAAACAGCACCAGACCATATATCAAAAGAGCTAGAACATCCTCATATGCCTTGAAGTCCAAGTCATTCCAGAAATCATTAGCCTTGCCAACCAGAAATTTGACCAAAAAGCCCTTGACCCCATTTCTAGTTTCCCAGTTGGACAATATCTCTTCTTTGGTCAAGGGGAGAATTGCAGCAATCTCTTCAGGCCTAGGAGTCTTTTCCAAACCAGTGAAGGGAGTTTGTTCCAAGACAGGAATCCCAAGCAAATAAGAAAATTCTTCCAGGGTAGGAACCAGCTGGAAGTCTTGGAAGGTGAAACAGTGATGCAGAGGGTCATAAAACTGGGTCAGAACACTTATCAGTTGTTGGTCCCATTTTGCAGTGATCAAGCCAAGGAGAGAACCATGTCTCTTGATGAAGGAGGTAGTGTTTGGAATTCTTCCAACCAGATCCTTGAGTAAAACTGGTGGTTGAACAAAGTTGAGCCGGACAGTATTTCTACGCACGGGCATCATAATGTCCTACAAAACAGAGCAAAGATGAAACCTTTTTGTCTTTGAAACGGGTTAGCCTTTTATACAGGATGCATGCAATGGTATGATGGCATGATGCTATGATGAAGCACACCACAAGTATTCACATAGGCAAATAAGGCACACAAGTCACACAAGACACCCTTAGGTTTCAGGCCAGCACGAGTTTCAGGTATTACCCTCTTTTGGTTTTGTTGGTTAAAACCTGTCCTATCAAAAGTAACCGGGTTCTAGAGGATCTCAAATCATTGGCTACCCTCAATCGGTCATAACTCCAGCATCGCAATCTTTTCTCGCGGCCAAAACCATCTCGAGAGTTTAGCCTCAATGAGTGTAGCATACTGCTACTGTCCTAATAGCCAAGTTGGTCAATTTAGGGTTCTAAGGTTGGTTGGTGTTTAATGACCCCTTAGAAGACCTATATTCTCCCCGTTGCAACACAAGGGATATAGGTACAGACTAAGATGCCACACCAACGTAGCCACTGCTTCACCCATGTCGGTCTACGCCGGACAGGTCCCTCACAGATTATGCTACCTAAAAAGGGTATTTCCCAGATCCGGGTTAGGATCTATGAAACTCCGATGCAAAGCCCACAAATGTAAAAGCAAACAAGACAATCAATTGAAAACAAAGGTGATCTAAACCCTAAGGTTACTCCACTTTTAAGTTCAGTCCCCAGCAGAGTCGCCAGTTCTGTGATACGGTGGGAGAACTGACTTGAGGTTTTACGTTTGTATTCGCAAATGTTGCGGTTAGCAAGAGTCGCCACCGACTTTTATTTTATCCTAAGGAAAGGTTAAAAAGCACAGCAAAAACCTTTTGAGATGTTTTCTTGGGTTCGGGGAGTAGATTATAGAAAGGGAAGGTATTAGCACCCTTTCTATCCATGGTTATCCATGGGCTCTTAGTTACTTGCTTAGATCACTTGCCTTTTGTTTTCAATTGTTTTAAATGGTGCTTGAATGTGTGGGTTTGAAAATGTTTTGAAAAGAGGCCAATGTGGTGGCAACCTTTGTAATGATCCATGTGGGGATGTATACAAAGATGTATGTCTTTTGAAAAAGTTTTCATTTGTTTTTGAAGTTTGTTTTGAAAGTGTAGTGATGTGTGATTTTGAAATTAGGCAAGTGTTTTGTTTTGCAAGTGGATTCAAGTAACTAAGAGGTTATCTACTCCTAAATTTCTCAAAAGATCATTGCTATACTTTAACCCTTTTAACAAGTTTGCTCCACCATTGTATTTGGTGGGCAACCTTGTGTTAGGATGCGAAAGGGACAGGCGCGGGTCATCGTATGGACCATAATTGCAACGGCGTTAAATGTCTTTGGGAAATTTTCTTTAAGGGACTTGATCATTTGTTTTTGTTTGTTTTGAAAAGTTTTATCGAGGGACTATGATCATTCAAACTGTTTGCTTTGCCCAAAGATGTTCAACATACAATATGGCCCATTTATTTGAAGGCAACAAGTGGAAAACCCTAGGGGGTGCAAGTGTGATTTTGTGTGTCCATTTTCATGCTTGTTTATCTTGTATTAGGTCAAACTATTTTTTATCGTTTTTTCGCATACAAACCCTAATTCTAACATGTTATCATTAGAAAGCAATAAAGTGCGAAATTAAAATTACTAAGCTATTACAAAACCAAATATGGGAAGGGGGTACAAATGTTCAAATGGGGGATATTGACAAGAATTTAAATCTAAATTATTACATCATTTTGAATATTTGCAAGGTAAATAAATTGCATAATTAAATGGAAATTAAATAAATATGTGAAATGCAAAAAGAAAGTTTTTATATGTATGAGAAAATATTTTTTATGTAAAAGAGAAAAGAAAATAAAAATGTATTATTTTTTTGAGTATTTTAAATTTAGGGCAAAAACCCTAATTTTAAAGAAAATGCATTATTATCTAATTTAATACAACTATTTATTTATTATTTATAAAAATAAAATAAAATGAAGTATATTGTGAAAAAAAGTATTTTTGTATCAAATATTAATAAAAAATGGAAAACTCAAGTATTTTTTTATATTTTAGCTTAAATATATTAATAAACATATATATATATATATATATATATATATATATATATATATATATATATATATATATATATATATATATATATATATATATATATATATATATATATATATATATATATATATATATATATTAAACCTTAAATAGGTATTATTCACAAAGATAAATATTTATTTAATATTTTAATAAAATAAATAAAAAGAGTATTTTTTGTGTGAAATATTTTCAGAATGTAAACAAAAATAAAAATTGTATTTACACTATTTTCTATTTATTCTAATAATAGTACATATATATTTTATATACAAACAAAAGAAATAAACAAATAAATATGCAAATAAATACAAAAATGATGGAAAAAAATATTTTTAATTTTTAAATGTCATGAGAAAAAATAAACAAAGTTAATCAAAAAAGAAAAAGTCAAAAATGTTAAAATATGAGCAAATGGGCCCAGGGGGGTGTGAATCAAAAAAGATGGTGTGAAAAGCAAAATAACACAGGCCCAGCCCACTGATCATTGTCTTCAACCTCCAGCTCAAACATTTGAAAAAAACGCGCGCCCCTGTTCTTCAATGTCTAACTCCTGATTCTTGGCTTTTCAGCAAAAACTCATAACACAAGAAATGTTCAGCATGAAGAGACGGTTCTAACCATATAAATAACTTGACCTATCTCTCTAAGATGAGGGAGAATTTCTCCTCCCCCAATTTCTGACCTAACTTTCCATCAATATTCAGACATGAAATTCTCTAAGCACACGAAACATAAATGAAATCTAATCATATGAGCGTGTTCAGGGCTATGATTGTGACATGTTTTCTTCAAAAACCTAAAGCTAACAATGCCTAATAAGAGAGATAGAACTCCATGAATGTACCTGTTCAGTTGGAATCGAGCTTGGCAATGGAGGGTGTTTCAGAGTGAAATGATGACTTGTACAGCTTCCTTGAAGTGTAAGGATGCTTTTCCAATTCCTACTTTGTCTTGAAACTCCCTGAATCGAGCTAGTGAACTCCAACTGCAAAACAGAAAATTAAAAATGGTGAAGTGGCTTGGAGGTGTTACAGGTCTGATTTTAGGACATGGTTAGCTTGCATATGTTGTAGGGAAGGTAGAGGAAAAGGTTTGGATCAAAATGCTCGAAGGGATTGGGAGTTTGCACTCAAACTGCAGGGGCTCCCCTGTTTGTGCAGTTTCAAGGTGATTAGAGCAATGGGAGTGTTTCAGATGGCAAGGGCTCGTGTGTTAGCTTGGATTTTGTCTATGGAATGTGTTTGATAGCTTTTGTGTTGTATGTCTAAGCTGGGATGAGAGATGGCATAAGTTATGGACTTTTCTTCTATCTTAAGAAACAAAAGCAAGTTGGTGGTTTTAGGTTAGTAGGGGGCCTCCTAATGTGCTGCATAAACATCTCTTGATCAGTGTGTTATGCACATAATCTTGTGCCAAGCAGATCTTTCATGTACTTGTTGGATTACAAACTTGACATAAAGTTAACCTTTTCAAAAATGGAAATTTCACTTTATCTAGTTTAGGATTAATCCACTATGCAATGTTAGAACACAAAGAACATGGCCTCAACTCATTGAATATGCATTAAATTATTGAGTATGGAATGGTTCAAGGACCTGTAATTAAGCATAAAGCAAACTGAATTCAAATTTGCAAGTTTGTGAACATGTTTGGATGAAGAACAAAAGTGGATTTTTGTCAACTTGTGAAATTCGAATCTCTCAAGTTATGAGGTTGTTTGATGAGTTCTTGGACATTTTGTAAAGCTTGGAATGTGTACTACAGTCCATCTTTGAAATGCAAATCAAAATTCCAAGTGGAAGGGTATGAAAAGTGGCCTTGAAGTAGGGTAGAAAACCTTGTCAAAATAGGTCAAATTTCACTAAGTTAAAAGATGGTTTAGTGCCCTTATTCAAAAAATTATAACTTGAGATACAAGCTTAAAATGAGAAAACTTTGTGAATCAAAGTTGTAGATTATGCAACAAACTACAACTTTCATGTTTTGACTTTTGTTTGAATCCAAATGGATCATGGTGAAAAGATGGGGCAAAGTTGGGAAAAAATTAGGGTTTTTCATAACTTAGAAAAATTCTAAGTTATGAAAAATTCCATTTTCAAACCCTAATTTGCATTTTGTGATTTCTTGATGAACAAGTTTCATGATTTGGCATGTTTTGATGAAAAATGAATCTTGACTCTTGATTTTGACCAAAAAGTCAAAGTTTGACTTTTCAGTATACAGTCAAAATTGATCAGTTGACTGGGAAATTCAACTGTCAATCTTGTGTACTTGGGATCTTTTGAGCTTGATGAACATGTCAAGATAATTCCATTGAGTCCTTGAGGCCATATGTGAGCTTGGTTTACCATTGGCTAGGTCAAACAGTCAAAAATTGCCTTTGTGCAGTTAAAACCCTAAAAATGACCATTTTGCCCTTTTGATGATCTGATCAAATTTCTTGGGGAATTGTGATCCCAACTTGATCAAATGGTCTATATGAGTTCATAATGTTGATGTGGATCAAATTTCATGAGGTTTGACTGTCAATTGGCCACAGTTGACTTTTTCCCCAATACAGCTGATTTTTAGGTCAACTGTCCAATTGACTGGGTAAAACTTGGAATCAAGACTTGAAACTTGGCATGGGTAAACTTGGGAGCCCAATATGAAGCATGAAAGTCATCTTAGGCTTTTTAGGTCAAAACATCCTTAGGCAAACACAAACCCTAATTTTGAGTCCACAGTGCAAGGAGAAGTCTTGAGCAGAGGAAACCCTAACTGGATCTTGATCTTCAAAGGTCTTGTGATGAGAAAATGTTGAGGAAATGGGAGGGAAAATTTTGGGGTACAACACAACCCACTGAGGGTAAGAAGTCACTGCAAGGAACCCATCATCAAACTGTTTCATGACCTCGGCTTTAATCTTTTCAGACATCTCTGGACGCATCCGACGGACCTTTTGCTTAACTGGAGGGCAGTCTTCCTTAGTTGGCAAGTGATGGACCACAATATCGGTATCCAATCCGGGCATGTCTTCGTAGGACCAGGAAAAGATCTCCATATAATCATGCAGCATTTGAGTCAACCGTTGCTTCACGCTGAGCTCTAGGTTGGCACCAATCTTTACCTCTTTCCTGTCTGCCTCAGTACCCAAGTTTATTGTTTCCACTGGCTCTTCATGGGGTTGAATTGCCCTCTCTTCCTGAAGCAACAGTCTTGCAAGCTCACCAGGCACTTCGCAATCATCTTCACCTTCGTCTTCGGCTAAGTTGATCGGATTTTCGAAGTCATAACTGGCAGTACCAGAGTCGTTATCAGTGAGATCCAGAGTGGATTGAAACCTGTATGAGTGAGTGTGTGTGTAAATACAGCTGTTTTGAAATATATGTAAAGGAAAGAAAGACAGAAAAGGAGCATAAAATTTGCGATGCGATAAAACGTCCAAGATTTTCATTTATGATATATGAAATGACAATTTATATGCCCTCACAAATGACACCACGGTGCCTCGGGTAAGACACCGGGCCAAAGAGTTTATTATTGTTTATTACAAATACCAAAAACATAGGAATTCATTACTTAGTAACAAGAGAAACAAACAGGTTGTCCTTTGCACTCCAATTATTAAGTCCGTTGTCGGTTGCAGGGTAAATCCAGCTATCAAACTCAGCTTCATCCACTTCCTCTTCGTCCCCAATAGCATTCACTCCATGAGCAGGCAGGGGAGCTGTCACTACATTAGGCTTCTCAGATGCCTCAAACTGTACCTCCTTGGCGTCAATAAGGTCCTGCAGCTTGTTCCTTAATGCCCAACAGTCATCAGTGGAATGCCCCGGGCTATCGGAGTGATAAGCACAGCGAGCATTTGGGATGTACTTAGGAGATGCAGTATTCGGAAACTTTGGATCCTCTCTGACGGTTACCAAGTTGGTTGAGAGCAACTGTGGTAAGATCTGCGACAAAGTCATACTCAAACGGGTGAACTCCCTTCTGGGTCTCTCAGCCCTTGGTTGGTTAGCTTGCCGAGGAGCGGCTGCAGGCTTGGCAATCATTAGTGCACTGACAGATTGACGGCGCTCTGGTTTATCCTGCCTTCTAGGCCCATACACCGCACTGGCCTCCTTCTTGAAGGGTTTCTTCTCAGAGCTAGACGATGCACCCTTCGGAATCTTTCCAGACTTCAACCCAGCCTCGATTCTCTCTCCAGTCATAATCAAATCAGTGAACCCTGCAGACGAATTCCCGATAAGATGGTTGAAAAATGGCCCAGATAGGGTCCCCAAGAACATGTCTACCAACTCCCGATCAGTCAATGGTGGCTGCACCCTGCCAGCCAGGTCTCTCCACTTCTGAGCATACTCCTTAAAACCTTCGCTTGAACCTAAAGACATACCCTGGAGTTGGGTACGTGTAGGGGCAAGGTCGGCATTATATTGATACTGCTTATAGAAAGCAGTAGCCAACTCCTCCCAGTTACGAATCTTGGTCCCATCCAGCTGATAGAACCATTCGAGATGAGTCCCTGAAAGACTCTCCTGGAAGAAGTGGATCCATAAATTCTTATCCGCAGAGTATGGTTGAATTTTCCGAACATAGGACCTTAGATGCAGCTTGGGACAAGACGCCCCGTCATATTTAGAGAAGGATGGTGCTTTGAACTTGTGAGGGATAATCACACCAGTAGACAAACCCAGATCTCCAAAATCCAGCCCAGGTACCTGTTGAATCTCCATAGCATTCAACCTATCCTCCAGTTGCTTGTATCTGTCTTCTGCAGGAGGGTACTGCTCTTCATCGAAATCAGTCTCGTTGTCGGAGACTACCGGACTAGGAACCCTTGCTTCCGCCTGAGGAGTACTCTTGCCAACAGAAGAACCAGCCTCTTCCTGCTGCAGAGCATTGCCAAACCTTCGGCCCGAGTTGAACAGAACAGTTCTTCTCTTCTTCTTCTTCTCCTTCTTCAGGAGCATAGCCTTCAGCTCCTCTTGGCCTTGAGTTAAACCCTTGATTAATTCCTGAAACTGCGCATTCTGCGCCTGAAGAGCCTTGATTGATGTCTCGGTTGATGACGAGTCGGGATTCATGATGCTGAAATAAATAGCGAAGAACTGTAAGCAACCTGAAAAGAGGAAAAACCTGCTATGCACATGATGTATGAAATGCGTATGAATTATGTTTTCAAAGACAATCGGGAATCAACTTTGTAAACAAAAAGGAACACACTTCATTAGATTCAACTTTGAAACTGAAATTATTCAACAGGTTGCCCTTAGGCGTTACATGAAAGGAAATACTGAAAAGGAAATAAAACTGTAAGAACACATCTGGAGCTCCTTATTGATCCCATGGTCTCCTCTTCTCAGTACGGATGTAGGCATTCAGAGCTCTCTCATTCTCCAACTGCTTTGTCAGCTTCTGGATCTTTAATTCCTGCTCGTTGAACTTTTCCCGGTAAGCATCCCGCTCTTCTTGCAGTTGCGACCAAGATCTCTTCAATGTCTCATAATCAGTAGGTATCTGAGGAGGAAGGACAGTTGGAGGAACACCATCTTTATCAGGACACTCAAGAATGACGGGTCTGACAGCTTCATACGGCATACCTAACTTCTGAGCACGGATGCGAACCCATTTGTAGTAGGCTTCCATAGGTAAAGAAGTCTTTGGCCCTAACTCCTGTGGGTCAGCTTTATGAACTTTGTCCCAAGCTTTGATGAACCTACGACGTAGCTCGTCACTATCCACCTGAAATTCAAAACTGATGTGAGGCACCAACATCTCATGGGGACCTGCTCTTCTTGATCTTCCAAACTGACGGAGTGCTAGACATGGATTGTAAGAGATCCCTCCTTGGGTACCAATCAGAGGAACATTAGGGTATTCCCCGCATCGATCAATAATAGCTATCTCATCCAAACCTCTGCAGGTCCAAATGATGTCTTTATCGGTGAGAGACATTAACCTGTGAGCCCAACCTCTTCCCTCTTGATTCTTCAGTACGAACTTAGGGAGGTGCGAAATAAACCACCTCACCAACAAAGGGATACAACACCATAGGGTTCCTCGTCTTCGGGTAGTACGGGCATGAAGTTGTTGCAAGATGTCACCCAAGAGAGTGGGCACAGGATTCTGAGACATAAAGATCCTTATGGCAGTGACATTGATGAAGTTGTCAGGATTAGGAAACAGGACTAACCCATAGATTAGGAGAGCCAAGATGTCTTCATATGCCCTAAAGTCAAGGTCATTCCAGAAACCGTTAGCTTTACCAATCAGAAACTTGGACAAGAAACCCTTAACTCCGCTTCTAGTTACCCAGTTGTCTGTTACCTCTTGATGGGTCAAAGGAAGAGCTGCAGCAACATCCTCAAGCCTGAGGGTCTTTTCCCAACCAGTAAAGGGAGTCTGATCCAAGATAGGGATACCAAGCAAATCAGAGAACTCTTCCAGGGTAGGGACCAGCTGGAAGTCTTGAAAGGTGAAACACTGGTACAGAGGGTCATAGAACTGGGTCAGAACACTCATCAACTGTTGATCCCGCTTTGCAGTGACTAAACTGAGAAGAGAACCATGCCTCTGGATGAAGGAAGTGGTATTTGGAATTCTGCTAACCAACTCATCAAGCAACTCAGGTGAACGAACAAAGTTGAACCGGATAGTATTCCTTCGCACAGGCATCATAATGTCCTACAAAACAGAGCAAAGGTGAAACCCTCTTGTCTTTGAAATGGTCAGCCCTTATGCAGGATGCATGCAATGCTCATGATGTTATGATGTTATGATAAAGCACACCACAAATAGATACAAAGGCAAACATGGTAAGGCACACAAGTCACACAAGGCAAGCCCCTAAAGTTTAGGCCAGCATGAGGTCTAGGTACTACCCTCTTTCAGTTTGTTGGTTCATACCTGTCCTAATCAAAAGTAACCGGGTTCTTAGAGGATCCCAATATCATTGACTACCCTCAATCGGTCATAACTCCAGCATCGCAATCTTTTCTTGCGGCTAAAACCATCACGAGAGTTTAGCCTCAATGGGCGTAGCATACTGCTACAATTCTAAAGGCCAAGTTGTGTCAATTAAGGTTCTAAGGTTGTTGGTGCTTAATGACTCCTTAGAAGACCCATATTCTCCTCGTTGCGACACAAGGGATATCGGTACAGACCAAGGTGCCACACCAACGTAGCCACTGCTTCACCTGTGTCGGTCTACGCCGGACAGGTCCCTCACAGCTTATGCTACCTAAACAGGGTATCCCCAGATCCGGGTTAGGATCTATGTAACTCCGATGCAACCCACAATAGTAAAGCAAGCAAATCAATACAATTGAAAACACAATTATGAACTAGCCCTAAGGTACACCTCACTTTAAGTTAAGTCCCCAGCAGAGTCGCCAGTTCTGTGATTGGTGGATCTGGAACTGACTGTTTAACGCTGGTTCGTGAAATGTCGCGGAAGCAAGAGTCGCCACCGTCTTTTATGTTCTCCAAATGGAAAGGACAAAAGCACAGAAAAATTCCTTATAGAGATTGCTCTCGGTTCGGGAGGTAGGTTATAGAAAGGGAAGGTGTTAGCACCCTTTCTATCCATGGTTATCCATGGGCTCTTAGATACTTGCTCATTTGTGTTTTCAAAAATGGTTTGTTTGCTTTTCAACTGTGGGTTTTAAAAGTTTCTTTGAAAATTCCAGTTCGACTCTTGTATCAGTCCTCAAGAGTGTTTGAAAAATTGCTTTCGAAAGCTTTTGAAAAGGTGTCGGTGTGAAAAGTATTTTTGATTTGTTTTGAAATTAGAGCAAGTATCTAGAGTCGTCTACCTACCCTAAGGAATTCGTCTGTGTAAATGTCCTTTAAAGTAGTGTCATCCCACCATTGAGAGGTAGGTAGCACCACCGTTGGAGTTGTTCGGGTCAATTCGAGGTTCGGGACATGATGATCACCAGAGCAATAGGAAGACACCTTAGAAGCTACCCTCATGCCAGGTTCCCGGATCATGAGGACTTACTAAGACATCCTCTACTCGACGATCACCTTTCGAGGCAAGGCAATAGTGAGGCGTACCCTAGGGGTGGTGTGTGCGATTTGTGTGTCATTTTCATTTGCATTTATCTTGTCATGTTATTGGTGTTCTACGCTTGTTTTTATTTTGGTCCATACATTCTTTCATGCTTTGATTTAACAGTTAAAATATTTGCGGGAAAGGTAAATTCTAAGCTATTACAAAAGGCGCGGGTCCACATCGCCAAAATTTCTCGAACCCGATTTGACAACAAATAAAGAAATTAAAAGTGCGAGAAGTAATTAAAATGTTACAAGGCCTTGGGAGAGATACATAAATATTTAAGAAATAAAATAAGTATGCGCATAAGAAATTACGAACGAGGGCGTTGGACCCTTTTTGCAAAATTAAAATTATATGGAATTAATTAATTAAAAAGAAAGAAATTGTTTTTGTTTTTTGGTATTTTATGATTTTTAAGACTTAATATGAGAAAATAATTAATTAAAATTAAAATAAGATGCAAACCCTAATTCTAGTTATTTTTTAATTTATTAAGAAATATTGAAGTTTTTAACCTAAATTAAACCTAATTTTTATATGCAAATTTGATTATAAAAATAAATAAAATAAATATTTAATTATTGATGAAGGAAAAGAAAGAAAGGATGAAAAATTATTAATTAAACCCTATTCTACATTTTTTAGATTTTTATTAAAAGTATTAAAATTAAAACCTAATTTACACTAAGTTTAATTACATGCAAATTTATTTAAGAAAATACTAAAATAAAAATTATTTATTGTTTTAACTCTTTTCTGATTTTTTATGATATTTTATATTTTGTGAAAATAATTAATTAACTAAACAAATAATAGTTAAAAGAAAGATAGAATTAATAAATAAATAAAAAACATAGCAAACCTAGGGGGTTCAGACCCCAAATAGGAGGTGATTCTTTAGAAATTCAGGCCCATTAAGACATTGGTCCGTTTGACTTTGGCATTAGCATGTGATGCATTGACTGGGACTTATCGTATACTTCAATCCATGGCCTTTGATCTGATGCAGCTGGACGCGTGGACGTTGGATTTGGAAGGAGTATGATGGTCCTTGGTATTGAATCTGCATGGGATTGTGTGATACGGTGGGAGAACTGACTTGAGGTTTTGCGTTTGTATTCGCAAATGTTGCGGTTAGCAAGAGTCGCCACCGACTTTTTATTTTATCCTAAGGAAAGGTTAAAAAGCACAGCAAAAAACCTTTTGAGATGTTTTCTTGGGTTCGGGGAGTAGATTATAGAAAGGGAAGGTATTAGCACCCTTTCTATCCATGGTTATCCATGGGCTCTTAGTTACTTGCTTAGATCACTTGCCTTTTGTTTTCAATTGTTTTAAATGGTGCTTGAGTGTGTGGGTTTTGAAAATGTTTTTGAAAAGAGGCCAATGTGGTGGCAACCTTTGTAATGATCCATGTGGGGATGTATACAAAGATGTATGTCTTTTGAAAAGGTTTTCATTTTTGTTTTTTTGAAAGTTTTGTTTTGAAAGTGTAGTGATGTGTGATTTTGAAATTAGGCAAGTGTTTTGTTTTGCAAGTTGACTCAAGTAACTAAGAGGTTATCTACTCCTAAATTTCTCAAAAGATTATTGCTATACTTTAACCCTTTTAGCAAGTTTGCTCCACCATTGTATTTGGTGGGCAACCTTGTGTTAGGATGTGAAAGGGACAGGCGCGGGTCATCGTATGGACCATAGTTGCAACGGCGTTAAATGTCTTTGAGCAATTTCTCTAAGGGACTTGATCATTTGTTTTTGTTTGTTTTTGAAAAAAAGTTTTATCGAGGGACTATGATCATTCAAATTGTTTGCTTTGCCCAAAGATGTTCAACATACAACATGGCCCATTTATTTGAAGGCAACAAGTGGAATACCCTAGGGGGTGCAAGTGTGATTTGTGTGTCCATTTTCATGCTTGTTTATCTTGTATTAGGTCAAACTATTTTTTATCATTTTTTCGCATACAAACCCTAATTCTAACATGTTAGCATTATAAAGCAATAAAGTGCGAAATTAAAATTACTAAGCTATTACAAAACCAAATATGGGAAGGGGGGTACAAGTGTCCAAATGGGGGATATTGACAAGAATTTAAATCTAAATTATTACAACATTTGAATATCTGCAATTTAAATAATGCATAATTAAATGTAAATTAAATAAATATGTGAAATGCAAAAAGAAAGTTTTTATATGTATGAGAAAATATTATTTATGTAAAAGGGAAAAGAAAATAAAAATGTATTTATTTTTTGAGTATTTTGAACTTAGGGTAAAAAACCCTAATTTTTAAAGAAAAAAGGTATTATTATCTAATTTAATACAACTATTTACTTATTATTTATAAAAATAAAATAAAATGAAGTGTATTGTGAAAAAAAGGTATTTTTGTATCAAATATTAAATAAAATGAAAAAAATCAAGTATTTTTATATTTTTGTCTTAAATATATTAATAATCATATATATATTTATATTAAACCCTAAATATGTATTATACAAAAAAAAAATATTCATTTAATATTTTAATAAAATAAATAAAAGGGTATTTTTTGTATGAAATATTTTCAGAAAGTAAATAAAAAATAAAAATTGTATTTACATTATTTTCTATTTATTTTCTATAATAGTACATATATATATTATATACAAACAAAGAAAATAAACAAATAAATATGCAATAAATGCAAAAAATGATGAAAAAAATATTTTTAATTTTCTAATGTCATGAGAAAAAATAAACAAAGTCAACCAAAAAGAAAAAAGTCAAAAATGTTAAGAAATGAACAAATGGGCTCAGGGGGGTGTAAACATGAAAATGGGGTGTGAAAAGAAAACAAATCCAGGCCCAGCCCAGACCACTCCTTCTTCAACCTCTGTACAGCCTTCTTCAAGCTACAACACGCGTTTTTTATCTCTGGATTCCTGGACTTTCAAGCAAAACTCATAACATGAAAAGTGTAGAGCATTAAGAGACGGTTTCAACCATATAAAGAACATGACCTATCTCTCTAAGATGAGGGAGAATTTCTCTCCCCCTCTTTTCTGACCTAGTTTTTCTACCATTTTCAGAGCTCAAATTCTCTCTACTCAGATAAAAGAAATGAAAAGTAAAGCTATGTACATGTTCAGGGCTATGAGTAGGACCTTGTTTCTTCACAAACTTAAGACTAAAGATGCCTAATAAGAGAGATACGAATTCAAACTTTTACCTGTGCAGTTGAACTTCTATGTGGAGAATGAGAGACTTTCAGTACAATGTAATGATTGGAAAAGCTTCCTTGAGGTCCAGGGATGCTTTTTCAATGCTTACTTTGTCTTGAACCTTCTTGTATCAAGCTGTAGAACTTCACCTGCAAGTCAAAGATATGAAAATGGTGGAAGTGGTTAGAGCAACTACAGATCGTGCCTTAGCTTCTGGATAGTTTGCATATGTTATGAGGAAGGTATAGGAACAGGTTTTGATCAAAATGCTCGAAGGGATTGAGAGATAGCACTCAATCTGCAGGGCCTGCTCTGTTTGAGCAGTTTTGTGGTGTTTCTGAGATGGAGAGTGTTTGAAAGGCAAAAGGCTCGTGCAAAAGCTTGGTTGGGTGATCTTGAATGTGTTTGATATCTTTTGTGTTGTGTTTGCAAGCTGAGATTCAAGTTGTCACAAGTTATGGACTTTTCTTCTTTTCTAAGCAACAAAAGCAAATTGGTGTTCTAGGTCAGTATAGGACCCCCTAATGTGCTGCATCAACACCTCTTGATCAGTGTGTTATGCCCATAATCTTGTGCTAAGCAGATCTTCTATGTACTTGTTTGATTTACCAATTGACATAAAGCAAACTTTTGTAAAAATGGAAAGTTCACTTTATCCAAAAATGGATCAATCTTGTGTATAATGCTTGAATTCATGGAACAACACTTAGACACAATGAACAAGCATTAAATTAAGGAGTGTAATGTGGTTTAAGGACCTGCAAAGTAGCACAAACTATGCTGAGTTCAAATTTGCCAAGTTTATGAACATGCTTTGATGAAGAACAAAAGTGAATTTTTACCAATTTGTGAAATTCGAATCTCTCAAGTTATGAGGTTGTTTGATGAGTTCTTGGACATTTTGGAAAGCTTGGAATGTGTACTACAATCCATCTTTGAAATGCAAATCAAAATTCCAAGTGGAAGGGTATGAAAAGTGGCCTTGAAGTAGGGTAGAAAACCTTGTCAAAATAGGTCAAATTTCACTAAGTTAAAAGATGGTTTAGTGCCCTTATTCAAAAAATCATAACTTGAGATACAAGCTTCAAATGAGAAAACTTTGTGAATCAAAGTTGTAGATTATGCAACAAGCTACAACTTTCATGTTTTGACTTTTGTTTGAATCCAAATGGATCATGGTGAAAAGATGGGGTAAAGTTGGGAAAAAATTAGGGTTTTCCATAACTTAGAAAAATTCTAAGTTATGAAAAATTCCATTTTCTAACCCTAATTTGCATTTTGTGATTTCTTGGTGAACAAGTTTCATGATTTGGAATGTTTTGATGAAAAATGAATCTTGACTCTTGATTTTGACCAAAAGTCAAAGTTTGACTTTTCAGTATACAGTCAAAATTGATCAATTGACTGGGAAATTCAACTGTCAACCTTGTGTACTTGGGATCTTTTGAGCTTGATGAACATGTCAAGATAATTCCATGGGGTCCTTGAGTCCATGTGGGAGCTTGGTTTGCCATTGGCTAGGTCAAACAGTCAAAAATTGCCTTTGTGCAGTCAAAACCCTAAAAATGACCATTTTGCCCTTTTGATGATCTGATCAAATTTCTTGTGGAATTGTGATTCAAACTTGATCAAATGGTCCATATGAGTTCATAATGTTGATGTGTAACAAATTTCATGAGGTTTGACTGTTAATTGGCCACAGTTGACTTTTTCCCCGATACAGCTGATTTCTAGGTCAACTGTCCAATTGACTGGGTAAAACTTGGGATCAAGACTTGAAACTTGGCATGGGTAAACTTGGGAGTCCAATATGAAGCATGAAAGTCATTTTAGGCATTTTAGGTCAAAACATCCTAGGGCAAACACAAACCCTAATTTGAGTCCACAGTGCAAGGAGAAGCCTTGAGCAGAGGAAACCCTAACTGTATCTTGATCTCCAAAGGTCTTGTGATGAGAAAATGTTGAGGAAATGGGAGGGCAAATTTTGGGGTACAACAGTTGCCCCTGTTCAATCTTCTTGGACCTGATGAGTTAGATTGGCAAGTTTGCCTTTCGTGACTCGAGGGTAAAAGGAGATTGGACACTAGAGTGCCCAGAAATTTGCACTCGCATGCTGGAGTCTCAACAATGTGGTGTCAGGAATGGGCTTACAGATGCCATTTGGAGAGATGGTGGATAGGGAGACGGGCTTATAGATTCCATCTGGAGACGTGACAGAACCTTGTCGGGAATGGGCTTATAGATGCCATTTGGAAGTGTCGATCGCATAAGAGATTCCTTAGCGAGAACTTGTCTATTTGAGAAAGACGGAGGTTTTCCTGGCTTATTACAGGTGTTTGATCCTCAGTCTCCTGATGCAGATATGCCCTGGCTGGATACAGGTATCGAATCTACAATTGGTTGCTCACAGATGTGCCCTGGCTGGATACAGGAGTCGAATCTGGAAATAGTCGTCAATAGATATGCCCTGGCTGGATACAGGAATCGAATCTTCAAACTCTTCAGACGTGCCCTGGCTAGATACAGGAATCGAGTCTGGAAACGTGGTCAACAGATATGCCCTGGCTGGATACAGGAATCGAATCTGGAATTGTGACAGTTGATAGATGTGCCCTGGCTGGATACAGGAATCGAATCTTCGAACTCTTTAGACGTGCCCTGGCTAGATACAGGAATCGAGTCTAGAAACTGATCACTCTCAGATGTGCCCTGGCTAGATACAGGTATCGAATCTGGAATTGTGACAGTTGAAGGTAGTCGCTTTTGAGATTGTCTTTTTCCTGAAAAGGCAAAGACGTAAGCTGCATGCAATGTCATGATGTATGATATGCATGATGTCATGATGTTCAACATGAGATGTTGTATGCGTTTCACCATGTATGTAAGCAAGATGTATGAAAATGTGAAATGTTTATGAGTGTAATTTCATCTTAGGAAAATAAATCCTTGACGAACGGCCGGGAAGCTGCTCTGTTGGAAGAGATACTTGCCCGAAGTTTTGATGAGAGGCCTGCTGAGGACTTTAATGACGGATTCCGCTGAGGATAATGATGATAAACTCCGCTGAGGAACTCCGAATATAAACTCTGCTTGGGAATGCTAAGGGTAGACTTCGCTGGGGATTGAAGGAACTTTGCCGAGAGCGGTCTTCCGTGGCTTTTAGCTGAGGATAACCCAGTTATAAGTCCTTGTGAGGAAATAACTCTAAATAAAACTCGGGCGAGACGTCCGTTCTTCGCAGGGGATAAGCTTGCAGAATCTACTGGGGAATGTTGTGCCTTTTTCAGGATCGACGGGGGATCAACTTCGCTTGGGGAAAGTATTGTCGCATCCTGTCTTATTCTGCGGGGAATTGAGATGATTTGGCCACATTTTCAGTTGAACCTACCTTGGTGCCTTGGCGGACAAAACAACTAGACTGCATTAGACAACTCCACATTGCCCCTGTCTTTGATGTCACCTGTAATTAATCTCTTGTTTCATATGCGAATATTTATGAATCAGCAATTTAATGTCAAATGCATATATCAAAAATGAACATTGGACGTTCTTCGCAAGACAAAACAGAAAAAGGGAAAACAATGGTAATTTGTATGGACAAGCGAATTTGTATTGATTTAAACTTTGCCCGTGAATAGGCGTTTTTGTACAAGAGGCTGACATCCTAGTAAGAGGATATCGCCAAATAGCATAGAGTTTACAATTTGAAAAAGGAAACAAAACAGCTATGTGAATCAATCCCACTGGGTTCCAACTCTGCTATCGCCTTTATGTCTTCGAACCTCTCATTGCTTTGCTGCCTAATTTGAAGATGAAGCTGATTGGTCAATGCCGGAATCTGGAGCCAGATAGCCGATGCCGAATTCTGGATGCGAAGTGATCCAATGAGACATAGTGTTACGCTTTTTATCCCTAACTTTTGCCTGGACCGCCCTTTCGGGTTTTCAGTCCACCGGGATACCCTTTTTTGCCCAAGCCGCCCTTTCAGGTTTTCGACTTGCCGGGTGTACAATTTTTTATTCATTTCATCCCTTATTTTTGCCCGAACCCTTTTGGTTCGCCGGGAAGCCCTTATTTTCGCCTAGGTATGTCAACCTAGCGGGTCTTTTATTTATGCGTAGTATTTTTTCACTATGTCTGCATTGGCGGGGTGAGGAAGGTCGTCACCATCCATGGTGGTCAGGATCATGGCTCCTCCCGAGAACACACGTTTAACCACAAATGGCCCTTCGTATGTAGGGGTCCATTTGCTCCGGGGATCACTTTGAGGAAGGATGATGCGTTTGATTACCAGGTCCCCAACTTGATACTCTTGCGGTCTGACTTTCTTGTTAAATGCCCTGATCATCCGTTTCTGATACGTTTGACCATGACAGATAGCAGTGAGCCTCTTTTCGTCAATCAGATTTAATTGATCAAGTCGAGTCTGGATCCAATCATCTTCATTCAAGTCTGCATCCTTCATTATCCGGAGGGAGGGTATCTGGATCTCGATTGGCAAGACTGCCTCCATGCCATAGACTAAGGAGAAGGGAGTTGCCCCGGTTGACGTCCTTGCTGAGGTACGGTACCCATGAAGAGCGAATGGTAACATCTCGTGCCAATCCTTATAGGTCACTGTCATCTTCTGCACAATTTTCTTGATATTTTTATTGGCTGCCTCTACAGCCCCATTCATCTTCGGCCGGTAGGGGGAAGAATTGTGGTGCTGTATCTTGAATTGTTCACAGAGTTCGGTGATCATTTTGTTATTGAGATTGGTACCATTGTCCGTAATGATTCTCTCTGGGACGCCGTACCGACAGATCAGATTATGCCGGATGAAACGCGCCACGACGCTCTTGGTTACTGTGGCATAGGAAGCTGCCTCAACCCATTTCGTGAAGTAATCGATCGCCACCAAGATGAAGCGATGCCCATTGGATACCGTCGGTCGGATCTCACCGATCATATCGATGCCCCACATTGCGAAAGGCCAAGGTGCCGTTAGGACATTCAAAGGAACTGGAGGGATATGCACCTTGTCAGCATAGATCTGGCACTTATGACAAGTTCGGGAGTGTTGGTAACAATCGGCTTCCATTGTGGATCAGAAATATCCTGCTCGAAGGATTTTCTTAGCCATGGTGTGTCCACTAGAATGTGTTCCAAATGTACCTTCATGCAGTTCCATCATGATTTTCTCCGCTTCAGCCTTATCCACACAACGCAGCAGAGTCGAATCATGATTCCGTTTGTAGAGAATGCCGTTGCTGAGGAAGAATTTTGCAGCAAACCTCCTCATGAACTTCTTATCATTGACAGATGCACCTTCAGGGTATTCCTGAACCTCCAAGGACCTCTTTACCTCGTGATACCAGGGTTTTTCAGTTACCTTCTCAGCCTCGAGCTCACAGCAGTATGCCGGTTCATCCAACTTCCAGATAATGATTTGGGGAGCCTCATTGTCCCATTTAACTTTGAACATTGAAGACATCGTGGCTAGTGCGTCCGCTAGCTGATTCTCCTCTCTGGGGAAATGCTCAAAAGTTATTTCTTCAAAGTGAGGGAGCAAGGTCGACACATACTCCTTGTAAGGAATAAGATTCGGGTGTTTCGTATCCCACTCGCCCTTGATCTGATTGATCACGAGAGCGGAATCTCCGAAGACACTTAGAAACTTGATCCTCAAATCGATTGCAGCTTGTAGACCCATGATACATGCCTCGTATTCTGCCATATTGTTGGTGCAGCTGAAACATAATCGGGCGGTGAGTGGAGTATGAGTCCCCTTGGGAGATATGATTACAGCGCCGACGCCGTTACCCAAAGCATTGGAGGCTCCATCAAAATGCATAGACCATCGGGATCCTTCCTCAGGTCCTTCATCCGGTCCAGGTACTTCACAGTCAGTTACCACCATGATGTCTTTGTCCGGAAAATCAAAGTTCAATGATTGGTAATCGTCCACAGGTTGGTGTGCCAAATGATCAGCCAGTACACTTCCCTTAATTGCTTTCTGAGTTGTATACTGGATATCATATTCTGTTAAGATCATTTGCCATCTCGCTATTCTCCCAGACAGAGCGGGCTTTTCAAATATGTACTTGATGGGATCCATCTTTGAAATCAATAAGGTAGTGTGAGTCAGCATATACTGTCTCAGCCGGCGAGCAGCCCATACAAGAGCGCAGCAAGTTTTCTCAAGCAGTGAGTAACGAGACTCACAGTCGGTAAACTTTTTGCTCAAGTAATAAATAGCGTGCTCTTTTCGGCCAGACTCGTCGTGCTGCCCCAGCACACACCCCATTGAATTATCGAGCACTGTCAAGTAGAGTATCAGAGGTCTTCCTTCCACCGGTGGCATAAGAATGGGTGGCTCTTGGAGGTATTCCTTTATCCTTTCAAAGGCGGCCTGACATTCATCATTCCAGCGTACCACTTGATCTTTCTTCAGTAATTTGAAGATTGGCTCACAAGTAGCAGTTAGATGTGAGATGAATCGGGCAATGTAATTCAGTCGTCCTAGGAAACCTCTGACTTCTTTCTCTGTTTTTGGAGTCGGCATCTCTTGTATGGATTTTACCTTGGCAGGATCCACCTGAATACCTTTATCACTTACAATGAAACCTAGCAACTTTCCGGATCTTACCCCAAAGGTGCATTTGTTGGGATTCAACCTCAGCTTGTATAACTTGAGTCGATCAAACAACTTCTTCAGATGGTCAAGGTGCTCCTCCTCAGTTTGAGACCTTGCAATCATGTCATCTACGTATACCTCAATTTCATGATGGATCATATCATGAAATAAAGCAACCATGGCACGTTGATAGGTTGCCCCAGCATTTTTCAATCCGAATGGCATGACCTTATAACAGAAGGTACCCCACTGAGTCACGAAGGTAGTCTTCTCCATATCCTCTGGAGCCATCTTGATCTGATTATACCCTGAAAAACCGTCCATGAAGGAGAACACCTTGTGTTGAGCTGTATTGTCAACAAGGACATCAATGTGAGGTAGGGGGAAGTCATCCTTGGGGCTGGCCCTGTTCAAATCCCTATAGTCGACACACATTCTGACTTTACCGTCCTTCTTCGGCACTGGCACAACATTGGCAACCCATTGAGGGTAAGAAGTCACTGCAAGGAACCCGGCATCAAACTGCTTCATAACCTCGGCCTTGATCTTTTCAGACATCTCTGGACGCATCCGTCGAACTTTTTGCTTTACTGGAGGGCAATCTTCCTTGGTTGGCAAATGGTGAACTACAATGTCGGCGTCCAAACCAGGCATATCTTCATAGGACCAAGCAAAAATTTCCATGTAGTCTTGTAGCATCTGGATCAATCGTTGCTTCACGCTGAGCTCTAGATTGGCACCAATCTTGACCTCTTTCCTATCTGTCTCAGTACCCAGGTTAATTGTCTCCACAGGCTCTTCATGTGGTTGAATAGCCCTCTCTTCCTGGAGTAGCAGTCTTGCGAGTTCACCAGGCACTTCGCAATCATCTTCACCTTCGTCTTCGGCCAAGTTGATCGGATTTTCGAAGTCATAACTGGCGGTAGCAGAGCTGTTACCGGTGAGATCCAGAGTGGATTGAAACCTGTATAAGTGAGTGTGTGTAAATATAGCTGTTTTGCAATATATATAACACAGAAAGGAAAAGAGCACAAGATTTGAAATGCAACAAACGTCCAATGTTTTGATTGATGATATATGAAAATGTCATACAAAAAGCCCTCACAAATGGAGCTACGATGCCCCGGGTAGGACACCGAGCCAACAGAGTTTTAACATATTGTTTGTTACAAATTTGGAAATCAAAAGAAATCAATTACTGCGTGACAAATGTGATAGGGGTAAAATCCTTTGCTGTCCAGTTGCTAGGTCCGTTGCTGGTAGTCGGGTAGATCCAACTATCAAACTCTGCTTCCTCCACATCTTCCTCAATAGCGTTCACCCTTGAGCTGGAAATAAACACCGGAGCCTTTCCGATCTTCTCTTTGCGCACTGCCTTCTGAGCCTCTGCAGTAAAGCCTAGCCCAAACTTGTCGTTCTTCTGAGTGAAGTCAGGAAGCTGACCCCAGTGTGCACAATTGCCTTTCTGAACCACAGCCCGGGCATCCCTTAGGGAAGCCATCTTCAAGGAATCATTCTCTTCGGCCATTGTCTCTGCAGCTGCTGAAATTGGATGTACCTCCTCGTAATGTTGGAAGGGGGTTTCAATGAACTCTCCGTCCATCTCGATGTACCTGAAGGAATTCAAATGGCTCACCATATACTCCTCTTCTCCTCGCACAGTGACGATCTTCCCCCTGACGGGATACTTCAGCTTTTGGTGTAAGGTGGAGGTCACTGCCCCAGCTTTATGGATCCAAGGTCGACCCAACAGACAAGAGTATGATGGACGTATATCCATCACATAAAAGGTAGAGTCAAACACTTGAGGGCCCACACGAATAGGGATGTTAACCTCTCCATGAACCATCCTCTTGGAACCGTCGAAAGCCCTGACGATGATATTGCTGGGTTTCAACTCCAGGCCTTCATAATCCAGACGATCTAAAGCCTTTTTCGGAAGAACATTCAAGGAAGAACCAGTGTCCACCAATACATGTGCCAGAGTAGTGCCCCTGCATTCAATAGAGACATGCAGGGCATCATTGTGGTCTCTCCCTTTCGCGGTCAGGTCAGCATCCGAAAATCCCAAGCCGTTGTCCGCTGTCAGATTCGCTATGCAGTCAGTGAACTGGACTGCAGACGTCTCCTGCGGCACATGGGCCGTCTTGAGAAATGAGATCAAGGCCTTTGCATGGGCCTCAGAGCATAGCAATAAGGAGAGCAGGGAGATCTTGGAGGGTGTATGCCCCAACTGCTCGACAACATTAAAATCACTTTTCTTTATTATTTTCAGAATCTCCTCCATTTCTTGTCGGGAGGCCTCATCATTTACGGGTATTGGTGCCTCCATCCGGGCAGGCTTTTCTTCAATCCCTTTGCCCCGAGCATTTGATGACTCGGCAGCAGGGGACACAATTTGATCAGCAACAGGACTAGGTAAACTTGCAGGTTTTATGAGGAGGGGTTTTCGAATAGCGGGCGGCGCAATGTCAGGCGAGAAGAGCCTGCCACTGCGGGTGACTTTAGCTGGACCAGTGATATCGCAGATACTGGCACTAGCGTCGAATTCTTGCTTGATTCCATTTACATACACGTCTGCCCCATAATGCCAGGGGACAGCTTTATCAGACACGTAGGAGAGGGGCCCTGGAACAGTAATGATCACAGGCGCAATTGTCATGATTTGAACAGGTTTCTTTGGGGGAGCCTTGATTGGATTTTTGAAGATGGTAATCACGGAAACTTCTTTCATTGGAACCAATTGAACAGCAGTCTTTTTGAATAGAATCTCCTTGCTATCCATTAGGCCTTGGATGCTTAACCTTAGCAAGGGACAATCAGATGGGGAAATAGCACAGAATGGGCAACCTTCACCGCAACCCGGAAATAAACCGGCCCGCAGTAGGTTCTTCTTAACAGTCTTCAGAGGGGTAACAACTTCATCTACCGAAACAGCATACACTTCTTCCTCAATGGCATTTACCCTATGCTGGGGCATAGGAGCCGTTACAACATTTGGTCTTTCCGGCGCTTCAAATTGAATTTCCTTTGCGTCGATCAGATCTTGCACTTTGTTTCTCAAGGCCCAGCAATCATCAGTAGTGTGCCCGGGACTATCAGAATGATAAGCACACCGGGCATTCGGGTTGTATTTAGGAGACGCAGTGTTGACGACCTTAGGAGCTTCTTTGAGGGTCACCAGGTTGGTGGATAACAGTTGGGGTAAAATTTGAGATAATGTCATACTCAGTCGGGTATACTGCCTCTTGGGCCTTTCACTTCTTTGTTGATTGTACTGCTGAGGAGCAGCAACAGGTTTGGAGATGACCAAAGCATTAACGGCTTGGCGACTTTCGGGCTTGACTTGTCTTCTAGGGCCATAGACGACGCTTGCTTCTTTCTTAAATGGCCTCTTCTCAGCACTTGTAGAGGCAGCCTTCTGTATCTTGCCTGACCTGATGCCAGCTTCAATTCTTTCTCCCGTTAATATCAAATCTGTGAACCCAGCGGAGGAGTTACCAACCAAATGATTGAAAAACGGACCAGACAAAGTCCCAAGGGACATATCAACCAGCTCTCGATCAGTTAATGGAGGCTGCACCCTGCCAGCCAAATCTCTCCATTTTTGAGCGTACTCTTTGAACCCTTCACCCGTTCCTAGAGACATACCCTGAAGTTGGGTACGCGTAGGAGCGAGATCAGAATTGTATTGGTATTGTCTGTAGAATGCAGTTGCCAAATCTTCCCAGTGCCGGATGCTAGTTCCGTCCAATTGGTAGAACCATTCAAGTTGTGACCCCGAGAGGCTATCTTGGAAGAAGTGAATCCAGAGGTTCTTATCCGCCGTGTAAGGTTGGATTTTCCTTACATACGACCTCAGATGCAGCTTTGGGCAGGAGACCCCATCATACTTGGCGAAGGCAGGCGCCTTAAACTTGTGTGGAATGACTACCCCAGAAGATAACCCCAAATCTCCGAAATCCAGTCCTGGCACATTCTGAATTTCCATGGCGCTCAAACGGTCCTCCAATTGTTTGTATCTGTCAGCAGCAGGTGGGTATTGTTCGTCGTTATAGTCCGTCTCGTTGTCGGAGACTGCGGGACTAGGAGCTCCTCCCCCTGGGGACTGTTTTTCTCAGCAGAAGAAGTGGTTGGATCAGCTTCATTGTGGAGTGTGTTCCCAAATCTGCGTCCGGTGTTGAACAATGCAGTCCTCTTTTTCTTCTTCTTCTTCAGGAGTAGAGTCTTCAACTCTTGCTGACCTTGGGCTAGGCTTAGGACCATCTCTTGAAACTGTGCACTTTGGGCCTGAAGGGCCTTGATTGCTTGCTCACTGGATGAGTCTGGATTCATGATGACTGTGCACATAAACAACGAAGAAAATTAAGCAACCTGTGAAATAGGGTACCTGCTATGCATATGGTGCAATGGAATGCGTATGTATGCAATGCATTCAAGGATTTAGAATATTCAAAATTTGTTGTAGACAAAAAGGAACGCACATTATATTAATAAGGAGAAATTCGTTAGTACATAAATGCCTCATGGGCCAAATATTACAAAATAACTCCTTAAGATAAAAAAACATTGCGCATCCTCTTTGGCGCGATGTAGGTGTTGAGATTCCTTTCCTCGTGCAGCAGGCGGGTGAGTTCCAGGACCTTCTTTTCACTAGCATGTAGACTGGTTTCAAGAGAATTCCGTTCTTCCTTAAGTTGGATCCAGCTCTTCTGCATCTCTTCCCAGGAGGTGGGCATGTCAGGATGTTGAATGGTGTAGGATGCTTCTCCTTCCAAGACTGGTTCTTTGATCACAGGTAGCATGTGAGGGTAAGGCATTACTAACTTCTGGGAGCGGGCTCGTACCCACTTGAGGTAAGGTTCCAACGGGATGGAGTTCCGGTGTCCCAATGTCTTGCTGTCTATCCTACTTGGCATCCTCCAGGCTCTGATAAATCTCTGACGAAGTCCTTGAGTATCGTTGTCGAAGTCAAAAACTATGTCGGGAATTAACATGTCATGAGGGCCATCCTTCCAAGCATAACCAAACTGTCTCCAAGCCAGGCATGGGTTGTAGGTAATACCTCCTTTGATTCCAAATAAAGGAACATTAGGGTACTCCCCGCAACGATCAATGATAGTGATGTCTTCCCTAGACCTAGGACACCAATGTATATCTGCATGCGTGAGAGTCATTAACCGTTGTGACCATCTCAAACCCCGCTCGTTCTTCAAAACTGATTGCGGAAGATGCGAAATAAACCACCTTCCTAGGAGAGGAGTGCAACACATAAGGACACCCCTTCTTCTCATGGTTCGAGTGTAACATGAGTGAAGGATGTCCCCCAACAGTGTAGGTATAGGATTTCTGGTCATAAAGATCTGGACAGCACTGATATCAATAAGCTGATCTGGATTAGGGAACAACACCAAACCATAGACAAGGAGGGCCATAACTTCTTCAAAAGCTCGTAGGTCAAGAGAGTTCCAACATTCTTGAGCTTTTTCAAACAGAAATCTGGCTAAGAACCCTTTGATACCACTTCTAACTTCCCAATGTCCTTTGAGGTCAGATGTCTGTAAGTGCAAGGCTTTAGCAATCTCTTCAAGCTTGGGCTCCTCTTCCGTACCGTTGTAGGGTAGTTGATCAAGGATAGGGACCTTCAGGAGTCGGGAGAACTCTTCCAATGTAGGCACCAACTGATAATCCGGAAAAGTGAAGCAGTGATGCAGAGGGTCAAAGAATTGGAACAGGACCTTTATCAAGTCCTCCTCAATGTTGGTGTTAACCAAGTTGATGAGTCTTCCATGTCTCTCACTGAATGAAGAACCCTCGGGAATCCTGGACAGAAGTTCCTTAAGCTGAAGAGGGATCTTTACAAGGCCAATCTGAATTGTCTTTCTACGAGCAGTTTCCATGTCCTGTAAAACAAGAACAAACATGAAGATCCGAAACCCTTGAAATGGTTAGTCAATGCTCATGATGTTTGTATGATGTAATGATGTGATGATTAAATACACCATAAATATTCACAAAGGCAATCAGGGTAAGGCACACAAGTCACACAAACCCTTAGAGTTTAGGCCTGCATGGAGTCTGGGTATTACCCTCTTGAAGCTTGGTGGGCTCAACCTGTCCTATCAAAAGTAACCGGGTTCTAAAGGTCCCAATATCACTGGATTGCTTTCATTGTTCATCATTTCGATTTAGCCACTGAACTGGCGACCGAAATATTCCAGGAAAGCAACCCTCAATTGAGTGTAGTATCGAGTATCAACCAACCTCGGACTGCACCAAAGTCAGTTATCTCACTACCCTAAAAAGGCCAAGATGGTTCAATTAAGGTTCCTAAGGTCAGTTGATGCTTCACGACACCACGCGGCGGCCCCGTACTCTCCTTGACTAAACTCAAGGGTTACCGGTACACACCAAAGTGCCACATCAACGTAGCAGACTGTTTCAACCATGTCGGTATACCCCGCACAGTTCCCTCACAGCCTTGTTGCTACCTAAAAGGGTTTCCCCAGATCCGGGTTAGGATCTATAAAACTCCGACACAAAGCCCACAAGATGTAAAAGCAAACAAAGCAAGCAATTGAAAACAAAGGTGATCTAAACCCTAAGGTTACTCCACTTTAAAAGTAGTCCCCAGTAGAGTCGCCAGTTCTGTGATACGGTGGGAGAACTGACTTGAGGTTTTGCGTTTGTATTCGCAAATGTTGCGGTTAGCAAGAGTCGCCACCGACTTTTTATTTTATCCTAAGGAAAGGTTAAAAAGCACAGCAAAAAACCTTTTGAGATGTTTTCTTGGGTTCGGGGAGTAGATTATAGAAAGGGAAGGTATTAGCACCCTTTCTATCCATGGTTATCCATGGGCTCTTAGTTACTTGCTTAGATCACTTGCCTTTTGTTTTCAATTGTTTTAAATGGTGCTTGAGTGTGTGGGTTTTGAAAATGTTTTTGAAAAGAGGCCAATGTGGTGGCAACCTTTGTAATGATCCATGTGGGGATGTATACAAAGATGTATGTCTTTTGAAAAGGTTTTCATTTTTGTTTTTTTGAAAGTTTTGTTTTGAAAGTGTAGTGATGTGTGATTTTGAAATTAGGCAAGTGTTTTGTTTTGCAAGTTGACTCAAGTAACTAAGAGGTTATCTACTCCTAAATTTCTCAAAAGATTATTGCTATACTTTAACCCTTTTAGCAAGTTTGCTCCACCATTGTATTTGGTGGGCAACCTTGTGTTAGGATGTGAAAGGGACAGGCGCGGGTCATCGTATGGACCATAGTTGCAACGGCGTTAAATGTCTTTGAGCAATTTCTCTAAGGGACTTGATCATTTGTTTTTGTTTGTTTTTGAAAAAAAGTTTTATCGAGGGACTATGATCATTCAAATTGTTTGCTTTGCCCAAAGATGTTCAACATACAACATGGCCCATTTATTTGAAGGCAACAAGTGGAATACCCTAGGGGGTGCAAGTGTGATTTGTGTGTCCATTTTCATGCTTGTTTATCTTGTATTAGGTCAAACTATTTTTTATCGTTTTTTCGCATACAAACCCTAATTCTAACATGTTAGCATTATAAAGCAATAAAGTGCGAAATTAAAATTACTAAGCTATTACAAAACCAAATATGGGAAGGGGGGTACAAGTGTCCAAATGGGGGATATTGACAAGAATTTAAATCTAAATTATTACAACATTTGAATATCTGCAATTTAAATAATGCATAATTAAATGTAAATTAAATAAATATGTGAAATGCAAAAAGAAAGTTTTTATATGTATGAGAAAATATTATTTATGTAAAAGGGAAAAGAAAATAAAAATGTATTTATTTTTTGAGTATTTTGAACTTAGGGTAAAAAACCCTAATTTTTAAAGAAAAAAGGTATTATTATCTAATTTAATACAACTATTTACTTATTATTTATAAAAATAAAATAAAATGAAGTGTATTGTGAAAAAAAGGTATTTTTGTATCAAATATTAAATAAAATGAAAAAAATCAAGTATTTTTATATTTTTGTCTTAAATATATTAATAATCATATATATATTTATATTAAACCCTAAATATGTATTATACAAAAAAAAAAATATTCATTTAATATTTTAATAAAATAAATAAAAGGGTATTTTTTGTATGAAATATTTTCAGAAAGTAAATAAAAAATAAAAATTGTATTTACATTATTTTCTATTTATTTTCTATAATAGTACATATATATATTATATACAAACAAAGAAAATAAACAAATAAATATGCAATAAATGCAAAAAATGATGAAAAAAATATTTTTAATTTTCTAATGTCATGAGAAAAAATAAACAAAGTCAACCAAAAAGAAAAAAGTCAAAAATGTTAAGAAATGAACAAATGGGCTCAGGGGGGTGTAAACATGAAAATGGGGTGTGAAAAGAAAACAAATCCAGGCCCAGCCCAGACCACTCCTTCTTCAACCTCTGTACAGCCTTCTTCAAGCTACAACACGCGTTTTTTATCTCTGGATTCCTGGACTTTCAAGCAAAACTCATAACATGAAAAGTGTAGAGCATTAAGAGACGGTTTCAACCATATAAAGAACATGACCTATCTCTCTAAGATGAGGGAGAATTTCTCTCCCCCTCTTTTCTGACCTAGTTTTTCTACCATTTTCAGAGCTCAAATTCTCTCTACTCAGATAAAAGAAATGAAAAGTAAAGCTATGTACATGTTCAGGGCTATGAGTAGGACCTTGTTTCTTCACAAACTTAAGACTAAAGATGCCTAATAAGAGAGATACGAATTCAAACTTTTACCTGTGCAGTTGAACTTCTATGTGGAGAATGAGAGACTTTCAGTACAATGTAATGATTGGAAAAGCTTCCTTGAGGTCCAGGGATGCTTTTTCAATGCTTACTTTGTCTTGAACCTTCTTGTATCAAGCTGTAGAACTTCACCTGCAAGTCAAAGATATGAAAATGGTGGAAGTGGTTAGAGCAACTACAGATCGTGCCTTAGCTTCTGGATAGTTTGCATATGTTATGAGGAAGGTATAGGAACAGGTTTTGATCAAAATGCTCGAAGGGATTGAGAGATAGCACTCAATCTGCAGGGCCTGCTCTGTTTGAGCAGTTTTGTGGTGTTTCTGAGATGGAGAGTGTTTGAAAGGCAAAAGGCTCGTGCAAAAGCTTGGTTGGGTGATCTTGAATGTGTTTGATATCTTTTGTGTTGTGTTTGCAAGCTGAGATTCAAGTTGTCACAAGTTATGGACTTTTCTTCTTTTCTAAGCAACAAAAGCAAATTGGTGTTCTAGGTCAGTATAGGACCCCCTAATGTGCTGCATCAACACCTCTTGATCAGTGTGTTATGCCCATAATCTTGTGCTAAGCAGATCTTCTATGTACTTGTTTGATTTACCAATTGACATAAAGCAAACTTTTGTAAAAATGGAAAGTTCACTTTATCCAAAAATGGATGAATCTTGTGTATAATGCTTGAATTCATGGAACAACACTTAGACACAATGAACAAGCATTAAATTAAGGAGTGTAATGTGGTTTAAGGACCTGCAAAGTAGCACAAACTATGCTGAGTTCAAATTTGCCAAGTTTATGAACATGCTTTGATGAAGAACAAAAGTGAATTTTTACCAATTTGTGAAATTCGAATCTCTCAAGTTATGAGGTTGTTTGATGAGTTCTTGGACATTTTGGAAAGCTTGGAATGTGTACTACAATCCATCTTTGAAATGCAAATCAAAATTCCAAGTGGAAGGGTATGAAAAGTGGCCTTGAAGTAGGGTAGAAAACCTTGTCAAAATAGGTCAAATTTCACTAAGTTAAAAGATGGTTTAGTGCCCTTATTCAAAAAATCATAACTTGAGATACAAGCTTCAAATGAGAAAACTTTGTGAATCAAAGTTGTAGATTATGCAACAAGCTACAACTTTCATGTTTTGACTTTTGTTTGAATCCAAATGGATCATGGTGAAAAGATGGGGTAAAGTTGGGAAAAAATTAGGGTTTTCCATAACTTAGAAAAATTCTAAGTTATGAAAAATTCCATTTTCTAACCCTAATTTGCATTTTGTGATTTCTTGGTGAACAAGTTTCATGATTTGGAATGTTTTGATGAAAAATGAATCTTGACTCTTGATTTTGACCAAAAGTCAAAGTTTGACTTTTCAGTATACAGTCAAAATTGATCAATTGACTGGGAAATTCAACTGTCAACCTTGTGTACTTGGGATCTTTTGAGCTTGATGAACATGTCAAGATAATTCCATGGGGTCCTTGAGTCCATGTGGGAGCTTGGTTTGCCATTGGCTAGGTCAAACAGTCAAAAATTGCCTTTGTGCAGTCAAAACCCTAAAAATGACCATTTTGCCCTTTTGATGATCTGATCAAATTTCTTGTGGAATTGTGATTCAAACTTGATCAAATGGTCCATATGAGTTCATAATGTTGATGTGTATCAAATTTCATGAGGTTTGACTGTTAATTGGCCACAGTTGACTTTTTCCCCGATACAGCTGATTTCTAGGTCAACTGTCCAATTGACTGGGTAAAACTTGGGATCAAGACTTGAAACTTGGCATGGGTAAACTTGGGATTCCAATATGAAGCATGAAAGTCATTTTAGGCATTTTAGGTCAAAACATCCTAGGGCAAACACAAACCCTAATTTGAGTCCACAGTGCAAGGAGAAGCCTTGAGCAGAGGAAACCCTAACTGTATCTTGATCTCCAAAGGTCTTGTGATGAGAAAATGTTGAGGAAATGGGAGGGCAAATTTTGGGGTACAACAGATTGTAAATTGAAAAATGATATTGAAACAATGAAGACCTGGGGCTCGAACCCAGGTCTTGGACGTTAACACACACATGCCTTGCCAGTTGTTCTAGACGCGCTTTCTGTAATTTAAACAACAAACAAATAATATAAAATAACAATGGTCAGTAGGCTCTAGCACGCGCGAAGATTTGAATCTTCCAATCACCGCTCCCCACGTTATCGTCTTCCTCGCGTGGTTTTTATTTTCCTGAAACAAAAGAAACATAGGCAACGGTTTTCACGCGTTGCCTAAGATAACATATCAAAAAATAGCGATTAGCCCTAGGGGCTCTATAAATTAGGCGCGAGGGTAGGTTTGAGATCGTCCAGATGCGCTGAAGTGAATGGTCTAATTCATATGCTCCAATTTTTCCTTGTTTCAAAATCCCCAATTTAAGGTCCTGTAAACCCTAAAATTCAATAATGGTGAAATCACCTATAGCATGTAATAATCCAATTAAACGCATGGGTTAGCTTTAGAATCATACCAGGAACATGAATCAATAATTAAAATGCCATGAAAATGCAAGGATTTTAAAACACGATTATGAATTTTTCATGAGATATTTCAAGTTCTGTATACCAATTCCTGAGGTTTTGATGAATGTTCTTGATTGGGAAACGTTCAATGGACCTTCAGCAAGCTAGTGAAACAAAAATCGTGCCTTGAATCAGCCTGCAAAAGGGTTTTCAGTTTTGAGTTTTTTGCAAAAAATTCCAAGTTTGATAATGGGTTTCTGCGCAGCTTCAATGGTCCTTTGCATTAGGTCTTCGTTCAGGCTTATGTATGAATCAATTAGGGTTGAAAAACTGATCAAAATCTCTTGCAATAATGGTTTTTGGAAATTTGATTTTCAAGATCTTTTTTCAAATATTTTCCATGTGTTTTTTGTACAAATCATGATCAATCAATCCAAATCTTTCTATATTGAGTCATGCACGAATTATTGATGATATAATGTGCACAAAAAGATTGAAAAAATTAGGTTAAGCATTTTTCATATATTTATTTTAATTTAAATGAATTATTATTAATAAAAATCCAAATAAATAAATAAAAAATGAATAAAAACTTCCCTTTGGGCCAAGTGGTCGTGCACATGTCATGGATGATGAATTGTGGAAGAAAAATGGGCCCATTAGCAATTTTAGGTCATTTGAACCAATGTTGACTTTTCAAAATATCCAAAAATTTCCCAACTTCCACAAGGCATAACTTGCTCAATTTTTAAGATTTTCTCATGTTCTTGGACATTTTGGAAAGGTCTTTGAGTCCTCTAACCAATGTCTTTGGTCCCATGTCATTTTGATTTACCAATCTCAAGTTATGGTCTTTGACTTAAAGTCCCTTTTTGTTGACTTTTGAAAATGACCTATAATGTTGAAATTGATAACTTTTTGTGAGAGCATTTCTTGGACTTGAAGTATGAATATGAGTTGTAGGAAATGTCTTCCTCTTCAAAATGAGCTTTGGATGGGATTTTTCTGATAATCCATGTGAAAGTTAGGCCCTGGTCAATTTACAGTTGACTTTTTCAACTGTCCAAATTAGGAAACTTTTGCATTTTGATGATTTTTGAGCCAAGCTTTGAGAATCATGATCAAGCATTGATCAAATGATGTTTGTAGCTTCAAAATGATATGTTGACCAAAAATTTGAACTTTTGACTGTCAAATGACCATTTTGCCCCTACAGTTGACTGTAGTGCAATTAGGGTTTTTGACT
Source organism: Vicia faba (assembly GCA_948472305.1). Taxonomy (NCBI): domain Eukaryota; kingdom Viridiplantae; phylum Streptophyta; class Magnoliopsida; order Fabales; family Fabaceae; genus Vicia; species Vicia faba. The sequence continues at coordinate 82,565 of CATIWC010002711.1, read as the reverse complement.
GTGCAATTTTGTGCTGAAAGTCTTGAAACTTGATATGAGGATGCTTGACCCTATTTGTAGGCATGTGAGACTTGATTGGCCCTTTGGAAACTTCATTTTCTTGATCAAAACCAAAACCCTAATCTTGACTGCTTAGTAGGCTCTTGCACTGTGCAACCCTTGGGGAACTTTGAAGCATAACTTGGCAATTTCTTGAAGAATATGGGAGGGCAAATTTTGGGGTACAACACTCGTGAATATTTATCCCAACAATTTCAAAATTTCATGTCCAATAATGGTATTCTCCACCAAACATCTTTCTCTCATACACCTCAACAAAACGGAGTAGTTGAACACAAAAATTGGCAACTTGTAGAAACCATTCGGACCCTACTTCACCATGGTAATGTTCTAGTTTAATTTTGGAGAGACATTATGCTAACGACATGTTACCTTATAAACCGCATGGCATCATCTGTCCTTAACAATAAAATCCCTTACTCAATCCTTTTTCCCCATCCCCCTTCACCTAATTCCTCCCGAGTCTCCGGTTCTACATGTTTTGTACACAATCTCTCTCCTCGTCTTAATAAACTATCAGCTCGATCACTAAAATGTATTTTATTAGTTATCATTGATCCCAAAAAGGTTAGCGTTTCTATTCACGTACCATATAATGATACCTCATGTCGACCGATGTCACCTTCTTCAAGTCTGTTCCATATTTCGAGTCCAGCCAAGTAACTCCGGAACCCCTTCAGGAGAATACTCTCACGCCTCTTTCAGAAGTCCCATATGTCATTACCCCCCATCATTCTAGGGAACCTATCCCACTAGATAACCCTACGGTTGACCCCCCAACTTCTCATCCACTTCAAACATATCAGGGTTGTTAACCAACATCTATCGTACCTGTCCTTGAGGTCATACTTATCCCTGAGGTCGTACATGTCCTTGAGGTTAGATTATAGTGATACCTTCTCGCTTGTAGCCAAGATGGCATCTGTTAGGCTTCTTCTAGCCATTACAGCTATTCGACATTGGCCTCCTTATCAACTTGACATCAAAAATGAATTTTTACATGGTGATCTTGAAGAGGAAGTATATATGGAGCAACCACCTGGGTTTGTTTCTCAAAGGGAGTCATCGAATATGGTTTGTAGGCTACACATATCTCTTTATGGTCTTAAGAAATCTCCAAGAGCTTGATTTGGCAGATTCAAAATTGTAGTACAACAAGTTGGTATGGTCCATAGTGAAGCTAACCATTCTGTCTTTTATCGCCACTCAGCCCAAGGGTGTATTTATCTTATTGTGTATGTAGATGATATTGTCATAACTAGTAGTGATGAGCAGGTAATACTCCAAAATAAACAACATCTTTCGTATCAATTTCAGACAAAAGATCTTGGTAAGCTCTGGTATTTCTTGGGTATTAAGGTATCCCAATCTAAAGATGGTTTGGTGATTTCTCAACGGAAATATGCTATGGATATTTTGGAAGAAACAAGTTTGTTGAACGCTAAACCAGCTGATACTTATATGGATCCAAGTGTTAAACTACTACCCAATCAGAGGGAGCCTCTATCATACTCAGGAAGGTATAGGAGATTGGTTAGAAATTTGAATCATCTCACAGTCGCTCGTCCAAATAATTCTTTTGCAGTCAGTGTGGTAAGTCAATTCTTAAATTCCCTTTGTCAGGAACACATGGATGTTGTTATCCGGATTATGAGATACATTAAATGTGCTCTAGGAAAAGGTTTAGTTTATGAAGATAAAGGACATACTCAGATAGTTGGATACTCCGGTGTTGATTAGACAGGGTCACCAATTGATTGATGATCCACCTCTGGATATTATGTACTTGTTAGAGGAAACCTTATATCCTGGAAAAGTAAGAAACAAAATGTAGTTGTAAGATCAAGCGCCAAGGCAGAGTATAGGGCCATGACAATGGCAACATGTGAACTCATTTGGTTAAAATAGTTGCTCAAAGAATTTCAAATTGAAGAAGCAAGATCAATTACACTTGTATGTGATAATCAAGCTATATTGCACATTGCTTCAAATTCAGTCTTTCATGAAAGGACCAAACATATTGAGATAGATTGTCACTTCGTCAGAGAGAAGATTGAATCTGGTGATATCGTCACAAGCTTTGTGAACTCTAATGATCAATGAGCAGAGGTGTTTACAAAATCTCTGCGAAGTCCCAGAACTGATTATATATGTGGCAAGCTTAGTGCATTTGACTTATATGCTCCAACTTGAGGGGGAGTGTTGATATTTGCAAATATATAATGTTAAGAATATTTATATGTAGAATAGACCCACATCAATTATATCACGCAATTAGTTGTAATCTCTCTATATATAATAAAGTCTCCGTAGTGCTTTCAAAAAACACGGTTTAACATAAATGTCTCTTAGTCTCTCCTAATTCAATAGACATGTTCCATGTACCTATTTCTTATTATACACAGAACATGTTCGTTTGATGTTATTACCTCCCTTTCATGTTCCAAATAGGCAAAGCCAACCGAAAATATCAACTTTGTTGATGTAACACCAACAATCTCAAGCAGTGGTATCCGATACCCGTATGATCACAATGCACATAATCAAAAAACTGCTAAATCAAAATCTTCATTTTTAATCAGCAGTGGTGGCCATTACCTATTTGTCTTGCATGTACAATAAAAAATCAACACCAAGTGAAACATATTCAATAACTTCACTGAATCAGGATGTGTCCAAAATATATCACAACATTTAAATCATCCATATTTCTAGTCCAACACATGTATTTGTCTCTATGAATAAGACTCAACAACATTAATATTTTCGTCAATGGATCCCCTCTTGCTCGTATTGTATGTAGCTCTAACTTTATATACCCGGGTAACACTCGTGAGGTTTTCTGGATCTTTGTATTTCAAAGCAGCAACTATGTACATTGGAGGCATATTGTACTTCATCATGTCATACATAAAACTGTCTTTTATGATCTTTTAGACGACTTAATATGTCATGGCCTTCTAAATTCTTAGATAGTTTATAATTGTGCATCTCACACCTAGTAATCATCTTCCAACCGATACCACTTGGCACAAATCTCAACCTAAAAGGATATTTAACTTTCATACTATAAATGCCTTATGAGGAATTATTGCTTTTAGATGCATTCTTCCTTTTGTAATTTCTCCCTCTCTCAAAATCCATAATCAATTTACCTTTCCTCCCTTGCTTCCTATTTGCAGTATCCGAACAAACAATGACAACAATAATACCATATTGTTTACCAATAGTCTGTGACCATACTAAAACTTTAGATCGAGACTTAAATATCTGTCAATTAAAATATATAAAGAGTAAACTATCAATATCCTAGAGACGGAAAAACCTTTAAATTTTGAAATAGAAAACATACATTGTTAGTGGTGAAGAACTGCGTAAAATTTGTACATGAATCTGTAGAAGACGCTGCTGATTCTGGACCACACAAGTAAAACATTTGTCTACACTATTGAAAATTTTGTATATAGGCAAAATTTTCGGAAGTTTTAGTTACTCATCGAAAATTTCAAAAAATTTCGATAAGTTTTTTGTTTTTTTCCTGATAAATACCAGAAAACTTTCAAAATTTCCGATAATTCTTCCCTAGCAATTTCGTTTACACCACACTATTTCCAATAAAAACACGAATTTGACTAAAAAATACAAAAACTTCATACCGAAAATTTTAGTTTCACTGTCGGATATTTCGTGAATTCTTTTAGTGATTAAATTTTTTAAAGATAAATAGTAACAAGGTCATTTTTGTCATTAAAGAAATATAGAGGGTATGAGATATAATTGCGGGTGGCAAGTGAAATTCTCTAAAATTAAGTCGTGAATACAAATGGGTCAAGAGCCCAAGTCTAATTGGGCCTATACTCGAAAGCAGTGTACAACATCTGTAAATCGAGTCCGGTCTAGACCGGTTCGATCTCCGTCCGTTTAGAGAAAATCAGGAATTCGACATGAACATGCAATGGAACCAAGCTTCATCTTCCAACGAACTACTTCCTAATTTCTTTCATTCAGAACCCCTTTCAAACCCTAACCCTATTTTTTTTTCAATCGAGGTCGCCAAACAATGGAAACTCACTTCAATCATAGTCTCTTCGAGAGACGCCCCTTCCTCAAATCCAAGGCTCCTGCAGTTAAATGGGTCAAACAATGGTACTATCCCCTTTCTCCTTCATCAACTTTTATCTTCTCAATTTTGTTTCCTTTCTTCAATTTGTTACAATCTTTTACTTTTTCGGTAGAAATTTTTACTGTGCTTGATCGTAGTGATGTGTGTTGACGGTATTGTATAAAGAGAATTCGTAGGAATTTCTTGGATTTATACAGTGATAGAGAAAATTTGAAATTGAGAGTTTCTTCTGAATTCAATTTCTTATTATGTGAATAATTAGAGTAATGTTACTGCCAGGGTTCCCCAAGATGTTGTTGCAACTGGTGGGAAGTGCATGCTGTTAAAATGGGTAACAGGTTAGTCCTTTTTGCTGTTTAACAAGGTTAAATTTTTCTACTTGGCTGGTTATCTCGTTTATTTTATACTGTTATTCTGTTTTATTCGGTTACGAGTTAAAGCTAGTTGTATAATATAAGTTATAGATGATGAAAGAAAATAAAAACTTCAAAGGCCAGTGATTGACCTCAAAGGCCTATGAATTATTGACATCTCTTCTTCTGATTAGACACCATGAAGTTGATTTAGATCAGTTGAATTTGTTTCACACAAATCAAACACTCTTAGTTTTCCCCTCAGGGTATTCATAATGCTAGTTCGTGATGTTTTGTAATGCTTCTGATTAGAAACTAGACAATAGATATCATAATACTCATAATGTTTTTCGTATGTATATCATGTCCTTAATTTCATGATGGTTGGTTCATAATCATAAGTCTGCGTGTATGAATGAATTGGTTAAAACTGCTGGTGCTGATCTAGCACTCTAACAAAATGGACTATTAACCTGTGTGTGGCATTATTACAACCTGTCGTATTTCTTATGAACAGTGAACAATGAGATAACCATCTCAAATACTCGCATGCCCGGCAAACTCTGTTCACAGTGCTGATTTCCACATTGTTTTATTGTTTAAAATCTTTAGCAATTGTGTGCTATGCTTCTGATAGCAACTTGATTTCCAGTTATCTTTTATAACCATCTGCGAAATCATGTATTTCTGAATGGATGAATACAGCATGTATTTTTTGCGGTTATAGAGCGTATGGAGAATTGAAGGTTAAGCAAGCTTGTTTTGCATCCAAGGGACTATTATATTGTATGTGATTTTATTTATCATTGTTCTGCATTAACAATTTTCTGTGTTTTGTTTTCTTTAGAGGATGCCGTAAAGGCCTTGAAAGAAAAGGAAAATGAACCTTTAGCACCTGAGCCAGAACCCGAGCCAACGACTGAAGTACTTTTTCTTTGCAGCTACGAAGGCTGTGGAAAGACATTTATAGATGCGGGTGCTTTGAGAAAGCATTCTCACATCCACGGAGAGAGGCAATTTGTTTGCCATTACGAAGGGTGTGGAAAGGTAATGAATCTGTTACTTCAGATCCACGCACTCACAAGTGCACATATGCGTGTGAGGCTGTATGGTTAAAACACACTAGGTTCATTGTAGATAATTGGATGTTTGGATGGAGGGTTTACTTTTCATTTTTAAATAAAAGACACTAGAATGTTTTTTAAAATGAATTAAGTGTGAATGATTGAAGTACTATATGACCATTTATCATGTTGTTCTTTCAATTTTTTAAAGGAAACACTAAGATGTGCCCTTTGGGCATTTGTTAGTGTGTTAAAGAGAGATTTTTTTTTTTTGGAAATTGAGCATTCTATTTCTTAAACAGATGGAAATTACTTCTTTTTGAAGACATAATTACTATTTGGGGAATCTTTAACATGTTCTCTTAGAACACAAGTTAGCATGACGCTTGTTTAAATATCAAAATATAGATTTACTATTTAGCCCTCAAAAGCCGCCCCCTCCAAAACCCAAAAAAGTTCAAGTCCCTTAATTTTTTTGAAGCTTCATAATAATCTTTTTTTCATTTATAACTCACCTCTATTCCTGTCCTAGTTTCCATTTTCCCTAATATTAGGTCTATTTAGTTACACACGCATGTATGCATGTTATGTTGTATGATTGTAAATTGTAACCCATAATTGCTCAAGATATATCCTCATGAAAATTTCCATAAAGTTCCGTAAAAAATGCTTTTCCTATCTAATGCTATGTCTCAATTTACAGATCTTGAGTTTGCCAAATGTCAGGTCTTTTTAGAAAATGCTAAGTATTTTTGTTTCTGTTGCAGAAATTTCTGGACAGCTCAAAGTTAAAAAGACATTTCCTTATTCATACAGGGGAGAGGGATTTTGTGTGTCCTCATGAAGGCTGTGGTAAGGTGATACATCTATCCATTATTCTTGTTTATTGATCTCTAAGGTTTGCATGTTTGTATTTTAATAAGCTTCACGTTTGGTATATTCCACCATACCCTGAATATCTGCAATAACAGTTTTTATTATTGTGGACTATAAACCTAACAGCTGACCTATTTTTTCTTCCCTTGGAATGATCAAATATTTGAGCACTAGAGTTCGTCAGGTAATGAGGAAAATAACTACTTCAGTAGTGGGATACTTTGACTGCTGATATAGATGATGATCAACAGATTTGGAAAATGTACACCAAATATTCTTTGGTGGATGACGGTAATCATTGTTATCATGTTCACCATGGTTTCTGAGTAAAAGAGTCTCTCAATATGAATCTTTTAGCTAAACAGCCCCATGGATGAATCCGGCATTAAGTTAGTCCATGGCTCAATATATATGTCTACATGTAGACAATTATTCAAACCTTCTTTGTAGTATTGTTGTTATTGAATAATTTTCAGAAAGTCAACTTTGTATTCTGAGATGATAACTTTAATATCATGTTGTCTTAGTTGTGTATTATTCATTGGTGAACTCTAAGATTTGCTTTTGCCAATATGCAGGCCTTCTCCTTGGATTTTAACCTGAGGTCTCACATGAAGACACATTCACAAGAGAACTATCATATATGCCCATACCCTGATTGTGGGAAGAGATACGCTCATGAATACAAGCTAAAGAATCACATTACTTCTCATCATGAAAAGGTTGGTTAATATTTTCTGTTTGTGTGACTGTGATACAATTATGTGTTCAATGTGTTCACAACAGAAGATGCATCCTGGTTTCTGTCTATGAACAAGTGCTGTGAATGTGAAGTATCACCTCAAGCAAATTTTTTATTGACAGTTTCAACTTCATTGCAGGGTACACCAACACCAACACCAATGGAGGTGACAAAGTATGCTACTCCACAATCAGAAAAGCAAACAAAAACAACTAAACCTTCTGGGGCAGCATACGGCTCGGCATCCTCTGATCGCCCATATGCATGTCCTTATGATGGGTGTGAAAAAGCCTACATACATGTTTACAAGCTTAGACTGCATTTCAGGAGGGCGCATCCCGGCCACATTGATGAAAATACCGAAAATGCCAACAATGAAATGGATGAAGCAAGTGATCAAGATGCATATGGTGGAAAACAGTCCAATGGTAAAAGTCAGAAGCAGAGTAGGCCCAAGCCAAACGTGAAAGCACCTCCTTCCAAAGTTCCCCAACGAAAAGGGTCTAATCCAACTCCTCCCACTTTAAACATGGTTAAAAAACCTTGGCCGGTGAAAGAAGAAACTTACGATGAGGACAGCGAAGAAACCGAGGAGGATCGTGACAATGTTGAAGATGGTTGGAGATATGCTGGAAACAACGAAGATGATGATGAGGAAACAGAATATGAAGACTGATATTTACTTGGGGCTTCTATGAATTCATTCTCATTTTTACCATCTTACAATATTAGATTTTTTCTCTCTTTCTATTGTTTGCTTCAGAAATGCATTCAGATTTTCTTGACATAGTAATACAATGGTTATCAAACGAATGAATGATTACGGTAGAGTATGGATTTATATTATTAAGTGAAGTAATATTTTTGTGCCGATACTTTTTTATGCTACTTTTAGAGAATTAAGCTGCCAACCCAGTGCTTTTTACTGTTATATCGTTGTTTAAAGTTATTGGTTTTTTATAAAATATGAGTAAATATTAGAAAGTTCAAAATTACAACAAATTTGAAAAAATGTGCAAAATTATAAAAAAAATTGAAAATTTCGGTAAAAAAAATCATAATTTTCATGAGTTTGAAATTTTTGGTAAAATATATGTATCGAATTTTGAAAATGCTGGTATAAATGTATGAGTTTTTCTTTCAAAGATATCGGTCTTCTAAAAGAAATGGTATAATTTTATACTTGCAATTTTAAAATAAATTAGTGAAAATTTGGAATTTTATCAGAAATTTTTAATAAATTACTGGAAATTTCGTTTGCATATTTGATCCAATTTTATTCAGGAATAATTTTAGAATTAATGAAATTAGTGAAGTTGTCCAGGAGTGGTAGGTTAACTGCTTTTCTAGGATTTAGAGGGTCCAGATTTTGAATTATTGAATGGTCTTTCTAATAGCTAATTTTTCATTGCATCTTTGTATATACTCTCAAGTTCCGTGCAAATTTTTTAAAATATCCTCAGTTTTTAGAGATGTATTTTGAACGTATTAAATCTTTATTTTAACCGCAAATTAATTCGGAGATGTATTTTTGAAGGGATTTTAGGGTGTATTTAGAGATACATATCTTAATACACTTTCTTTATTAAATTCAAAAATTTGTTTGGAGATCCATCTTTGAAGTAGTTGAGCATATTTAAAACTCGAGTTGTTGAGATTGTAATCTCTTGTGTTGAAGCATCATGTTGCTCGACAGAAACAAAGATGTGTTAGAGCTTTTGTGTTTTGGACTTTGCCTTAGGGATAAAGCTAACCTAAAACTATAAATAAAGGGAGTAACCCCTATTTTGTAACAACTCATAACTTGTATTCACAGAATTTTGCAATTGCAAAGTGAATAAGATTTTTCCACAGTTTGCGGGCAAAGAGAAACTCTGCAGAAAATCATCATGTTCTCCCAAATTTTGTCAAACCCTAATTCTTTTTTTCATTCTTATTGTCTATTGATAATAATCTTATTCATCAAGATTGATAGAAATCCTTCATAGGTTTTGGTAGATTTCCAACATCTCGTATCAGGAGCTCCGGTTGAGCGATTCAAGGGAGGAAAATCACGATGGTAACGAATCATCCCAACAGGCATTTTCTAGCAAGTCTTCCAATTGTGAAAGTTGATAACTATGAGAATTGGTGCAAGCAGGTGAAGGTTATGTTCTGTTGTCAAGATTTTTGGGATATTGTGAAAAAGGGTTAGAACCACTTAAAGAAAATGCAACAGAAGAAGAAAAAGAGGATGCACACAAAGAATTAAAGAAGAAGAGCCGTAAAGCTCTCTTTATAATTCATCAATGTCAGAGTCTAGACAATTTTGAAAAGGTGAGCGATGTAGAATCTGCAAAAGAAGCTTGGGAAATTCTGGAAAGTCTTTTGGAGGTGCTGAAAAGGTGAAAGAGGCGAGGTTACAAAAGAACGTATGAATTGCTTCATATGGAAGAACGTGAAAGCACGATTTCTTGACTAGGATTGCAAAACTAGTGAATCAAATCAAAGTATACAGAGAAGCGCTGACGTCAAGATCAGTTGTCGCAAAGATCTTGAGGTCTTTGGCTCCAAAGTTCGACCATGTGGTGGTAGCCATAGAAGAACCGAAATATTTGTCGAAATTGACAAAAGAAGAGCTTCAAGAGATGCTTGAATCCCATGAATAAACAATGACTGAAAGAGCTGCAGACAAGTCGAAGAGTGATGTGACTTTGCAGGCGCAATTATCAAGAAAAAATAAAGGCAAAGTAAAGTGGTTAGACAACAAAGTTAGAAGAGGCTACAATAATTCGATTGGTAGAGGAGACCAGCAAGAAGGAATTATGTCGAATCAGAGAAGACCCCTATACCAAGGCAACCAAAGAGGTGGTGTTGGAGGTAGAGGAAGGGGGTGGTGGTCGAAAACCTGACAAGAGTCACATTCAGTGTTTAAATTTTGAGAAGTATGGTCACTATTCTAGCGACTATCCAGAAAAATGAAAGAATCAAGAAAGTGATGCAAAGTTAACAAAACATGAAGAAGAAGAGATGATGCTGATGGTCACAACAAGAGATGAAGAGAGGTTTAAAGATCAGTTGTACTTGGACTCAGGATGTTCATCACACGTGTCTAGAAAGAAAGATTGGTTTGTGAACATAAATCCCTCAATGAATAACATGGTGAAGTTTGCAAATGAAAATTTTCTAGCAGTTGGAGGTATTTGTGATGTTCTGATTATGAGGAAAGATGACAAAAGGTCGGTAATTTCTAATATGTTGTACATACCAGACATGGAGAGAAATTTGATCAAGATACATCAGTTGGTCAAAAAGAATTATAAGATATTGATCAAAGACAAGATGATGAGATTCATCGATGCAAATGGAAGGTTAATCTTGAAGGCTCCCATGCCTCATAATAGATCCTTCAAGATTGAACTTAATATGATGGAGCACAGTGTCTTGCAACTGCAGCTAGCAGGGGCGAATGGATATGACATTATCGACTAGTCCATCTCAACTTCAAAGATATCAAAGATTTGAAAAGAAGAAATATAGTTTCAAGATTGCCAGAAATTGACATTCCAAATAAAGTGTGTGAGGAATGTGTGCAGGAAAAGCAACACAAGAATAACTCCAGCAAGGATGCAGGGAGCAAGTAAAAAACTATTCTTGAAATCATATACTTTGATGTATCTGGTCCTATCCAAGTGGACTCGACTGGAGGTAATATATACTTTGTCACATTCATAGATGATTTTAGTCGAAAACTGTGGACTTACTGGTCAAGAAGAAAAGAGAAATGATTGAGGTATTTGTCAAGTTTAAATCTATGGTCGAAAGACAAAGTGGTCGAAAGCTCAAGATTTAGAGAACTAATGGTGGTGAAGAATATGTGTCGAAAGACTTTGATATGTTATGTGAGAAATAAGAGATTGTACATGAGGTGGTGCCACCCTACACTCTACAACAGAATGAAACTGCAGAAATGAAGAATTGAGCCATCGTGAATATGGTGAGAAGTATGTTGAAAGACAAACATTTACCTAAAGTGTTTTGAGGTGAAGCCGTGTCAACTGCAATATATATTTTGAACAGATGTCCTACGAATATTCGTAATTGATTTGTGTAGTGTTGTGTGATATTCAGTATTTTGGTGTGTTTGGGGATCCTTCGGTGTAGGGTGATAATCTTTAAAATGAGAAGTAGAGGTGTTGGAGGGTGTATGAATAAAAAGGTAGAAACATAGGGGTGGTGAGAGAATGTTGTTACTAGTATTATTTGAAATTAGAATTAAATGGGTTAAATAATAATTGTAATAAAAGGATTAAATAATTATTTAGTTTTTGTTTTAATTATTTTATTTAATTAGAATTATAATAACAATAATAAGGGTTAAATATATTTTTAGTACCTACAAAGTTATTAAATTTGACTTTTAGTCCCTATAAAAATATCACGTTTTAGTCCCTACAAAATTATTTATGCACGTAGTTTTGGTCCCTTGTAGAAGGACTAGAACGTTATGTATAAATAATTTTATAGGGACTAAAACGTGACATTTTTTATAGGGACTAAAAGTAAAATTTGAAATATTTATAAGGAACAAAAACATATTTAATCCTAATAATAATAATAATAATAATAATAATAATATATTAAGAGAATTAGAGTCAGTGAGGTTAGAGCTGATAGAACGTGAGAATATAAGAGGCAAAGAGCTAGGGCTTGAGGAAGAAGAGGCAAACCCCATTGTAAAAGTAAAGAGCTTTGAAGGTTTGAGGTTATGAATTGTCATGGTTGAATTGTCTCGATGAATTATTATGATGATCTCTTCTTGTGTTTGAAACAGTTTAATGAATGCTAATATTATGTGTTGTGTTGATTGGTGTGTTTGTTGGTGAATGTTGTTTTTCTGTGTATCGATGAGATTGAATCGATGAAATTTGGATACTCACTATTTTGGAAAAGTTGAGGTTTTGGGATTGGGATGAGACTCATTTTCGTACCTTAAAATAGTAGAAAATTGCTTCTGTCGCAATGGAAATCGATTTCCATTATGGGTGTAATTGATTTCAACTATGAATGTTTTTAAAATTGGGAAAAATTCAAAGAGGAAATCGATTTCCACATATGGTGAAATCGATTTCTAATTCTATTTTTTGTAAAAATTGGGTTTCTGGAATTTTGAAAAAATGAAGGTGAAATCAATTTCAAGTATTGGTGAAATCGATTTCCACCATTTCTGGCAGAATTTTCTAAAAACTTTGAAATTCAGTATCTTGAGTTTTAGGTGTCAGTTTGACGTTCCGTTTGAACACGTAGAGAGTTGGTACAACGTACTTTCATGTAAAAATGGTGTGTGGTAAAGTTTCTTGGTGTCAGTGTCTGTTATGGTATGATGCCAGTGTTTTAAATATGCGTTGTATGCATTGTTTTCGCTTGCTACTTTATAAATTGATGTTGCAGATTATATATCAGGTACTTGGTGTGTGGTGTCTAGAATTGGCGGAGTATATTTGCCAATGGTGAAAGGAAATGTACTTATTGTTGTTACATGTTTAATATGTATCATGCATCATTGGTGTTTGGACAATGGTTCGTATTGGTGAGCCTCAATCCCTTTGTGTGAATTGAGTGTGTTTTGGTATGCTTCGTGCCTATGGCGAGGATCGGAGTGGTGAACCTGAGTGTTCATAGAGTATTGGTACCACATGCATTTAGTCCCAAGGCATTTGCATAATTGTTGTTGCATGAATATTGTTGTTACATGATTGATGTGTAAATTGGTGTTTGGTTTGAGCGGAAGTGTGAATAGTGAATTGGGTGAATATGCATGCAATAATATATTATCTACTTATTATTATGCATTCGTTTGTATTATTGTGATATCTCACTCTTTCTGTTTGAATGTTTCCTCCACGTAGGTAACGCACATGTGATCCACAATGAAGGCGTGGATGAGTTAGAAGAGAGTGCTCTTCTTTACTGTTTTCATCGGCGTCGATGTCTGCTCTAATATGTAATACTGGGGGTCGAACGCTTGATTTGTTATGCTATATTTTCAGAGATTTTGTGATATCTCTTATGTTGCAATTTTATAATTACTTTATCACATGAATTGTTTTGAATAACATGTTTTATGTTAAATAAGTATTTCAATATTTTGATTGATATTTTCCACAAAAATAAAATGAAGTTAGACATGATGATGTTTATTATAGTTATTATTATTAATTTTAAAAAGTTGCATGTATTACATATTACTATAAATGAACACTTTGTTGTTTGATGAGTGTGACATCCTAATTGGGTGAAATTTTAATTTACTCTGAATTTATTTATAATTATTCGGTGAAAATTAGGGTGCTACAATAGACATGTGCTAAATCAGTTGAGAAGAAAACTTGATGACAAATAAAGTCAAATGATCCTAATAGGAGGATATCATTTGAATGGAGGATACAAGTTGTTCGACCCAGTGAACAAGTAAGTAGTGATCAGAAGGGACGTGACCATATATGAGCTTAGGGAATGAGAATGGACTGAAAATGTAAACAAAGATTCAGTGAGAATATTTTGTGAAGAACCAGCCACTGAAGTCAAAAGAGAATAAGTTCGACAAGAAGAAGTGAGAGGTGATGCAGGCCCAAGAAGACCTCGGAGAACAAGAAACATTCCTTCAAGGTTGCAAGAATGTGCGATTACATCAGATGATGTGGTAGATAATAAAGGTGAGTTAGTACACTACGCTTTCTATGCAGATGTCGAACCAGTCAATGTAGTTGAGGCATTGAAGGATTCGAAGTGGGTAAAAGCTATGAACGAGGAATTGGAGTCCATCGAAGCCAAAAACACTTGGTTACTTGTCGAATTTCCTCAAGGCAAGAAGGTAATTAATTTCAAGTGGGTATACAAGGTGAAGTTGATTCCCAAAGGGGATACAAGATGAGTGAGTTTATACACTATGATTTCTATGAAAATGTTGAACCAGTCAATGCAGCTGAGACATTGAAGGATTCAAAGTGGGTGAACGATATGAATGAGGAATTGGAGTCCATCGAAGTCGACATCACTTGGTCAAATGTCGAATTTCCTCATGGCAAGAAGGAAATTGATGTCAAGTGGGTATACAAGGTGAAGTTGAATGGATATGGAATTATCGACTAGGCCATCTCAACTTCAAATATATCAAAGATTTTAAAAGAAGAAATATGGTTTAAGGATTGCTAGAAATCGACATTCAAAGTGAAGTGTGTGAGGAATGTATGTAGGCGAAGCAGCAGAAAAATAGCTTCAGCAGGGATGTAGGAAGCAAGTTGAAGGCTATTGTTGAAATCATATACTCTTATGTATGTGGTCCTATCCAGGTGGATTCAAATGGAGGTAACAGTTACTTTGTCACATTCATAGATGATTTTAGTAGAAAGTTGTGGATGATCAGTGGTTTTTACACAGTCATTTACCATTGTTTTATGTTATCCTTTATTTTTATTGTCACATGATTTATTTTAGTTTACCAGTTTTTATGCGTTGGTTTTGTGTTTTAATCTTTTCAGGTTCAAAAGAATAAATCAGGACAAATCGGTGCAAAACTTGGAGTTTCGAGAAAAATGCAAATATCCGCTTACATGAGGCCTGACACGGGCCATGTCAAGATGATAGCTAGGACGAGAGCCAGGAATAGGGGAAGTCAGGGGTGTGACATGGGCTCCCGTGTCAGGGTTCCTGAACCAAGAATTCAAGAATTAAATTTCCAGAGGTCCAACACGGGCACCCGTGTTGCCTGACACGGCCCGTGTTAGGTTACAACGCTGATTTCAGTATTTCGGATTATTTTGTTCATTAGTTGGCCTGTGAGGGTGTTTTGGGTATTTCCAATCAACCTAAATGAGTTTTTTCTATTTAGAGGAGTTTCCACGATGAATTGAAGGACTTTTTGGACTGAAGAAGGTTATGAACGATAAATATTGGTGCTTTCAAGAGATTTGGATCCTTCATGAGCGATAACAATTGAAGATCAAAGAATCCATACATTTTGTAATGTCTAATTTTATTATTGCTTTTTTTAATACTATGAGAGGCTAAACCCCTCAATGTTAAGGAGTGTCCCTGATTTGATTCTGTAATAATTTTGAATTTCTGATTTCATCAATTACATGGTTTTTATTATTCGATTTAATTGTACCAGATTTTTCATGCTTTATTTATCGGACAAATAAGGATTGTTCTATGGTTAACAATTAGCTGGACCGCAATTGTTAAGGTTTTTATACAATTAAACTATATTAGATATCACCTAGGACTAGGGATACCCTATAGTTACCAGATTTTAACCATTGATAAAATAAAGGCTTGACTCCATCAGATATCTCTAAGGACTTAGGATTTAGGATGGATGGTTAAATATTTTCTCACTAAGGACTTAGGAGAAAAAATCTAAAGGGCTGGTAGTTGAGGGTAATGAACTTGTTGAAGAGATCAAGAGTAAAGTTTATTACAGGGTCAAATCACACACCTACCCCTAGCATGTTCTTCATATCTGAGAAAAAACCTTAATTTACATTTTGTTTATTTTTAATTATTGTTAAGTGACAATTTCCAAACCAAAACCCAAATTCAAGTTTTGTCTAATTGAATCACAAATTGAACTCAATACTGATACGCAGTCCTTGAGATAGATACTTTGGGATTCCCCATTATTACTATATTGGAAAATTAGTACACTTGCTAATTTACCAATCAAGTTTTTGGCGCCGTTGTCGGGGGTTGCATAGTTATTGAGTGTAATTTGAGTTCAATTAGAATTTTGTTGCTCTGTAACTAAAATTCATTTTCTGTAATTTTTATATTTTGTTATTACTGATTTTTCATAACCTTTGAATGCGAGGAAAACCCTCAGCTGAATTTCCTTGTGATATACAAACTCAGGTTCAGAATCAGAACCCAAAACTATGGGTGAAAATCCACCACCACCAGAGAGACTTCTTGGGGATTACGGAGGAGAAAATGCTCTAGCAGGTCGATTAACTATTGTGAATCAACCGGTCAATATTGTAAATTTTCAACTGCATCCTTCAACAATCCGTCAACTCGAGAACAAATCTTTCACCGGAAAGATCAATGAAGATGCCAATAAGCATTTGCAGAGATTCCTCACCATGAGTACTACTTTGAAGATTGAGGAACACTATGAAGAAGCCAAGAAATTAAGGATGTTCTCGTTCACAATTTCTGAAGATACTGAAGAGTGGTTTTACTTATTACCTGCTGGGAGTATTACTACTTGGGAACAGATGGAAAAGACTTTTCTTAATGAGTATTTTCCTGCTTCTGTTTATATTCGCAAAAGATATGATATTGTGAATTTTAAGCAGAATGAAGGAGAGTCGCTAGGTGATGCTTATAAGAGATTCAAGAGGTTATTAGTAGCCTGTCCCACTCACAACACAGGTCAAATGGAGCAAATGAAAATGTTTGTAAATGGCCTTCGAATGAAGACAAAGCAACTTATTGATACAGCAGCCGGTGGCTCATCCAACTTTACAACAACCACTGGTGTGAAGAAGATTATTGAAGTCATTGCTGCAAATGAGCATATGGAGCTATATGATAGAGTTGTAAGTAAACCAGAGGGAGTGATCAATTTGAAGTTGGAAATTAATAAGCAGTTGAGAATTAAAGAAGCAATTGATGCAGAAATAGAGAAAAAGCTTAAAGCAATGAGCATGGGTACTCAACAAGTGGCTCAGGTTCAACAGGTACAGAAGGTAGCTTGTGAAATTTGAAGTGGACTGCACCTTACTGTGCAATTTATTGCAACTCCACAACAAATTGAGGGGATAAAATTCTTGAGACAAAATAACCCATATTCTAACACCTATAATCCTGGGTGGAAGAATCATCCTAACTTCTCCTGGAAAGATCAGCAACTACAAGCTCCTCAGAAGACAGAGTGGGAGGTGGCTATTGAAAAGATAGCTGCCTATACCTCTCAATTTCAAGAATAGACAAGGAATAATCACATGAATGCCATAACTGCAATCAAAAATTTGGAAGTTCAAATGGGATAAATTGCCCAGTAGGTAGCACTGTGAGCATAAGAAAATCAGAAAAGTCATGAGAATGTGAATGCTGTCAAAACAAGGAGTGAGAAAGTTGCTAGAGAAAAAGAAGATGAGGTGAAGTTTGATGACAATATCATAGAAGTAGAGCTGGAAGTGAGATAGAAAAAGAAAAAATAGGAAGAATTAGTATCACCTGTAAAGCTATTTGAAGAGAAGACTAAACCAGAAATCAAGTTGTCGTATCCATCTCGAGTTGTAAAGAAGGACACAAAAGAGAAAGAGTTTGATAAATTTTTCCAGTTTTCAAAAATCTAGAGATCAATATACCATTATTTGAAGCACTCGATAGAATGCCTTTGTATCAAAAATTTATGAATGAGGTATTATCAAAGAAGAGATCAACATGAGAGGGATCGGTACCCTGTGATGAGAAATTGTGTGTAATTGCACCAGAGAGGAAAATACCTATCAAGTAGAAGGATTCAGGGTCAGTTGCAATACCATGCACCATAAAAGACAGAACTTTCAAGAGGGTTCTGGTTTATTCTGGCTCTAGTGTCAATTTAATGACATTATCGATTTTCAAGAAGCTTGGTATTGAGAAGATAAGCAAGAGTGGGACAAAATTGAAATTTGCTGATCACACTATTAAGCAGTTATAGCGGTAGAAATGTTTAAGACTAAGCCATTGGATTGACAAGACTTATACAGATCAAAATAAAAATCGTCATCGCGCTTTATTGTTTTCAAAGGAATGGGAAAAGAGTGAATAACCCAAAAAGAAGGGAAAATATTCAAGGTAAGGGGGTTGGTTATTCAAAGGGAAGGTATTAGCACCCTAAACATCTACGGTACTCCGTAGAAACCTCTTTGAAAAATCTGTATATTTTGGCTATAAAATGTTGTATGAAAAAAACTAGATGGTGGAGGTAAGAAAAGAAGTATTTTTTTATGATTTTTGTATCCGCCGAGGTTGCGAACCTTTAGTGCCTACGTACCACCTTTCGTGCCTACGTACCACCTTTCGTGTAATAGAGGATCAGGGTACACGTAGTTTCTCTTTAAAAATTTTAAAGCACAAGTGTGTCGGTTAATTTTATGAGATAAGACATCATCGTTATTGTCTGTGTGGAAAACATACTTACTACCCACAATCATGAGAAATGAGAATTTGCATCATCTCAAAGTGGAGGATATGGCTTGGATTTTAAAATCAACAATGCCTCACTCAACATCCAAGAGGAAAATATTTCTCTTCACTATATATTATAGAAGTATCGTTGTTTACATCACTACAAGGATTGACAAGAGTCTAACCTTTTGAGAAAGGGTTTAAAATAAAAATCCAAAGTGGTAAAAAATGGTTTGAAATGAGATTGATTGATTTTTAGTCTTCTCACAAAAAAATGTCAAGGTATTATTAAATTGATTGAAGTTTATTTATGAAAATGATTTTTGAAAATGCATGGACCTAAGTCCAAGTTTATTATGAAAGTGGTTCAAGCTTCAAAACAAGAAGGGTTTTTCAAAAGGAGGGAGAATATTTTTGAAATTAAAGAAGATGGGAGGGGAAGAAGAGACTATCCTAAAGCATAAGGTAAAAGCTAAGGAGAAGAACCATCTAACTAACAAGAAGCCAATACTTAACATTATGAGTCAATACAGAATTCTCATTCTTTGGATTGGAACCAAGCAAGCAAAGATACTAGACCTCTTGAGAGAACTAAACTTCAAGTGTATTAAGTCTTCACAAAAAAAATTGGGCAGAGTAACGGCTATATACAGGTGAACTCCAGATTACAAACAAAGTATGTAATCACAATAACCTGCACACAAAACAAACAAACAACCCAATGTCTTGAGGTAAACCTCAAGAACTCCCGACAAAATATCAATTAAGGTCACAAGGTCTCCAACATAGGCCAAGGTTTCTAACCCTAAGTCCAAGAAGTCCAATACTCCATAATACCAAGGATAGTAACTAAATAGTCCAAGTATCATTAAATATTTTTATGGTCCATGTTGATTATTAGGTGTCTTAAGAAAGAAAGAAAAGCTCAAGTGAGCAAAATAAAAATAACAAGAATGGAAAATGCTCAAGCGAGCAAAAATTAAAATGATATGAAATGTAATGCTTAAAGTAAATGGTACATAAAACATAAAAAATAAAAGCATAAAGTAAAACAAATTAATAATTAGTGGTTAGTTGGATGACCATCTTGAAACTTGCATTTGAAACTCATTAGAGGATTGGTAGAACCAAAGCCTCTACACAATAATTTGTATTTGCTTTTTGTCAAGTATAACATCCATTTAGAATCCTCACAAGTATCATTTAATGATCAACGATGTTTTAAGTGATTTGCATTGACCAAAAGTGATGTAGATCCATTAGAGGATTGGTAGAACCAAAGCCTCCACACAATGAATCTCAAAGTTATTGGATCAAAGAGATCAAATTAACATACTTGAGCTTGCAAACATAGGTTTGGGCCACGAATGATCATTTATTTGAATCGGGAAAAAATTTAGCGTTATGTTAAGCAATCGTAAGTGGACTTATATAGAAGTCGCACCTATTTTGAGGTCGGTCAATAGCAATCTATGCACCATTTATTTTGAGACATGATATAGATATCATGCTCCAATAACACTTAGTGCAATAAGAAAGGGATGTGATGAAGAGGGGTGAGAAAGAATACAAACCACATTTGAATTAAATTTTTATCAAACAATTATTGAAATCATTCATCCATTTTTATGGAGTTAAACTCAACACCATGGATCCAATGATGTTAACAAAGTTCATGATCAAAAATTCAACCCAAGATCAGCCAGAAAATAATCACAAAATATTGCATTTAATATATACATAAAAAAAGGGTTTTAAAAATGTTTTAAAATGGAAATAAGAAAGAAAAATATCAACTATATTCAAATTAATCAAGAAAAATTAAGTAAAACCATAAAATAAAATCAGAAAAGGACTCAAATATTTTTTTAAATTTTTGGCAATTTTTTAAAAGTCAGAAACTATTTTAAAACTAATTTAAATTGTTCAAACAAATAGAAAATAGATCAAAAATAGTAAACATCAATATAAAATTCCATAAAGTTTTTAAAAGGTCAAAAATATGTAAAATAATATTTATGAAATTTTTTAGAATAAAAAAATGTCAGAAAGTATTTTTAAAGTAATTAAAACAAAGCAAAAAATATAAAAAATATCAAAATAAAAATGTGAAAAAATAGTCATGAGATCATAAATAATTCAAAGTATTATTGTGAATTTTTTTCATAATTTTTGGATAAAAAATAAGAGTTATGAATTTTTGAAAATTAAATCAACTAAAATATAAAATTAGAAAATAAAATAAAACCAAAAAGATGTGGTCCATCAGATCATAGTCAAAACACGTTAGTAAGCTAATCCAATGGACCAGACGCGCTGTGCTTTATATGGACCTTAGTAAGATACGCATAGGATCAGAAAAAGGGCAACCAATGAAATTAAAACGTTTGGCACGCTATCATTGGCTGAGATGAGACATGTCATCGCCTTCAACCTCCATCCATCCTGCAATGGAGATTTTGTGAGATCTTTCATGTTGAAAATTTTGGGTCCCAGACCAGTATCATTGGATTCGTCTCTTCAAGACGATCCTAACACCACCATCGCGCCAAATTTATATAAGGTATGCAAAAAGATATAAATCAAAAACCCATAAAATAGCAAGCACCTTCAATTTGAGATTTCTCTCTCAATTCTCAATGGATTTAAAAATTGTAAGAAGCACAAGAATCAAGAGAAGGAGCAGAACAGGTTAGTGCTTTATTTGGATCCAAATGGTGGAGAATTCTACCTTTTCGAAGTTCAAGAAAGAAGCTCTGAAACTAGACTTATGTAGCTTGAATTATAGCTCGTTTTTCTTGGTTTAAGTGCTGGAGAGTTTGTATGATGCTTAAGGAAGATGAATGTGCAAAGAATTTTAGAAGAAAAGGCTGGAATCTCAGAAACTGATTTCAAAAATTTGAAGTTCATGTGAGGTTTTGACTAAGTGAATTTGGCTCTCAAATATTTAGGAAATGAATGGGGGATGACCCTCTATTTATAGGGAATCAAATGGAATGTTCAAGCGTGTGAAATGATGAAGTTTGGAGGGAAATCGTGTGAACCTAATGCACGAGCAAAGTGTGATCTGATTTGCACCAAAACTGGTCCAATCCTTG
Source organism: Vicia faba (assembly GCA_948472305.1). Classification (NCBI taxonomy): domain Eukaryota; kingdom Viridiplantae; phylum Streptophyta; class Magnoliopsida; order Fabales; family Fabaceae; genus Vicia; species Vicia faba. The sequence continues at coordinate 61,089 of CATIWC010002711.1, read as the reverse complement.
TGTTTTAAGGCTCTAATCCACTTTGGAAACTTGGTTAAACATGTCTAGATCACAAACGCGTGCTAATTTGATGTTTAGAGGCCAAAATATGAATTTCAAATTCTGACTTATGAAGAAACTTCAGTTCCAAGTTATCAAGTTTAATCCACTTGCATTCTCAGCTCAAGGGGTCTTAAAGCATGCTACTTGATGCTTTAGAAAGATGATATTATAAGCTTTGCAATGGAAAAATAATGGAATCAAATGGATACTTGAGATGAAAGTTGCATTGAGTCAAAGTTGGGGGAAAAAGGTTGACTTTCCATACTTAGAAATATTTCAATTTTTTCTTCAAAAGTGACCTATAATGTCTTGCATCCAAATATGGCCTTCCTCTTGGAATTTGCTCTTGACCAAAAAATATGGAATGAAATAGACCTCTTGAATTAAATTTTGAGACTTGAACCATTCAAAATCTCCAAAAATTGAGAGAGTTATGAATTGTTGAAGTTGGCAAAAAATCATGAAATGACCTATAATCGTTTGTATCCTTGGGGCATCTTCCATCCATTTACTCACTTTTCACATAAAATAAGGCATCAATTTCACATCCTCAATATCATTATGGAAAAAGAGTAGGCTCAAGGTGATAAAAATTGACCAAGTTATGATCATTTGAAGTCACACATGAGAAATTGGGGGTTCATCTGGAGGACTTGTAATGTTTGTTCATCATCAAGCTTCTTCCACATGAAAACTCCTTGAAAATTTTGAAGTGATTTGTTGATAACACTTTGAAGAGAAGGATTTATTTTGAATCACTCAAAAATACCAAAAGATGAGCAAAATATACTTCTTTGAAGTTCAAAAACCCTAGCTCCTAGATCAAGAAAATGCTTTGAGGAACTTTGATAATTTTGAACAAACTTCTTGTACCAACACAATGGCTTTGTAAATATAATATGTTGATGATGATATGAGAATTCATAGCCACCAACACCACTTCCATACCTTGATAATTGATAGAAATATGTATTTGTGACCAAAGGGAACAAAGCTTTATCCAAACATGACTACTTCTTTAATCAACCCCTTGTACTTTTGAATCAATATTGATAACTTTGTAATGTGGTAAACCAAAATAACCTTGCTATGCCATTTCTTCCAAAACAAATTCAATGGTGAGGTTTGAACTTCTCAAGCTTTATTGACTAGGGCATGGAAATAAACTGATGAACCCATAAAGCCACTTGCTGAGCCAAATTGCCTTCATCTACATTATTAATAAGTAAGATAAACCAACATTGAATTTTATTAATTAAAATAAAATCAAGACAAAACAATCATGATCACAAAATAAAACAAGTCAAGGTGCTTGGTAATTCCTCAAAAATAAAAGCTAAAGATAGGGAGAAGAACCAAAAGCCCTAATGTGATCTTGTTATGATTGAATCAATATGGTATGATGAAGGGGTCTTAGGGGGGAAAATTGGGGTGCAACAACAGTCATATAGGATAGCTGAAGATGTATTAGTAGAAATTGACAATTTTGTTTTCCCAGTTGATTTTTAGATCGTGGACATACTTGAAGATGAAGAGATTCCTATCATTCTTGGTCGACCATTTATACTAACTAGTCGATGCAATTCTGATATTGAGATATGTAATCTGAAAATGAAATCATTTGATGAGGAGATAACTTTGACAATTTTGGAAATCAAGAAGTAAGGTACAAGTGGAAAGAATAAATATTCAGTCAGAATGATCAAATTAGAAGGAGAAAGTAACAGTTCAAAATCACTCCCAGAAGAAGTCTCAGGAAAAATCTCTCAGGTGGCATCAATAAAAATTCCTAAGCTCGGTCAAGAAGGAAAGAAGAGAAAGAAGAAGGAACACTGACCTGAGAAAATGGAAGTTAGAAGTGGATAGAAGCACAAATGGGTTAATACTTTTGATCTGAATGAGTTATAGCTACGGAAGAGACAAGCAATAAGGTTTGGAAGAGGAAGTACCCCCATAAGGGGAACAACCGTTGAGTCATGCGACGTTAAACGAAGAGCTCTGTGGGAGGAAACCCATGCTTCTAATAACTTAGTTTTTGTTTTGTTTGTAGGTAATAAAAAGGGAGCCTTACTGGTGAGAGCTAGGAGGTAACAACTGGTGTTGTAGTACCCTCTGTGAGTCACCTTTCTCGAGCTTGTTCTGAAACATTGGGGTCAATGTTTAGTTCAAGTTTGGGGGAGGGGTTATTACTTTGCAATTTATTTTGCTTCTAGATTTTGATTTATTTTTTATGCTAATTGTTGTGTAAATCCACGAGTTGAAGTCCTTCCCAAATTTTGCCAAAAAAATTTGTTTTGTTCAAGAACTTGTTTCTCATAGAGTTCGGGAATAGTATATACAAACAAAGTGATGGTTGGTTAAGGGTAGGAAGTTCGGAATAATGTGACAAGGATACGAGTATAACGTGTAGATTTGTACCATAGTGCTCGAATCCTAAGAAGTACTCCTTGAGTAGTTTATCAATACAGTCTGACATAATCTAGATTCACATGCAGGTATGATTGGTTGAGAAATAAATAAAGCTGACACAAAATGATGAAAAATCGGTAAAAGGAAACCGGCTCGCTAAGTTGGATAGCCCTCTATAATATGGTGGGAGAACTGACTTTACCGATTTTTCGTTTTTATCGCAAATGTTGCGGTTAGCAGGAGTCACCATTGACTTTTCTTTTATCCAACAAAGGAAAGGGTGAAAAGAACAGGAAAGACATTTTTAAAGATTTTGAGTTCGGGGGGTAGGTTATGGAAAGTGAAGGTGTTAGTACCCTTTCCATCCGTAGTTATCTACGGGCTCTTAGTTGCTAGCTCACTTTTTGAAAATGCTTTGTGTTTGTGTGTTTTGAAAATATGCCTTGGTGCGGAAAACTTTGTAATGTTTCTCATTTCGTTGAGAACGTATGCAAAGTGTTTTGTCTTTAAAAATATTTTAGAGAAAGAGTTTGTGTATGTGTAAAAAAATTGTTTTTTTTGTTTTTTTTTGTGAGCAAGCAACTATGAGTTGTCTACCTACTCGAACGGTCTTTTTTTCTTTTCCTATTTTCCTTTAGACAATGCTATCCTACTATTAGTCAGTAGGTAGTCCTATCATTAGATGTTTTGAGAGATAGACGAGGGTCATCGTACAGTCACAAAGGCAACTCGTAAGATGCTTTAGCAATTACCCTAAGGTCCTCTTTTGTATGATGGGGGCAACATTTCTACAATATCAACCTCGGGCCGCATATCTTATCCATTAATTGGGCTTACATTAAAATCATAGCATACCACATATATTTCCTTGGAATAGTAATCATCCACATAGTCTTATGGGCATTGGTTCCTGAAACCTAATGCAGATAGTGCATGTCTACAAGGTATGCCTACTAATTCCCTGAAATTACAAGCGTGTGTTCTTTTTGAATTGTCCAATATGAAACTATGACTGGTGTGAACATGTTCGACTTGCCATGTTGTATCTCCAGGACAATTAGGAATCCAATAACCAGCATGTTCTACTTCTTTATCTAACCTAAGTCTAGGTCTTGGCATTATCTTATGTTGTCATCTATCAACCCTTTGTCTCAAACTAGCATTCTTATTCATGGTGAATTTTCTTATCCATTCACACATGGTTAAGATTGGTTCATCCCTAGCTACTAGTATTGTGCTATTAAATGCTTCAGATACACTGTTCATTAGCATATCACATCTGGGATAGAAAGAAAATGCATGCTTACACCATGCTTAGGTGGGTATTTTGGGCAACCACTCCCAAGCCTTCACATTAAGCTCTTTTATTTTAGCTTCACATATTGAATATATGTTTCCATTTCTACTACCATCATCAAATCCCTAATTTGTGTGTCTCCTCCAAACTTCTTTTTGAAATTGACATATAAATGCCTAAGACATAGCTTGTGCTCCACCCTCTCAAACAACTCTTCAAAGACAGGGATCAAACCCTTCAAAATAAATAAACATGTATCAGGTATGAAATCCAAAATTCAAATACTTGGCAGGGATGAAATCCAAACATCAAATATTTATCAAGGATGGAATCCTAAATCCAAACATTTCTCAGGGATGAATTCTAAAAGTCAAACAATAAACAGGGATGAAATCCAATAAAAACCAGATCTGAAAAGTACCTTTTATTGGTCATAGATGAAACCCTATCTTTTTTCTTGTCTAATGTCCTCCAAAAGCAAAGTCAAGAACCACCTCCATGAGTCTTTTGTTTCAGTTTCACAAACACCAAAGGCTAATGGAGAATATTAGTCATTGGGATCTCTTCCAACAATAATTAGCAAGGTCCCTCCATATTTTTTCTTCAGATGACATCCATCAACACCAATGAATGCCCTGCAGGATATGGTGAATCCCTTCTTAACTCTATCAAAGCAAAAGTAAAAACACCCAAACCTTGGTTGTATTGTGGATCCAACTCTTGTCACATTAAATTTGCAATTGTTCCCTGTATTTACCCTCCTTAATTATGCAGAATGTCTCTATAATAGGGCATATTGCTTTGCTGCATCACATTTAACCAAAGCTTTTACAATTTGCTTTGTCTTTCATGCCCTATTCATAGTTATACCAACAAAGTAAGTACTTATAATCTTAGAAACAATATCATGAATCTTGATTCCATAAGAAGATTCCATCCTAGTCATCACAGTCTTAGAAATCCACTAGAAATTGATCGAACTATTATCCAATAACCTATCACACGTGTGAGCACCAACCCATCTCTTCATTTTATACACGTACTTATTCCCAACCTTACTAACAAGTGCAAAAATTCACATTTCCCTTGTAAACTACCCTTACTCTAACTTTATCTTGTCCAACCCCTCCATCTTAAACCTCAGATACTTTGGTCCTTTCTCTTGATCTAATACATCAGGATCACTACTACCAAGATCATCTTTGGCATAATTAGTTTCCATCTCATCAATATCATCATTAACACCACCATTAGATGAACCTACAATATCAACAACATTTCTTATTTTTCTTGGAGTGTGTCTGTGCTTCCTTGCTACCTGTTTAACCCTTTTACTTTTGCCCCCAAATTGTTTGTTCTACTAAATCAAATCCATCATTCAACCCAAGAGTACTCTCATCCTCACTATCATCAAAATATATACCATTAGCTTCAAAGTCATTATCATTATTGTCATCACTATCATCAATATCCTCATGTTCATCTTCTTCAACATCGATAAGATTAGCATCATCAACATCATTAACCAGCTGAGCATCATTGACATCATTAATATTAGCAGCATAAACATCATTAACATTACAGGCATCAATATCATTAACATTACCAGCATCAACATCACTAACATTAGCAACATCAACATCACTAACGTTACCAACATCAACATCATTAACCTTAGCACAATCAACTACTTTATGCTCGACATATATGTCAAAATTACTACTCGTTTCAACAGTGTATTCATAAATCTCATTAGCATCACTATCACTAACCAATCTTCTATGCTTTCCTGATAAATTGTTATACCACCATAACCAATATTCTAAATACTCAAGCTTACACAGTTCTTTCACGATACCAGTAGCTTCAAAGAAGCTCCACTTATCATGATTAATGTCTACTACATGTTCATGCCCACCTTGGTAATATACGACATTCCCCCTAACAAATTTTCCCCCACAATGAAAGTGCACAATAAATAACATACCTAGTTCAATCGATTTGCTTGCTCAAACGTGATTTTAATTGGTATACCACAGTCGTCGCCCACAGAAATATCCTTGGTTGCAACCACCTTCACTGAGCTCTCAAATGTTTCCTCTTCTAAAACCCTAATTTACAGGGACTAAAAGTAAAATTGTAAAATAAATTTTAATGATATTTTTAGGTGGGAAAATAGGATCTATGTGTTTTAATCAATATAAAATAAAAAATGGAAGAAAAAAATTCAATTCAGCAACGTTAGTCACATAACCGTTTTTGTAACAGAACTAACATCAAGGACCAACACTAATAAGATTTGAACATACAGAGACTTGGACAAAGGAACTAAAATTAAAAATTTACTAATTTACATGACCAAAAGACTATTTAAACTTTTTTCATTTAAAAATTGTAAGTGTGTATAATCTAAGCTGATCCGACACCCTAACTCAAAAGATGTGAAATGTTAAATTTTAATAAATAAACTCGGAGTATACAATTTATGCAAAGAAATTTCATCAAAACTTTTCAATCAATCATGAAAAAAAAATTAAATCACAAAACCCTAAAACCCTAATATCCAGTAAGAAAACTTCATTAACTTGAGTTGGTGACACTATTTTCCATTGTTAAAATCATGATTCACAAAACTTCTAAATTAAAAAACCATTGAATCAAATATTCAAAATGAAAAGAGGAGACACTTTATTCACATGTGAGCACTGAGCAGGGGGTGGAGCCATCTTAGTGGCCACCCCAAAATTTAGATAATTTTTTTAAAAATAAAGTATAATATACAATTTTTATTTATGAAATGTTATATTAATATACATTTCATGCAAAGTAGTATTAAGTAGTATATTGGCCGAGTAGTTAACCAACTCTTTTGCCACCTCAATGGAAATACATTAACATAACAATTCACTGGTTTCTTTTTATAAAATTTCAATCCAAACTATTCATCTAATCCAAACTATTTATTTTTTTAATTTTACAATTTTTTTAAAATTATGTTTAAAATAATTTTTTAACTATCAAACAATTTGAATTATAAAAAATTAGTTAGAATTTAAGGCTTTGAGACAATTTTGGAATTGATATGAGGTTAAAAGAGAACTTTGGCAAAGAGGATGGTTCCTGCAAAATTGATAGTAACTAAAGAACCATTTGGAAACTTTATTGTAATAGGCTTAATTCTCTTCATTCAATAACAAAATTTCTTAAAAAAACATATATGGTTAGTTGTACGAGTATCTAAGATGAAAAACTCAAATGTGTAATTATGTTGGGAAAAGTGTAGGCAATATCTATTTCTGAGTTGGATTTCGTGGTAATGTGGTTCACACTATTGTTGGAAATCCACCTAATACTATGATGAATTTCGACCACAATGATGATTAGTTATGAGAAAAAACAAATAAAAGAAGACAAGATAAATATTTGTGCAGAGTTTTTCTCTGCCCACAAACTGTGAAAAACTTTCTTATTCACTTTGCAACTGCAAAATACTGTGAATGACTTGCTTGACTTGCTTTCAGAATAGGGGTTACTCCCTCTATTTATAACTGAGCTTACACCCTAAGCCCAAGACCCAAAATATCTTTTTGTTACAAAATCAAATCTAATCAAATATATTCTAGACTTAAATCAAATCTATTTAAATCTAAAACAAATCAAATCTTCTTTGACACATATGAATTACAATTTAACACACCACCTAATTCATTGTGTCTAAACTGTCTATGTTCATCATGGCCCTTAGCTTTCTGAATACTTCTACTTGCACTCTGTTGTACCCCAAAATTTGCCCTCCCATATTCTCCAATAAACTGCCAAGTCAAGCTACAAAATTCCCCAAGAGTTGCACAGTGCAAAGGCCTCCATACAGTCAAAACTAGGGTTTGTGTGCTGATCAAGAAAATGGAGTGTTCAAAAGCCCAATCAAGTCTCACATGCCTACAAAGATGGTCAAGTATCCTCATATCAAGTTTCAAGGCATTCAGCTCAAAATTGCACAGTCAAAACCCTAAATTGCACTACAGTCAACTGTAGGGGCAAAATGGTCATTTGACAGTCAAAAGTTCAAATTTTTGGTCAACATATCATTTTGAAGCCACAAACATCATTTGATCAATGCTTGATCATGATTCTCAAAATTTGGCTCAGAAATCATCAAAGATGCAAAAGTTACTATATTTGGACAGCTGAAAAAGTCAACTGAAATTGACCAGGGCATAACTTTCACATGGATTATCAGAAAAATTCCATCCAAAGCTCATTTTGAAGAGAAAGACATTTCCTACAACTCATCTTCATACTTCAAGTCCAAGAAATGCTCTCACAAAAAGTTATCAATTTCAACATTATAGGTCATTTTCAAAAGTCAACAAAAAGGGACTTTAAGTCAAAGACCATAACTTGAGATTGGTAAATCAAAATGACATGGGACCAAAGGCATTGGTTAAAGGACTCAAAGACCTTTCCAAAATGTCCAAGAACATGAGAAAAGCTTAAAAATTGAGCAAGTTATGCCTTGTAGAAGTTGGGAAATTTTTGTGAAATGGCAAAAGTCAACTATCCTTGAAACTTCAATTTTTGACAAAAGGGCCCACTTTCTTCCACTTGATTCAGCCTTGTCATGCCACACACGTGCCCCATGATTAATTTCAAGACCAAATATTGATTTTTCTATTTTATTTAATTTTTGATAATTTAATTCATTTTAAATCTTTAAAAATTCAAATAAAATTCAAAAGTCAATGAAATAGTGTCATTTGAATTGGGATAGCTTCCATATATCATGTGCCAGCTCACAAACTCATGCTAGGGTTAGATTATACACCAAGTCTTGGTTTTGCCTAAAAAAAGGGAAAGTTTGTTAAGGGTGAAAAAACCTAAACCTAATTCTCTTATTTCATGGATCTTTGACCTAGTTTAGGGTTATGTTGTACACCAAGTCTTGGTTTTTCTTAAAAAAAGGGAAAGTTTGTTAAAGGTGGAAAACCTAAACCTAATTCTCTTATTTCATGGATCTTTGACCTAGTTTAGGGTTATGTTGTACACCAAGTCTTGGTTTGCTTAAAAAAAGGGAAAGTTTGTTAAAGGTGGAAAACCTAAACCTAATTCTCTTATTTCATGGATCTTTGACCTAGTTTGTACCATAATTCCCTTCCAACATAAATATTGAAGCAAACCCTAAAGCCAAGAGGGCACAAGCTGCTACAGGACACCATAAGCAAATTCCAAAATTCAAGGAAAATTTGAAAACCGAATTCCACATTCAAGCACAATTCAAAGCCTTAGAGTGATTCCAACACACTGCTGATATTCCCAGGAACGGATTGGAATAAAAAAAAAAACAAGCCATAAAGCTCCAAGAACACGCAAGAACAAGTCACACGGTTTGAATTTTTTCCATAAACGCATACTTCGATTCATGCATCATTAACGTATTTTGTGGATTGTTTTGTGCTCACAGGGACTGTACGAAGCTTTTGGTACAATTTAATTTGATTATAATGCCCTGAAACAAAAACCTCCACTTTAGGGCCTGAAACCCCTGGTTTGCTTTCTCTATATTTTTCTTGTTTTATTTTTAATTCTTATTTTATTTTCTTTATTTGTTTAAACTAATTACTATTTCTTTACAAATTATAAAATACACAAAAATCAGAAAAAGAGAACAATATAATATTTATTTTATTTTAGTTATTTTCATAAATAAATTGTATGTAAATTAACTTAGCATTAATTTAGGTTGCAACTTTAATTCTTTCTTCCATAAAAAAATCCAAAAATATAGCATTAGGTTAATGACTTTTTATTCCTTTTAATTTTCCTTTTTTTTTGCCATAATATTAGTGATTTATTTATTTTCATAATTAAACTTGTAAACTAATTAGGGTTGCATTTAGGTTAAATTTTAATACTTTCATAATAAACTTAAAAATAATTAGAACTAGGTTTAACATTTCATTTTGGTTTTTAATTAATTCTTTATTATTAAATCTCAAAAAACACAAAAATACTAAAAAACATTTTCTTTTAATTCTTAATTTTAATTCCTTATTAATTTTAATTTTGCAAAAGGGTCCAACGCCCTCGTTTGTAATTTATTTAATTCGCACATTTATTTTATTTCGCTTAATTCATTATGTATCTCTCCCAAAGCCATGTAACAATTTAATTTCTCGCACTTTTATTTCTTTTATTTCTTTACTTTCCGTCAAATCGGGTCCGGTTTAATTTTGGCGATGTGGACCCGCGCCATTTGTAATAGTTTAGATTTATTTTCCCGCAAATATTAACTGTTAACAAAGCATGCAAGAATGAATGGATAAAATAAAATCAAGCGTAGATCACAATGAACATGACAAGACAAATATCAATGAAAACGACACATAATTCGCACACACCACCCCTAGGGTACGCCTCACTGTTGCCTTTCGAAAGGTGATCGTCGAGTAGAGGACGTCTTAGTAAGTCCTCATGATCCGGGAACCTGGCATGAGGGTAGCTTCTAAGGTGTCTTCCCATTGCTCTGGTGATCACCATGTCCCTACAAACTCGAATTGACCCGAACACCTCCAACGGTGGTGCTACCTACCTCTCAATGGTGGGATGGCACTACTTTAAAGGACATTTACACAGACGAATTCCTTAGGGTAGGTAGACGACTCATGGATACTTGCTCTCTTCAAAGCAAACTGAAATCTTTTCACACCAACACATTTTCAAAAGCTTTCAAAGCAAATTTTTCAAACACTCTGACGTACGAGTCGAACTGAAATTTTTCAAAGAAACTTTTTAAAACCCACAATTGAAAAGCAAGCAAACATTTTGAAAACACATTGAGCAAGTACCTAAGAGCCCATGGATAACCATGGATAGAAAGGGTGCTAACACCTTCCCTTTCTATAACCTACCTCCCGAACCGAGAGCAATCTCTTTAAGGAATTTTTCTGTGCTTTTGTCCTTTCCATTTGGAGAAAATAAAAGACGGTGGCGACTCTTGCTTCCGCGACATTTCGCGAACCAGCGTTAAACAGTCAGTTCCAGATCCACCGATCACAGAACTGGCGACTCTGCTGGGGATAAAAACTTAAAGTGAGGTATACCTTAGGGCTAGGTCATAACTATGTTGTCAATTGTCTTCTTTGCTTGCTTTATTATTGTGGGTTGCTTGGGAGTTCTATAGATCCTAACCCGGATCTGGGGGAATACCTTCTTAGAAAGTAGCAACAAGGCTGTGAGGGAACTGTGCGGGGTATACCGACATGGTTGAAACAGTCTGCTACGTTGATGTGGCACTTTGGTGTGTACCGGTAACCCTTGAGTTCAGTCAAGGAGAGTACGGGGCCTCCGCGTGGTGTCGTGAAGCATCAACAGACCTTAGGAACCTTAATTGAACTATCTTGGCCTCTTTAGGGTAGTGAGATAACTGACTTTGGTGCAGTCCGAGGTTGGTTGATACTCGATACTACACTCAATTGAGGGTTGCTTTCCTGGAATATTTCGGTCGCCAGTTCAGTGGCTAAATCGAAACGATGAACAATGAAAGCATTCCCGTGATATTGGGAACCTTAGAACCCGGTTACTTTGATTAGGACAGGTTGAACCCACCCACTTCAAGAGGGTAGTACCCCAAACTTCATGCTGGCCTAAACTCTAAGGGCTCTTTTGTGTGACTTGTGTGCCTTTGTACTTGCCTACTTGCATGCTTGTTAGCTGACACATGAGCTACTTACAGATTTTGTTTATAGTCCTTAGCTAGGACTCATGACAAGGTTTACCAAATTTCTTGCAGGTTTTGTTTATAGTCCTTAATTGGGACTCATAACAAAGTATACTGAATTTCTTGCAGGGTCTGTTTATAGTCCTTAATTGGGACTCATAGCAGGGTTTACCTACATCACCCCATGCATAGCATGACATCATACCATTGCATACCATTGCATACATCCTAACCCATTTCAAGGATCTCAAGGGCTTGTGATGCAGGTCATGATGAACCAACTGCCCAGCAAGGGGCAAAGAGGATTTATTTTCCTCTAGCTAAGGTCGTCAGGGGCTATGACCCACTGGATATGGTGAGCCTTTGACCCTTGAAGAAGGGCTCTCTACAACAGGAGGTTCCTTCAATCAAGTTGCCAGTTTCCAACTCTAACAAGTTTCTCTGTTTACCCTGCGAGATCCTTGAAAACATCACATGCATGTCATACATCTCATTGCATTGCAGGTATCCCTTTGACAGGTTGCTTACCTTTCTCCGCTGCTTATTTCAGCCAATCATCATGAATCCTGAATCATCATCCGAGCAGACTATCAAGGACCTCCAGGCTCAGAACGCCCAGTTCCAAGAGTTGATCCTGAATTTGACCCAGGGGCAACAAGATCTGAAGGCTCTGCTCCTGAAGAAGGAGAAGAAGAAGAAGAGGACTGTTTTGTTCAGCCCTAGACGCAGATCTGGGAATGCACCGCAGACTGAAACTGAGAGGGCTACCCCATCTGTGAGGGAAAACAGTCACCATGAGAGAGAGGTGCCTAGTCCAGTGGTCTCCGACAACGAGACAGATTTCGACGACGAACAGTACCCTCCGGCTGAGGATAAGTACAAACAGTTGGAAGACCGGTTAAGTGCTATAGAGATACAAAAGGTGCCTGGTCTGGACTTCGAGGATCTAGGTCTGTCTTCTGGAGTGGTGATCCCGCACAAATTCAAGGTACCTGCTGTTGTACCCCAAAATTTGCCCTCGCGTTTTTCCACAAGAAATCTCAGCTTCAAGCATTTCCTGACTTCTCAAACTGGCTCAAGAATCGGGCAAACAAACTTTTCTTGACAGTCAAGCAAAATTAGGGTTTTTACTGAGTTTCAGAACCCTGATTTGTTTCATACAGTGGGCCTAGGGTTTGATTGATTGTTGGTCAAGCAAGAGTGATTTGGCATTTAATCAGGGATTAAGTTTTATGAGCATATTCTCAGAAGATTTTGAATTTCACAGCACTTTGCAGTTTATTTCAAGATTCGGGTTAAAGTTCGCGTTATCTTGGTTTAATCAGTAAAAAAAAAAAGACAATGGTTTTGAATTCAGTACATTTTGATTGGGCCAGTCAGATATATGCAGTGTTGAATTCACAGTATTTTTGCACTTGATCAGTCCATTTAAGTTAATTGCTGCTTCGCTCTGGATGTTGAATAAGACGGACTTAATTGGTCAATGTTGTTTTATTTAAGTTATTTATTATTCTGAAATTAAATGATTGAATTTATTTTTCAATTGTTAATTCTAAGAATTTTAAATAAATAAATAAACAATAAAGAAATTAGAATTAATCGGATAATTTGAATTTTTATTGATACTTAAATTATTTACAAATTGTTGTTTATTACAAACAATAATTTACATTTAATTTAAATATTATAATAGAATGAAAAAATATCCTATTTTCTAAATACTCTTCATTCTTCACTCCGCTCCGGCATTCCATCTTTCATCTGCAAAAAGAAATAAGAAAGTCAGAAAGAATTAAAATTAGCAGAGACAGATAAAAATGCTCATCATTAGGGGCCGCTGACTGGGATCAGTTGCCCTCTCTGCAAATCACGGGATTTCTCCCGGTTCACAGAGAGGGAAGATTATTTTATCTCATGAAATGCAAATGTCAAAAATGCATAAGTTATGAAATTCAAGCTGCATAGAAATTCAAGATTCAAAATCCAATCCAAACTGAAAAGGTTCAATCCAAACTTTCCATCCAAAACAAAGTCTACTCAAAGAAAGTCAAGGAAGTACATTTGCTGTCACAAGCTCAAAGGCTATCATGGAAAAATTTGAGAAAAAGATATCAAAAAAGCAGAAAATCTGTCCAAATTGTCAAAAGGATAAAGATGCAAAATAAAGATGCAAACTATCTTTTTCATCATTTCCTTAGTCAGCCCCTTCAGAGAAGTACAAGTATAATCATATAAAATTCAAACTGTACTTTAAGAGAGATAAAAAAGAGAGATAAGGTAGCAGGCCAAGACAGTTCAGGAAAGGCAGTTCAGAGTAAGAGAAAAGGAAATACTCAGTTCACAGCAGACATTAGAGAAGTGAGAAGAAAACAAAATACACAAAAGCCAAGACCGGGTTCAGCAGGCATAGCAATTCAACATAGGCACGGTTCAATAGCAGCACAGCAGGTAGTAGGCAAGTCAAAGGAAAGATATACAAAATAAAAGAGACAAACTCAGTTCAGAGGTAGCAGCAGGTGAGAGAGAAGGGAAAGTATACAAACTAAGCACAACTCTGCATAAAAGCAGAAAACCAGTTCAAGCAGCATAGCAGAATAAGATAGAAAGAGATAATCAAAAACTCAGTTCAGAGGATAAAAGAGAGATAATCAAAACCAGTTCAGCATATATACCTAAAAACACTATCTAACCAAGATACACACGACAAAAACCAACAATCCTCACCACCAATACACCACATAGCACATTCTCAAAAACTCAATAACCAAACCTTTATGCCAAACACAAGAAACCTGAGATCCCAACTCAAAAACTCAACCTTTATGCCAAACAAGAAAACTGATAATCCAAATCATAACCTCACCATCTTATGCTAAACCAATACCCTGTCATCTAACCAATATCAAAAAAACAAAACATCATCTAAACCTGCATCAGTTCATAAGATACAAAACCAATACCAGAAACTAAACCTTGTCCACAAAAACAAACCTACTGTACCAAGCTTCAAACATCACATAGCACATTCTCAAAAACACCATGACCTGAACACCATCAAACCAACACAAACCTACAACCCTGTGACACTGAGCATTCCAACACCAAGCCTCAGAAGGGGGACTTCATCATAGGCAAAGAAACCCAAGGCCATTCAGAAAAAGCTAGTCAAAACAATAAAAATCGTTTCAACAGTAGCAAACTCAAAAGACAACTCAGAAGAGCCTCAGAAGCAAGCTTCATCATAGGCTAGCACACATAGGCAACAGCTGTTCAAGAAAAGAGTTCAAGACAAGCAAATCTCAAGCAAAGTACTCAGACATACGCATCATTCAAAGACAATCATCACAGTGGAAGAAGAAGAGGTAAAGAAGCGAGGATTTAGGGTTTTCTCAGTGAATATCATCATCAAAAACCTGAGCAAAAGATAAAAGAACGAAGTTACCAGGGTCATCAGAAGGGAAGCCTCATCAAGTCCATCACGAACGCCCCGACCTCCTCAACGCATCCCTTTTCTCTCCTCCATCTCCAGGAATCAGGTAACGAATTTGCTATATCTTTCCCTTCATCTCATAAAAAAAAACGAAACAAATAAAGAGCTCAGAACAAATTCCACGCGTATCGGTTATAGAAGAAAAAAGGAATACTGAAACAAACCTGGAGCAACGTATCCATTGCCTTGGAGGGAAGAGAGTATGGATTGCGTTGGTGGCCGGAGATGAACGCTCAGGGGGTTGCCAATCGGAGAAGACGAACCAAACGCGCCGTCACTGCCTCGCGCTCAAACCCTAATGTTCGTTCAATAAACAAAAACTGCCTAACCCTAAATTTCGTTGTTGGATCAAAGGGCCTGACCCGTTACTGATTCCTCTAAGCCCATCAGATTGCCTTTCTTTTCTTTTTTTTTTTAAAAAAAACAATACTAAACACTAACTATTACATTAAACACTAACCTTATTTTATAAAACACTAACTCTTTTCATTTTCATAAAAAAAAACTAACTTTGTTTTATAAACAATAATTATTCTTCTTTTTTATATATAAAACACTAATCTCTTTTTTATTAAGAATACTTTTTATTATAAAATAAAGACATTTTTAGATAGATATTTCATACATATATTACTTAAAAAAAAATTAGTTTTATACATATCATATAAACTAAATTTGAAAATACTTTTTTCTTAATCAATATACTTTTTATACACAAATTAAACTTAAAAACATTTTTTTGAAACACATTTGTATATAATTATCTTTTCTTTTTTATACATGATTAAATTGAAGATACCATTTTAATTAAATGCATTTTTGTACATATTATACAATCTTATACATAATTAAAATTAAACCTTTTTTAGTTAATATACATTTTTGTACATAACCATTTAAATACATTTTTCTTCTAATATTTAAAATCCCAAACATTTTGACTAAAATACTCTCCAATTAAAACTTAACACTTAATCAAAACCCTTCATTTGTACATAAGCATACAAAAAATCAAAATTCATTTAAAAACGTATATCTAAGACAAAACCCTAATACGACTCGATTTCATAATTCGCATTTGTACATATTTACACTTACACATACATTTGCACTTACACAATATATTGCCCTACACACATTTTATCTTGCATTTATACATTTGACATTTATATTTTGATTGCGACATTCGATTTGGTTGTAAGTACTATAAGTCTCATCCCCTTGTACATTTATACCCCCACTCCCGGACATTATTTTGTAATAGCGTAGATTTACATTCCGCAATTTACAGCTTTTCAATTATACCATGGTTAGACCTAGGGTTTGTATGTACATAAAATCAAACGCTAGATAACCTAATACAAGACAAATGCATGTAATCAATACACAATCACACTTGCACCCCCTAGGGTAATCCCACATGTTGCCTTCCAAATGGGCCATGCTTGCACGTCGAATGTCTTTGGCAAAACAAAATCAAATGATCATAAGTCCCTCGATGACGCTTTCGAAAGTCGCCTATCAAAATGATCAAGTCCCTTCAAGCAAATTGCCAAAGACACTTGGCACCATTGCATTCGTGGTCCATACAATGACCCGCGCCCGTCCCGAATAAACTTCCTAAACGCAAGATTGCCCATCAATTTCAATGGTGGAACAAAATTGTTAAAAGGGGTTAAAACATGACAAAAAAACCTTTGAGTACCATAGGGTAGACATAACTCTTAGTTACTTGAGATCAAACTTGCAAAAAGCACTTGCCTTCTTTTCAAAAACCACAATCCACAACACTTTCAAAAATCAAACTTTTCAAACTTTTGAAACATCTTTTCGAAAAGATATGCACCTTTGTGAAACATTCGAGTAAAGAATTATTACAAGGTTGGCCTAAGACAAGGCATCTTTTTCCGAAACATTTTCAAAACAACCCACACACGCACTCTTTTCAAAGCAATCAAAAAACAAGGCAAGTGATCTAAAAAGGGCCAAGTAACTAAGAGCCCATGGATAACCATGGATGAAAAGGGTGCTAATACCTTCCCTTTTCATAATCTACCCCCCGAACCCACGAAATATCTCAAAAAGGTTTTTGCTGTGCTTTTTAACCTTTCCTTTAGGATAAAGTAAAAAGTCGGTGGCGACTCTTGCTAACCGCACAAGTGCGAATACGAATGCAAAACACTAGTCAGTTCTCCCACCGTATCACAGAACTGGCGACTCTGCTGGGGAATCGAATATTTAAAGTGGGGTTACCTTAGGGCTTAGATCACTTTCTTGCATGACTAATTGGTTGGTTTGCTTGCTTTATACCTTGGTTCTATTGTTTGGGTTTATAATCCTCCGCCCGGATTTTTGGGAAACATTCATAGATAGCAATACGTTGTGGAAACTGTGCGGGGTATACCGACACGGTCTAAGCAATAGCTATATTAGTGCGACATATTTGTGAGTACCGGTAACCCTTGAGTTCAATCAAGGAGAGTACGGGGCCGCTGAGCGATGTCACTAAGCACTAATGACCTAGAACCTTACTTGACCATCTTGGCCTTTTATTAGGAGTAGTGAGATGACCGGCTTTGGTGCAGTCCGAAGTTGGTAGATACTCGATACTACACTCATTGAGGGTTGCTTTCTTGGAATATTTTGGTCGCCAGTTAAGTGGCTAAACCAAAACAATGAACAAATGAAAGCAATCCAGTGATATTGAGCTCCTTAGAACCCGGTTACTATTTATAGGACAGGTTTTAAGCCAACTACACTCAAGAGGGTACTTACCTGTGAAACCCCATGCAAGCCTGAAACTAGGGTTTGGTGTGACTTGCTTGTACACATGTTTTATGCATACATCATAAACATCATGAAGCATCATATGCATTTACTAACCATTTCAAGGGTTTAAGACCTTCATCATTGTTCTTGTTTTGTAGGCCATGGAAATTCCTCGCAGAAACACCATTCAAGTCAACCTTGTGAAAATCTCTCCTCAACTCAAGGAGCTCACCTCAAGGATTCCGGAAAATTCAGCCTTCAGTGAAAGACATGGTAGACTGCTCAACCTAGTCAACACCAACATCGAAGAAGACATGATGAAAGTGCTATTTCAGTTCTTTGACCCCCTTCACCATTGCTTCACTTTCCCGGATTATCAGTTGGTGCCCACTTTGGAGGAGTTTTCTCAACTCCTAAGAATCCCTATCCTTAATCAACTACCCTTCAACGGTACGGAGAAGGAACCAAAGCCTGAAGATGTTGCTCGAGCATTACATCTACAACCGTCTGAAATCAAGGGGCATTGGGAAACCAGAAGCGGTGTCAAAGGATTCTTAGCAAAATTCTTGTTTGAGAAGGCGCAAGAATGTTGGAACTCATTGGACCTGCAAGCATTCGAAGAAATTGTGGCACTCCTTATCTATGGGTTAGTCCTATTCCCGAATCCTGACCAATTGGTAGATGTCAACGCCGTCAAAATCTTCTTGTCCAGAAATCCAATACCAACATTGCTTGGAGACATCCTTCACTCATTTTACACACGAACAATGAGAAGGAGGGGTGTTCTCATGTGCTGCACTCCTATCCTCGCAAGGTGGTTTATTTCGCACCTTCCACAATCTGTCCTGAAGAATGATCAAGGTGTAAGGTGGTCCCAGCGATTGATGACCCTCACTCATGCTGATATACATTGGTGTTCTCGGTCGAGAGAAAATATCATCATCGTCGATCGTTGCGGAGAATTTCCCAATGTCCCTTTACTTGGAATTAGGGGAGGTATCACCTACAACCCTTGCCTAGCTTTGAGGCAATTTGGGTACGCACGGAGGGATGGCCCTCATGACATGCTGATTCCTAGCCTAGTTTTTGACTTCGACGACGATGCGCAAGGACTTCGCCAAAGGTTCATCAGAGCTTGGGGAAAACTCAATAAGATTGATAGCAAGACCCTGGGACACAAGAACTCCATCCCTCTTGAGCCCTACCTCAAGTGGGTACGAGCCCGAGCTCAAAGTCTGATGATGCCTTATCCCCACGTACTCCCAGTGATTAAGGAGCCCGTCAATGAAGGAGAGGTCCCCTACACCATCCTACATCCAGACATGCCTACATCGTGGGAAGAAATGCAGAGGAGTTGGATTCAGCTCAAGGAGGAACGGAACACTTTTGAAGCTAGCTACTACGCCAGTGAAAAGAAGGTCCTGGAGCTTACCCGCCGACTCCACGAGCAAGAGGCCCTCAACGCCTACATCGCACCGAAGAGGATGCGCAATGTCTTTCTGCCTTAAGAGGTTTATGTTGTAACATCTGGCCCATGGGGCATCTATGTATTAACAGATTTCTTCTTAATATGACGTGCGTTCTTCTTTGTCTGAAACGATTTTGAATGTCCTAAATCCTTGAATGCATTGCATACATCAGCATACCATTCATCATATGCATAAGCAGGTCTCGCTCCAGGTTTCCTTATCTATCTGCTGTTTATTTCAGTAGGATGGATCTCGAGCAAACGGTCAAAGATCTACAAGCCCAGAATGCACAATTCCAGCAACTCTTGATGACCTTGGTCAAGAGTCAAGAGGATATCAAGGCTCATCTGGAGAGCAAGGACCCAGTGAAGAAGAAAAAGAGGGTCGGAGTGGCTACTTTGGGGAGAAGGTTTGACAGAGAAGCTCGGAGGGTGCTCGAATTTCCTCCTACTTCTGACGAGGGGACTAGTAAAAGAGATCGGGTTGCAGTGCCTTCCGAGTCTGATGCGGAAGAGGAAGACGTGGAAGAAGACGAGGATTATTCGGACCAGCAGTATCCTCCCGCTGATGACAAGTACAAGGGCTTGGAGGACAGATTGGCTGCAATGGAATTACAGAGGGTGCCGGGTCTGGATTTTGAAGACATGGGCTTGGTCGCCGGAATTGTGATTCCTCCAAAGTTCAAGGTGCCGGCATTTGTAAGGTATGACGGGCTGTCTTGCCCCAAGATGCACCTCAGGTCCTATGTGAGGAAGATTCAGCCCTATACAGCTGATAAAAATCTCTGGATTCATTTCTTTCAAGACAGTCTGGCAGGAGCCCAGTTGGAATGGTTTTATCAGTTAGAGGGAACCAGTGTCAGGAATTGGGAAGATTTGGCCACCGCTTTCTATAAACAATACCAGTATAATTCCGATCTTGCTCCTACCCGTACCCAACTTCAGGGTATGTCGCTAGGAACAAGTGAGGGATTCAAGGAATACGCACAAAAGTGGAGGGATTTGGCTGGCAGGGTGCAGCCTCCTTTAACCGATCGTGAGCTCGTTGATATGTTTCTTGGGACCCTATCTGGGCCATTTTTCAATCATTTAATCGGTAACTCTTCCGCGGGGTTTACTGATTTAATCTTAACAGGTGAGAGAATCGAGGCTGGCATCAAGTCGGGAAAAATTCAGAAGAGTGTCGCCGCAAGTATGGAGAAGAAGCCGTTTAAGAAGGAGACAGCTATGGTATATTCTCAAAGGAGAGCAGGGAAGACGGAGCGTCGGCCGACTGTGGGGGCCGTGATGATCCAAAATGCCCCAAGCGAGCAGCCTCGCTACAACCCATCTAGACCGAACCAGCAACGGGTGGAAAGGCCACAACGGCAGTTCACTCGTATCAATATGACCCCAGCACAGGTACTTCCCCACCTGTTGAAATTGAATCTAGCCTCTATCAAAGAAGCACCAAAGAATGTCAACACATCCTCTCCACACTACCATGCCAATGCTAAGTGCGCCTATCATTCAGACAGCGTTGGGCATGACACCAACGATTGCTGGGCCCTCAAGCATAAGATCCAGGACTTAATAGACGCCAAGGAGGTAGAGTTTGACGCTCCAGAAAAACCCAATGTGATCTCTGCACCTATGCCGAAGCACGGTCGGAACATCAACGCCATTGAAGAGGATCGGTATGTTACTGACGTTAGTGATCTAACTACTCCACTGTTAACCGTTAAGCTAAATTTGTTAAGGGCCGGGATCTTCCCGGGATGTAATGGAGACTGTTACTGTTGTCACTCTCTGCCGTTGGGTTGTCCGCTACTAAAGGAAGGCATCCAAGGCCTCATAGATAGCCGACAAATTCTGTTCGAGAAAGTTCCTGTTGTTCCAGTTCACGTTGAAAGTATCTCAATCATAACCATCCACGCCAATCTTCCCGAGGCCGTCAGAAAGCCAGTTAAGATTACGCCAGTTGCAAAGTCCATACCATTGAAGATAACAAGGCCGGGGCCGGTTCCCTATGTCTCCGAGAAGTCGATACCGTGGAACTATGGTGGTGACATCTACTACCATGGCATCAAGCAAGTTGAAATAATTGAAGAGAATTCAGATGATGATGAAGCCAGCATCAGTAACATTGCGGGCACCAGCAAAATCACCAGAAGTGGGAGGATATTTTCTCCAGAGATTGCTCCTCCAAAAGCAGTCTTTGGACCCTCGTCAGTAAAAGAAGTCATCCCTGCACCAGCAAGACTCTCTGCCAGAACTCCTTTGATCAAAGAAATTTTCGTTCCTAGTACCGTCTCTCCTACCATCGCCGATAAAGGAAAAGGAATACAAGATGAGCCCGTCAGGACGAGGGCTCAACCCTTGGTGATTCCGGAAGCTTCCAAGAAAGAGATGGACGAAATTTTGAGGATAATCAAGAAAAGTGACTATGATGTGGTGGAACAGTTGGGGCAAACCCCCTCCAAGATCTCCATGTTGGCACTGTTGCATTGC
Organism: Vicia faba; assembly: GCA_948472305.1. NCBI lineage: Eukaryota > Viridiplantae > Streptophyta > Magnoliopsida > Fabales > Fabaceae > Vicia > Vicia faba. The sequence continues at coordinate 39,407 of CATIWC010002711.1, read as the reverse complement.
TCAGAAGCGCACGCTCAAGCTTTGATTAAGTTTCTAAAGGCAGCTCATGTGCCTCAAGAAACCTCCGCAGATCAATTTCAACATTGCGTGGCTAGCCTGACCGCAGACAATGGATTAGGTTTTTCTGATGCCGACCTGACCCCTAAGGGCCGAAATCACAATGATGCGTTACATATTTCAATCGAGTGTCGCGGAACCACCCTTGCACATGTTTTGGTTGATACCGGTTCATCACTGAATGTTTTGCCTAAGAAGGCCCTAGACCGTTTAGATTGCGAAGGGTTGGAATTGAAGCCGAGTGATATCGTCGTCAGAGCCTTCGATGGGTCGAAAAGAATGGTCCATGGAGAAGTTGAAATTCCTGTCAAGATAGGTACCGAGGTGTTCAAATCCACTTTCTATGTAATGGACATCCGTCCATCATACTCCTGCCTGCTGGGTAGACCTTGGATACACCATGCTGGGGCAGTCACCTCCTCCTTGCACCAAATGCTGAGATATCCTGTAAAGGGTAAAATCATTACTGTCCATGGCGAGGAAGAGTACATGATTAGCCATTTAAATTCTTTCCGGTACGTGGAAGTCGAAGGGGAGTTCATCGAGACACCATTTCAACATTTCGAAGAAGTGTTCCCTCAGATAGCAGTGACGAAGTTGGCAGCTGAGACACCAAGGCAGATGGCCAGGATGGCATCTCTAGAGGATGCAAGGGCTGCAGTTAAAGAAGGAAAGAATTCGGCATGGGGGCAGCTACCCGACTTTCCGCATAAGGTTGATAAGCTTGGTTTAGGCTTCACCACCGCTGGTCAGAAGGCCATGCGCCGATCAAAGATAGAGAGAGCGCCAGTCAAGATTTCCCCTTACCAAGTCAACGCCCTGGAAGATGAAGATGAAGAAAGCAACTTTGAAGAATGGATTCACCCGACGGTCAGAGGAGGGCTGAACAACTGGGAGGCTAAAGACTTTGTCCCTGTCACTTTTATTCCTCAGTAATTTATCTATCAAACATTTTCTATTTTGGTCTGTAATATTTTTACATTCAAACAATCAGTACACTATCTCTCCGCCTCCTGCCTTACCCGGGGCATGCAGGTCCACTTGTAAGGGTTTTGACTGTTTTTCATATTCATATGCCATGTTTAATGATTCATTGGACGTTTTTCATTTGATAAGCTGCTTGTGTTCATTTTCTTTCCTTTTGCATTTTTGTTTAAGGATGGCTATCCCTTACACACACACCCACTCACCAATGCAGGTACCCATCCACTCCGGATTCCATGGGTGACTATTCTGCTGTATCTTTTAATAAATCTGAAGACCTGGTCAATCTAGCCGAGTATGAGGACGACGAGGGTTGTGAGGTACCAGGGGAACTAGCCAGGCTCCTGCAACAAGAGGAGAGGGCCATCTTACCGCATAAAGAGCCGTTGGAAACTATCAACTTGGGGACCGAGGAAAATCGGAAGGAGGTACAAATGGGTGCCAATCTGGAACCAGAAGTCAAGAAGCGCTTGGTACAGTTATTGAATGAGTATGTTGAAATCTTCGCTTGGTCCTATGAAGACATGCCGGGCCTAGACACCGACATCGTGGTTCACCGTCTCCCCACAAGAGAAGACTGTCCACCGATCAAACAAAAAGTTCGCCGAATGAGGCCTGACATGTCCGAAAAAATCAAAGCAGAAGTGATGAAGCAGTTCAATGCTGGCTTTCTGGCTGTCACATCCTATCCTCAATGGGTCGCTAACATTGTGCCAGTACCTAAGAAGGATGGCAAAGTCAGAATGTGCGTGGACTATAGGGATTTGAATAGGGCCAGCCCTAAGGATGATTTTCCGCTACCTCACATTGACATCCTAATTGACAATACAGCTCAGCACAAGGTGTTCTCTTTCATGGATGGATTCTCCGGCTACAATCAAATCAAAATGGCCCCCGAGGACATGGAGAAAACAACTTTTGTCACGCAATGGGGCACTTTCTGTTACAAGGTGATGCCATTCGGGTTGAAGAACGCAGGAGCAACCTATCAACGCGCCATGGTAGCTCTATTTCATGACATGATACATCATGAGATTGAAGTTTACGTGGACGATATGATAGCCCGGTCACAAACAGAGGAGGAGCACCTTGAACATCTGGAAAAGCTGTTTGCCAGATTGAAAGAATACAAACTCAGGCTAAATCCAAGTAAATGCACTTTTGGAGTTAGGTCCGGTAAACTCCTGGGATTCATCGTAAGCAACAAAGGCATTGAAGTCGACCCGGCAAAAGTAAAAGCAATACAAGAGATGCCTACGCCTCGTACTGAAAAGGAAGTTAGAGGTTTCTTGGGGCGCATAAACTATATTGCCAGATTCATTTCACATCTGACTTCTACCTGTGAGCCAATTTTCAAACTCTTGAAGAAAGATCAGATAATTGAATGGAACGACGACTGCCAAGCTGCTTTCGATAGAATCAAGGAATATTTGCTAGAACCTCCTATTCTGATGCCACCCGTCGAAGGAAGACCATTGATCATGTATTTGACCGTTTTGGACAATTCAATGGGGTGTGTTTTGGGCCAGCATGACGAGTCTGGTCGAAAAGAGCATGCCATTTATTACCTTAGCAAAAAGTTTACCGACTGTGAGACTCGCTACTCGCTGCTCGAGAAAACTTGCTGCGCTTTGGTATGGGCTGCTCGCCGACTAAGACAGTATATGTTGACTCATACTACCTTGTTGATATCCAAAATGGATCCTATCAAATATGTCTTCGAAAAGCCCGCTTTATCAGGAAGGATAGCCAGATGGCAAATGATCTTGACCGAGTATGACATCCAATACACCACCCAAAAGGCTATAAAAGGGAGTGTGCTAGCGGACCATTTGGCTCATCAAGCTATCGAAGACTATCAACCCATGAAATTTGATTTCCCGGACGAGGACATCATGAGTTTGGACAACATTAAAGATGACGGACCGTATGACGGACCCGAAAAGGGATCCCGATGGACCCTGTACTTTGATGGTGCCTCAAATGCACTCGGAAACGGCATTGGCGCGGTACTTATTTCTCCGGAAGGATGCCACACTCCTTTCACGGCCCGACTTTGTTTCAGCTGCACAAACAATATGGCGGAGTATGAAGCTTGCATCTTTGGCCTCAAGGCTGCCATAGACTTGGGGATCAAATCTCTGATTGTATTCGGGGACTCGGCTTTGGTCGTTAGTCAAATCAAAGGAGACTGGGATACCAAGCATCCCAATCTTATTCCATACAGAGAACATGTTCTGACGTTGTTGCCTCATTTCGAGCAAATTACCTTCGAGCACTTTCCGCGAGAAGAGAATCAGCTAGCAGATGCTCTAGCCACAATGTCCTCCATGTTTAAACTCAATTGGGATAACGAGGCTCCCCAAATCACCATCGAGCGAATGGATGAACCAGCGCATTGTCACGAGATTAACACCGAAGAAGCAGTGGAACAACCTTGGTTCCATGAGATCAAAAGGTATCTCGAGACCCAAGATTATCCTGAAGGAGCTTCCGTGAATGACAAGAAGTTCTTAAGAAAATTCGCCGCTAAGTTCTTCCTGAGCAACGGCATCCTCTACAAACGAAGTCATGATTGTGTATTACTCCGATGTGTTGATAAGGCTGAAGCAGAGTTAATCATGACTGATATACACAGCGGCACATTTGGCACTCACCTGAGCGGACATACAATGGCCAAGAAGATCCTAAGGGCAGGTTATTATTGGTCTACCATGGAGGCTGATTGCCATCAACATTCCCGTACTTGTCATAAATGTCAAGTCTATGCCGACAAAGTTCATGTCCCTCCGGTTCCTCTCAACGTTCTAACTGCTCCATGGCCCTTTGCAATGTGGGGCATTGATATGATTGGAGAGATCAAACCCACGGCTTCCAACGGACATCGCTTCATCCTGGTTGCCATTGACTACTTCACTAAATGGGTCGAAGCAGCTTCCTTCGCTTCCGTCACCAAAAATGTGGTTGCCCGCTTTATCAAGCAAAATCTCATATGTCGGTATGGTGTTCCAGACAGAATCATCACAGACAACGGTACCAATCTGAATAATACAATGATCACTGCGTTATGCGAACAGTTCAAGATTTATCATCACAATTCATCTCCCTATAGACCGAAGATGAACGGTGCTGTTGAAGCTGCGAACAAAAATATCAAGAAGATCATTCAGAAAATGACGGTCACTTACAAAGACTGGCATGAGATGTTGCCGTTTGCGCTGCATGGATACCGTACGACAATACGTACCTCAACCGGGGCAACCCCGTTTTCTTTGGTTTATGGCATGGAAGCCGTTTTGCCTATGGAAGTTCAGATCCCGTCTCTGAGAATTATGAAAGACGCAGGTTTGAATGAAGATGAGTGGATTCAGACCCGACTTGATCAACTCAATCTGATCGACGAAAAGCGACTTGCCGCTGTATGCCATGGTCAGACGTATCAAAAACGAATGATCAAGGCCTTCAATAAGAAAGTCAGACGTCAGGTATATCAAGTTGGAGATCTAGTAGTCAAGCGGATTATCCTACCGCAAAGTGATCCCAGGGGCAAATGGACTCCTACATACGAAGGACCGTTTGTAATCAAGAGCGTATTCTCTGGTGGTGCGATGATTCTAACCACCATGGACGGCGACGATTTGCCGCACCCTGCGAACGCAGACATAGTCAAAAGATACTACGCATAAGATAACCCGACAAGTCGAAAACCCGAAAGGGCGGCTTGGGCAAAAATGGGCATCCCGGTGAACCGAAAACCCGAAAGGGCGGTTCAGGCAAAAATTAGGGATAAAAACAAAAAAATCTGTACACCCGGCAAGTCGAAAACCCGAAAGGGCGGCTTGGGCAAAAAGGGGTTTCCCGGTGGATCGAAAACCCGAAAGGGCGATTCAGGCAAAAGTTAGGGAATTTAAGCGTATGACTATGTCTCGTCAGATTACTTCAAAGACAGTCTCTTCATCAACCGGTCCCAGGTTTCTGATCAATCCAGTCATCGTCAAATGAGGCACGGAATGGACAGATGTTCGGAGTTGTGAAAGCTACAGCAGAGTGGGATCTCATGGGATTATTTCACATAGCCATCTTTGTTTTAAATTTTTCAAATATTTACGACAAGATCCTCTTACTAGGATGATTGTTTCCCTTGTATAAATATACTCAAAGAAAATCAATACAAATACTCTTCCCAAAATTTGTGTCATTTCCCTTTTCCTTTTTCCCTTGCACTATTTGTTTTATTTTGAGAAACGTCCAATGTTTTGTTAAATAGGCATATGCATTTGAAACATGATCACTTCCTAGTTGAACCTAAGAAAAGGATTACTGATAGGATGAAGGTACAAACGAGTATTTCAATATTCTTCCAAAGGAAATCCCTCGAGATCTGTAATCCACGTCCCTAACAAACCTTGAGGTCTATCTCCAACAGACCCTCGGAGCTTATCCTCGTAAGATTCCGCAAGGTAATCCCCACAGAGTACGGACGTCCCTTCCAAGTTTTATTCAAATTATTCTCACAAAGGCGTATAACTGGTTTATCCTCGACTAACCGTCAGGAGAGGTCACTCGCCAGAATTCTTCCCATCCCCAGCGGAGTTCCTCAGAATTCCCCCAATAATAACTCATCGGTACTATCCCCGGAGGAGTTTATCCCCAGCCAAAGAGTCTTCCGGAGGTCATTTTTCCTCAGAGTTCAAGATTCGGTATCCCCAGCAGATCAAAAACTTCAACGGATCAATCCCCAGCGAAGTCAGTTTTTTAAATCTTCTCCCCACAGGTTTTTAGAGGAAAATCTAGCATTCCCCGGTAGAGTCAGTCTTCAGAAATGCATCTCTCCCAGTTGAAGATTCTCAATCTGGCTTCCCCAGCATTAAGTCTACTAGTTTAACACTCCCCAGCAATGACCCAGGATTTATTTTCCCCAGCCGCGGTCAAGATGCCCCTATCTCCCGATGGCCTGGATTCATCTATCCTACGCAAGACAGCTCTCCAGCTTACATGCACATCCATTTGCATTCATAAAAACTATGATGTACATTGTAGCATGCATCATAGCATTGCATCCAACTAACTTTTCGCCTTTTTCAGGCAAGATCGATCGACAGAATAAAACGATTCCACTTCAAGACTTCTGAAAACAGTTCACGGGTTCTCCAAGTAACGGATGTTAACCTATCGCTTGTTCAGATTCTTCTCAAGACTTCTGAAAACAGTTTATGGATTCTTCCCAACAACGGATGTTAATCTACCAACTTGTTCAGATGCAACCTGAAAACAGTTTACGGACGCTTCCCAACAACGGATGCCGCTCTATTGCTTATTCAACTTCAAGACTTCTGAAAATAGTTTACAGGTTCTCCAAGTAACGGATGTTAACCTATCGCTTGTTCAGATTCTTCTCAAGACTTCTGAAAACAGTTTATGGATTCTTCCCAACAACGGATGTTAATCTACCAACTTGTTCAGATGCAACCTGAAAACAGTTTACGGACGCTTCCCAACAACGGATGCCGCTCTATTGCTTATTCAACTTCAAGACTTCTGAAAATAGTTTACAGGTTCTCCAAGTAACGGATGTTAACCTATCGCTTGTTCAGATTCTTCTCAAGACTTCTGAAAACAGTTTATGGATTCTTCCCAACAACGGATGTTAATCTACCAACTTGTTCAGATGCAACCTGAAAACAGTTTACGGACGCTTCCCAACAACGGATGCCGCTCTATTGCTTATTCAACTTCAAGACTTCTGAAAATAGTTTACAGGTTCTCCAAGTAACGGATGTTAACCTATCGCTTGTTCAGATTCTTCTCAAGACTTCTGAAAACAGTTTATGGATTCTTCCCAACAACGGATGTTAATCTACCAACTTGTTCAGATGCAACCTGAAAACAGTTTACGGACGCTTCCCAACAACGGATGCCGCTCTATTGCTTATTCAACTTCAAGACTTCTGAAAATAGTTTACAGGTTCTCCAAGTAACGGATGTTAACCTATCGCTTGTTCAGATTCTTCTCAAGACTTCTGAAAACAGTTTATGGATTCTTCCCAACAACGGATGTTAATCTACCAACTTGTTCAGATGCAACCTTCGAAAACAGTTCACGGACGCTTCCCAACAACGGACGTCAATCTATTGCTTATTCAGATCCCCAGTTCGAAGATGGTCCAAAGCATGGACGCCTTCCTGATACTCATTCCAGATGGCATCGTTAAGCCCATCTCCAAATGGCATCTCTAAGCCCATTCCCGCATCCAGTACTATGATAAGTGCAAATTTTCTGGGCACATTAGTGTCCAATCTCCTCTTACCTTCAGGTCGCGAAAGGCAAGCCTGCCAATCTAACTCTTCAGGTCAAAGAAGATTGAACAGGGGCAACTGTTGTACCCCAAAATTTGCCCTCGCGCTTTTCCACAAGAAATCTCAGCTTCAAGCATTTCCTGACTTCTCAAACTGGCTCAAGAATCGGGCAAACAAACTTTTCTTGACAGTCAAGCAAAATTAGGGTTTTTACTGAGTTTCAGAACCCTGATTTGTTTCATACAGTGGGCCTAGGGTTTGATTGATTGTTGGTCAAGCAAGAGTGATTTGGCATTTAATCAGGGATTAAGTTTTATGAGCATATTCTCAGAAGATTTTGAATTTCACAGCACTTTGCAGTTTATTTCAAGATTCGGGTTAAAGTTCGCGTTATCTTGGTTTAATCAGTAAAAAAAAAAAGACAATGGTTTTGAATTCAGTACATTTTGATTGGGCCAGTCAGATATATGCAGTGTTGAATTCACAGTATTTTTGCACTTGATCAGTCCATTTAAGTTAATTGCTGCTTCGCTCTGGATGTTGAATAAGACGGACTTAATTGGTCAATGTTGTTTTATTTAAGTTATTTATTATTCTGAAATTAAATGATTGAATTTATTTTTCAATTGTTAATTCTAAGAATTTTAAATAAATAAATAAACAATAAAGAAATTAGAATTAATCGGATAATTTGAATTTTTATTGATACTTAAATTATTTACAAATTGTTGTTTATTACAAACAATAATTTACATTTAATTTAAATATTACAATAGAATGAAAAAATATCCTATTTTCTAAATACTCTTCATTCTTCACTCCGCTCCGGCATTCCATCTTTCATCTGCAAAAAGAAATAAGAAAGTCAGAAAGAATTAAAATTAGCAGAGACAGATAAAAATGCTCATCATTAGGGGCCGCTGACTGGGATCAGTTGCCCTCTCTGCAAATCACGGGATTTCTCCCGGTTCACAGAGAGGGAAGATTATTTTATCTCATGAAATGCAAATGTCAAAAATGCATAAGTTATGAAATTCAAGCTGCATAGAAATTCAAGATTCAAAATCCAATCCAAACTGAAAAGGTTCAATCCAAACTTTCCATCCAAAACAAAGTCTACTCAAAGAAAGTCAAGGAAGTACATTTGCTGTCACAAGCTCAAAGGCTATCATGGAAAAATTTGAGAAAAAGATATCAAAAAAGCAGAAAATCTGTCCAAATTGTCAAAAGGATAAAGATGCAAAATAAAGATGCAAACTATCTTTTTCATCATTTCCTTAGTCAGCCCCTTCAGAGAAGTACAAGTATAATCATATAAAATTCAAACTGTACTTTAAGAGAGATAAAAAAGAGAGATAAGGTAGCAGGCCAAGACAGTTCAGGAAAGGCAGTTCAGAGTAAGAGAAAAGGAAATACTCAGTTCACAGCAGACATTAGAGAAGTGAGAAGAAAACAAAATACACAAAAGCCAAGACCGGGTTCAGCAGGCATAGCAATTCAACATAGGCACGGTTCAATAGCAGCACAGCAGGTAGTAGGCAAGTCAAAGGAAAGATATACAAAATAAAAGAGACAAACTCAGTTCAGAGGTAGCAGCAGGTGAGAGAGAAGGGAAAGTATACAAACTAAGCACAACTCTGCATAAAAGCAGAAAACCAGTTCAAGCAGCATAGCAGAATAAGATAGAAAGAGATAATCAAAAACTCAGTTCAGAGGATAAAAGAGAGATAATCAAAACCAGTTCAGCATATATACCTAAAAACACTATCTAACCAAGATACACACGACAAAAACCAACAATCCTCACCACCAATACACCACATAGCACATTCTCAAAAACTCAATAACCAAACCTTTATGCCAAACACAAGAAACCTGAGATCCCAACTCAAAAACTCAACCTTTATGCCAAACAAGAAAACTGATAATCCAAATCATAACCTCACCATCTTATGCTAAACCAATACCCTGTCATCTAACCAATATCAAAAAAACAAAACATCATCTAAACCTGCATCAGTTCATAAGATACAAAACCAATACCAGAAACTAAACCTTGTCCACAAAAACAAACCTACTGTACCAAGCTTCAAACATCACATAGCACATTCTCAAAAACACCATGACCTGAACACCATCAAACCAACACAAACCTACAACCCTGTGACACTGAGCATTCCAACACCAAGCCTCAGAAGGGGGACTTCATCATAGGCAAAGAAACCCAAGGCCATTCAGAAAAAGCTAGTCAAAACAATAAAAATCGTTTCAACAGTAGCAAACTCAAAAGACAACTCAGAAGAGCCTCAGAAGCAAGCTTCATCATAGGCTAGCACACATAGGCAACAGCTGTTCAAGAAAAGAGTTCAAGACAAGCAAATCTCAAGCAAAGTACTCAGACATACGCATCATTCAAAGACAATCATCACAGTGGAAGAAGAAGAGGTAAAGAAGCGAGGATTTAGGGTTTTCTCAGTGAATATCATCATCAAAAACCTGAGCAAAAGATAAAAGAACGAAGTTACCAGGGTCATCAGAAGGGAAGCCTCATCAAGTCCATCACGAACGCCCCGACCTCCTCAACGCATCCCTTTTCTCTCCTCCATCTCCAGGAATCAGGTAACGAATTTGCTATATCTTTCCCTTCATCTCATAAAAAAAAACGAAACAAATAAAGAGCTCAGAACAAATTCCACGCGTATCGGTTATAGAAGAAAAAAGGAATACTGAAACAAACCTGGAGCAACGTATCCATTGCCTTGGAGGGAAGAGAGTATGGATTGCGTTGGTGGCCGGAGATGAACGCTCAGGGGGTTGCCAATCGGAGAAGACGAACCAAACGCGCCGTCACTGCCTCGCGCTCAAACCCTAATGTTCGTTCAATAAACAAAAACTGCCTAACCCTAAATTTCGTTGTTGGATCAAAGGGCCTGACCCGTTACTGATTCCTCTAAGCCCATCAGATTGCCTTTCTTTTCTTTTTTTTTTTAAAAAAAACAATACTAAACACTAACTATTACATTAAACACTAACCTTATTTTATAAAACACTAACTCTTTTCATTTTCATAAAAAAAAACTAACTTTGTTTTATAAACAATAATTATTCTTCTTTTTTATATATAAAACACTAATCTCTTTTTTATTAAGAATACTTTTTATTATAAAATAAAGACATTTTTAGATAGATATTTCATACATATATTACTTAAAAAAAAATTAGTTTTATACATATCATATAAACTAAATTTGAAAATACTTTTTTCTTAATCAATATACTTTTTATACACAAATTAAACTTAAAAACATTTTTTTGAAACACATTTGTATATAATTATCTTTTCTTTTTTATACATGATTAAATTGAAGATACCATTTTAATTAAATGCATTTTTGTACATATTATACAATCTTATACATAATTAAAATTAAACCTTTTTTAGTTAATATACATTTTTGTACATAACCATTTAAATACATTTTTCTTCTAATATTTAAAATCCCAAACATTTTGACTAAAATACTCTCCAATTAAAACTTAACACTTAATCAAAACCCTTCATTTGTACATAAGCATACAAAAAATCAAAATTCATTTAAAAACGTATATCTAAGACAAAACCCTAATACGACTCGATTTCATAATTCGCATTTGTACATATTTACACTTACACATACATTTGCACTTACACAATATATTGCCCTACACACATTTTATCTTGCATTTATACATTTGACATTTATATTTTGATTGCGACATTCGATTTGGTTGTAAGTACTATAAGTCTCATCCCCTTGTACATTTATACCCCCACTCCCGGACATTATTTTGTAATAGCGTAGATTTACATTCCGCAATTTACAGCTTTTCAATTATACCATGGTTAGACCTAGGGTTTGTATGTACATAAAATCAAACGCTAGATAACCTAATACAAGACAAATGCATGTAATCAATACACAATCACACTTGCACCCCCTAGGGTAATCCCACATGTTGCCTTCCAAATGGGCCATGCTTGCACGTCGAATGTCTTTGGCAAAACAAAATCAAATGATCATAAGTCCCTCGATGACGCTTTCGAAAGTCGCCTATCAAAATGATCAAGTCCCTTCAAGCAAATTGCCAAAGACACTTGGCACCATTGCATTCGTGGTCCATACAATGACCCGCGCCCGTCCCGAATAAACTTCCTAAACGCAAGATTGCCCATCAATTTCAATGGTGGAACAAAATTGTTAAAAGGGGTTAAAACATGACAAAAAAACCTTTGAGTACCATAGGGTAGACATAACTCTTAGTTACTTGAGATCAAACTTGCAAAAAGCACTTGCCTTCTTTTCAAAAACCACAATCCACAACACTTTCAAAAATCAAACTTTTCAAACTTTTGAAACATCTTTTCGAAAAGATATGCACCTTTGTGAAACATTCGAGTAAAGAATTATTACAAGGTTGGCCTAAGACAAGGCATCTTTTTCCGAAACATTTTCAAAACAACCCACACACGCACTCTTTTCAAAGCAATCAAAAAACAAGGCAAGTGATCTAAAAAGGGCCAAGTAACTAAGAGCCCATGGATAACCATGGATGAAAAGGGTGCTAATACCTTCCCTTTTCATAATCTACCCCCCGAACCCACGAAATATCTCAAAAAGGTTTTTGCTGTGCTTTTTAACCTTTCCTTTAGGATAAAGTAAAAAGTCGGTGGCGACTCTTGCTAACCGCACAAGTGCGAATACGAATGCAAAACACTAGTCAGTTCTCCCACCGTATCACACCTGCCTTTGCTAAATACGACGGGGCATCCTGTCCTAAGTTGCATCTCAGGGCTTATGCAAGGAGGATCCAGCCCTATACAGCTGACAAAAACTTATGGATCCATTTCTTCCAAGAGAGTCTTTCAGGGACTCAGCTCGAGTGGTTCTATCAACTGAATGGAGCCAACATCCGTACCTGGGAAGACTTAGCCACTGCATTTTACAAACACTACCAGTATAATGCCGACCTCGCTCCCACGCGTACTCAGCTTCAGGGGATGTCTATGGGTACAGGCGAAGGCTTCAAAGAGTATGCTCAAAAATGGAGGGACCTTGCTGGAAGGGTACAACCACCTCTGATGGACCGCGAGCTCGTCGACATGTTCTTGGGGACCCTGTCTGGCCCATTCTTCAACCACCTAATTGGGAATTCTGCTGCTGGGTTTACAGATCTTGTCTTGACTGGGGAGAGAATCGAAGCTGGTATCAAGTCGGGGAAGATTCAAGAAGCCGCATCTGCTGATGCTTAGAAAAAGCCCCACAGTGGGAAGAAAGAATCCAATGTTATACATGTGAAAAAGGGTCATCATGATGTAGGGGTAATCCAGATTTCCGATCCCACGCCCGTTCAACCAAGAAAGAGCAATAGGCGTAGGATAAAGCATCAAGATAGGAAGTATACTGACATCAACATGTCTTTGTCTCAGGCATTACAGCAATTGCTGAGGGCGAAAATGATCACACTTAAGGATCCTCCTCAAAATCCTGACACTTCCTCTCCCAAGTACAATCCGGGTGTGAGATGTGCCTACCATTCTGACAGTCCTGGACATGACACCGACGACTGTTGGACCTTGAAGAACAAGATCCAGGATTTGATTGACGCCAAGGAGGTCGAGTTTGAACACTGATCCTACACCAAATCGTCGAGAATGTCTTTTGTTCATTCGAATGTTCAAGTTGCAATTTTCTTTTGTTCAAACATTTACTCATTGTTATTTCATTAATGCATCGCTTATGTCTATTTTGAATCAATATATTCGCATTTACTATATGCAAACTGTTTTCATATTTTTCTGATGATCAACTCTTGGTCGTTAATTCTAAGCCTCTTGAGGGAGGATGACGAAAACGATACCATAATCTACAGTATGCTTTTGAACAGACCCCGCTGATGAGGTACAGGCATTGTTTCAATTCCCAAACACTGGAGTAATAAGGATGATAATCCCTCGCCAACCCCTCTGAGCCAAAGAAGTAGGAGTTTTTCTTTTCGAAATTTAAAACCCTTAATCATAACCCGGGGCAGGGTAGTCTTCTCAGTTGATCCAAGTGCACAATGAATGGCACCAAATGAGTTTTTCCAAAAAAACAAAAGACAGTGATGGCTCCGAACAATCAAAAGGAGAGGCAGTCATGATCAAAAAAAAAAATCATAAACGAAAAACTCATTAAGTCAAAACCTATGAAAGGGACTTACGAAACTGGGGCATCCCGCTGACTGTAATTCCGAAAAAGGAAACAGTTCAGGCAAAAAAGAAAGGGATAACAAAATCAAAAAAGAAAGAGGTCCTACAAACCCTCGACAAAAAATGATGACTGCCTATTCAAAATAAATCATCAATGACTGAACCATCACCGGAAAATCAGAATGAAGACTCAAACAAGGTCTAACGCATGATCAACTGAGTTTAGGTTTGAAGAACGTCACGAAGAGTGGGTGGGTACAAATAGTTTGAGCCTTTATCCTTTGTTTCTTAAACCGTGAACCAGGCCACGTTATAACCCTCAAAAGTCCCAGCTGAAGCAGGGGTTAGTTCGAAAGCATACTGTTACGAAAGGTATCCTGACTCCTGAAGGCCTACGGTAAATACAGAGTTGACATCATGTTTTACAAACATTCACATGTTCTATGAAAAAATGCATTTTCAAAATCTTCAAGACAGACATAAGCTTTGCATTTTTAACATAACTTTGTTTGCATATGACTTTTTGTTTGAACAGCATAGAAGTTCGCACGACGAAAGCCTAATGAACAGAAGCACTTCCAATCAAGGGGCATGGCATGACTATTGTCCATCGTCTGGGGCAGTTAAGTCAAGATCCAGAGAATCTCTCAAAAGGCCAAAAAGCCTGGGGAAAATCTCTGCCTGAGTCACTTGGGGCACTCCAGCAACAAATCTTGCCTGATCAAATACCTTCTGGTGGCATGGCAAAACACTGCTAACAGGGGCAACTCCCTACATTCTGAGAGCGTGGACATAGTCGAAAAGATACTACGCAAAATCAAAGACCCGCTAGGTTGACATACCTAGGCAAAAATAAGGGCTTCCCGGCGAACCAAAAGGGTTCGGGCAAAATGAAGGGGTGAAATGAAAAAAATCTGTACACCCGGCAAGTCGAAAACCTGAAAAGGCGGCTTGGGCAAAAATGGGTATCCCGGTGGACTGAAAACCCGAAGGGGCGGTCCAGGCAAAAGTTAGGGATCAAAGCGTACGACTATGTCCTGTCATCTTGTCATCTGTCTACCAGAAGAAGGTTTATCCATCAACAATTATCAGCACCCCACAAGTGCCTCCCCCATAGAAACAGGGGCAGTAAAGAGTGGTCTAAGCAATCTGATTGTTCTATCCTCCAAGGTATCAGGGTAGGTTCCGTGGAAGAACATAACCAATACAGTTCAAAACTTCCCCAGAGAATCCAATCCAGTTTCCCCAGGAAAATTGGAATTCATATCCCCAAGCAGTAAGCTTATCCCTAGTAGATTCTGGAAGCTTATCCCCTCACAGAGTACGAACGCGTCGTCCGGCTTGATTTAAAGAGTTATTTCCTTAACAGGATATAACTGGGTTATCCTCAGCCAAAATCCACGGAAAGAGCGTCTTCGACAAAGTCTTCTTACCCCAACGAAGTCTATCAACACTTCCAATACAACAACAAGGGTATCCTCAGCAAGTCATCAACAATTCAGCAAGGCATCCCTCTTCCCACAGAGTATTGCTTCCCAGCATGGTCGCTAGAGTATTTTTCTCCCCGCAGAATCTACCATTCGCCAAGTTCATTCCGCAACGGAGTCATCTTCTCCTACCGGTATTCTTGCAACTATCATCCCCAGCGGAAGCAAAATCTATTCTTCAACATCAGCCCAGGATACGACTTCCCGGCACCCGTCAAGGATTTACTTTCCTAGACGAAAAACACATTCATAAAACGTCACATACATCATTATAGCATGCATAGACGCATCATATCACCACAATCTCACTTATCACATCTCGCATGACATACATCATGACCTTGCATACAACTAACTCGTTACTTTTCAGGAAAGAACGATCAACAGATAAAAGTCTTTACCCGTTGAGGTAGTAATCGTCCCAGATTCCTTCATCACCCGTTGAGGTAGTAATCGTCCCAGATTCCTTCATCATCCCGCTGAGGTAGTAATCGTCCCAGATTCCTTCATCATTCTGCTGAGGTAGTAATCGTCCCAGATTCCTTCATCACCCGTTGAGGTAGTAATCGTCCCAGATTCCTTCATCACCCGTTGAGGTAGTAATCGTCCCAGATTCCTTCATCATCCTGCTGAGGTAGTAATCGTCCCAGATTCCTTCATCACCCGTTGAGGTAGTAATCGTCCCAGATTCCTTCATCACCCGTTGAGGTAGTAATCGCTCCTGATTCCTTCATCATATATTTGAGGTAGTAATCGTCCCAGATTCCTTCATCACCCGCTGAGGTAGTAATCGTCCCAGATTCCTTCATCATTCTGCTGAGGTAGTAATCGTCCCAGATTCCTTCATCATTCCGCTGAGGTAGTAATCGTCCCTGATTCCTTCATCGCCCTGCTGAGGTAATAATCGCTCCTGATTCCTTCATCGCCCTTCTGAGGTAGTAATCGCTCCTGATTCCTTCATCGCCCTGCTGAGGTAGTAATCGCTCCTGATTCCTTCATCGCCCTGCTGAGGTAGTAATCGCTCCTGATTCCTTCATAGCCCCGCTGAGGTAGTAATCGTCCAAGATTCCTTCATCATATATCTGAGGTAGTAATCGTTCCAGATTCCTTCATCATCCCTCTGAGGTAGTAATC
The DNA here is from genome assembly GCA_948472305.1 of Vicia faba. Classification (NCBI taxonomy): domain Eukaryota; kingdom Viridiplantae; phylum Streptophyta; class Magnoliopsida; order Fabales; family Fabaceae; genus Vicia; species Vicia faba. The sequence continues at coordinate 23,219 of CATIWC010002711.1, read as the reverse complement.
GCTCCTGATTCCTTCATCATATATCTGAGGTAGTGATCGTCCCAGATTCCTTCATCATCCTGCTGAGGTAGTAATCGTCCCAGATTCCTTCATCATCCTGCTGAGGTAGTAATCGTCCCAGATTCCTTCATCATATATTTGGAGTAGTAATCGTCCCAGATTCCTTCATCATCCTGCTGAGGTAGTAATCGTCCCAGATTCCTTCATCATTCTTCTGAGGTAGTAATCGTCCAAGATTCCTTCATCATTCTGCTGAGGTAGTAATCGTCCCAGATTCCTTCATCGTCATGCTGAGGTAGTAATCGTCCCAGATTCCTTCATCGTCCTGCTGAGGTAGTAATCGTCCCAGATTCCTTCATCATATATTCGGAGTAGCAATCGTCTCAGATTCCTTCATCACATCCTTATCAAAAAACCTCTCTAGTCCAGCTAAATCAACTCCCAACAGATTTTTCTGATGAAGACTCAGTAGAAGTTATCAGGTTATAATGTCCTATTGGTTCTCTCTCCGACGGTGCATGAGATTTCCATTTTAGGTTTTTCTTTGAGATTATAATTCCATTTTGGTTCTCTCTCCGACGGTGCATGAGATTTCCATTTTAGGTCTTTCTTTCAGATTTTATAATTCCATTTTGGTTCTCTCTCCGACGGTGCATGAGATTTCCATTTTAGGTTTTCTTTAAGATTATAATTCCATTTTGGTTCTCTCTCCGACGGTGCATGAGATTTCCATTTTAGGTCTTTCTTTCAGATTTTATTTTCCTATTGGTTCTCTCTCCGACGGTGCATGAGATTTCCATTTTTAGGTTTTCCTTTGAGATTATAATGTCCTATTGGTTTTCTCTCCGACGGTGCATGAGACTTCCGTTTTAGGTCCAACTTTCAGGTTATAATTTCCTTTGGTCCTCTTCCCGATACTGCGAAGACGGTAATTCCCATCAAGATTTTCTCAACGAGCGTTGTTGAAGTTAAAGTCACTCAAGGTTCTCTTACCATTCATGCTAAGGCAGTAACCATCTCTGGTTCATTCATCATCGTTTGAAGCTCCAGACTCAGCTCCTGTAACCAGTCAGGACACATCTATATCAAGCATCTGAAATCAGCTCCTGCAACGTGTCAGGTACTCATTTTTCTTTTGCAGGTATGCAGGTTCTCGCTAAAGAATCTCCTACGCGATCAAAATCCAGATGGCATCTATAAGCCCATCATCCTATTCATCAACCCCCAAATGGCATCTATAAGCCCATTCCCCCATCACTGCTATCATGTGAGCGCAAATTTCTGGGCACTCTAGTGTCCAATCATCTTCTACCTTCGGATTACGAAAGGCACGTCAGCCAATCTGCATCCTCAGGTCTAAGAAGATTGAACAGGGGCAACTGTTGTACCCCAAAATTTGCCCTCCCATATTCTCCAATAAACTGCCAAGTCAAGCTACAAAATTCCCCAAGAGTTGCACAGTGCAAAGGCCTCCATACAGTCAAAACTAGGGTTTGTGTGCTGATCAAGAAAATGGAGTGTTCAAAAGCCCAATCAAGTCTCACATGCCTACAAAGATGGTCAAGTATCCTCATATCAAGTTTCAAGGCATTCAGCTCAAAATTGCACAGTCAAAACCCTAAATTGCACTACAGTCAACTGTAGGGGCAAAATGGTCATTTGACAGTCAAAAGTTCAAATTTTTGGTCAACATATCATTTTGAAGCCACAAACATCATTTGATCAATGCTTGATCATGATTCTCAAAATTTGGCTCAGAAATCATCAAAGATGCAAAAGTTACTATATTTGGACAGCTGAAAAAGTCAACTGAAATTGACCAGGGCATAACTTTCACATGGATTATCATAAAAATTCCATCCAAAGCTCATTTTTAAGAGAAAGACATTTCCTACAACTCATCTTCATACTTCAAGTCCAAGAAATGCTCTCACAAAAAGTTATCAATTTCAACATTATAGGTCATTTTCAAAAGTCAACAAAAAGGGACTTTAAGTCAAAGACCATAACTTGAGATTGGTAAATCAAAATGACATGGGACCAAAGGCATTGGTTAAAGGACTCAAAGACCTTTCCAAAATGTCCAAGAACATGAGAAAAGCTTAAAAATTGAGCAAGTTATGCCTTGTAGAAGTTGGGAAATTTTTGTGAAATGGCAAAAGTCAACTATCCTTGAAACTTCAATTTTTGACAAAAGGGCCCACTTTCTTCCACTTGATTCAGCCTTGTCATGCCACACACGTGCCCCATGATTAATTTCAAGACCAAATATTGATTTTTCTATTTTATTTAATTTTTGATAATTTAATTCATTTTAAATCTTTAAAAATTCAAATAAAATTCAAAAGTCAATGAAATAGTGTCATTTGAATTGGGATAGCTTCCATATATCATGTGCCAGCTCACAAACTCATGCTAGGGTTAGATTATACACCAAGTCTTGGTTTTGCCTAAAAAAAAGGGAAAGTTTGTTAAGGGTGAAAAAACCTAAACCTAATTCTCTTATTTCATGGATCTTTGACCTAGTTTAGGGTTATGTTGTACACCAAGTCTTGGTTTTTCTTAAAAAAAGGGAAAGTTTGTTAAAGGTGGAAAACCTAAACCTAATTCTCTTATTTCATGGATCTTTGACCTAGTTTAGGGTTATGTTGTACACCAAGTCTTGGTTTGCTTAAAAAAAGGGAAAGTTTGTTAAAGGTGGAAAACCTAAACCTAATTCTCTTATTTCATGGATCTTTGACCTAGTTTGTACCATAATTCCCTTCCAACATAAATATTGAAGCAAACCCTAAAGCCAAGAGGGCACAAGCTGCTACAGAACACCATAAGCAAATTCCAAAATTCAAGGAAAATTTGAAAACTGAATTCCACATTCAAGCACAATTCAAAGCCTTAGAGTGATTCCAACACACTGCTGATATTCCCAGGAACGGATTGGAATAAAAAAAAAACAAGCCATAAAGCTCCAAGAACACGCAAGAACAAGTCACACGGTTTGAATTTTTTCCATAAACGCATACTTCGATTCATGCATCATTAACGTATTTTGTGGATTGTTTTGTGCTCACAGGGACTGTACGAAGCTTTTGGTACAATTTAATTTGATTATAATGCCCTGAAACAAAAACCTCCACTTTAGGGCCTGAAACCCCTGGTTTGCTTTCTCTATATTTTTCTTGTTTTATTTTTAATTCTTATTTTATTTTCTTTATTTGTTTAAACTAATTACTATTTCTTTACAAATTATAAAATACACAAAAATCAGAAAAAGAGAACAATATAATATTTATTTTATTTTAGTTATTTTCATAAATAAATTGTATGTAAATTAACTTAGCATTAATTTAGGTTGCAACTTTAATTCTTTCTTCCATAAAAAAATCCAAAAATATAGCATTAGGTTAATGACTTTTTATTCCTTTTAATTTTCCTTTTTTTTTGCCATAATATTAGTGATTTATTTATTTTCATAATTAAACTTGTAAACTAATTAGGGTTGCATTTAGGTTAAATTTTAATACTTTCATAATAAACTTAAAAATAATTAGAACTAGGTTTAACATTTCATTTTGGTTTTTAATTAATTCTTTATTATTAAATCTCAAAAAACACAAAAATACTAAAAAACATTTTCTTTTAATTCTTAATTTTAATTCCTTATTAATTTTAATTTTGCAAAAGGGTCCAACGCCCTCGTTTGTAATTTATTTAATTCGCACATTTATTTTATTTCGCTTAATTCATTATGTATCTCTCCCAAAGCCATGTAACTCGGACAATTTAATTTCTCGCACTTTTATTTCTTTTATTTCTTTACTTTCCGTCAAATCGGGTCTGGTTTAATTTTGGCGATGTGGACCCGCGCCATTTGTAATAGTTTAGATTTATTTTCCCGCAAATATTAACTGTTAACAAAGCATGCAAGAATGAATGGATAAAATAAAATCAAGCGTAGATCACAATGAACATGACAAGACAAATATCAATGAAAACGACACATAATTCGCACACACCACCCCTAGGGTACGCCTCACTGTTGCCTTTCGAAAGGTGATCGTCGAGTAGAGGACGTCTTAGTAAGTCCTCATGATCCGGGAACCTGGCATGAGGGTAGCTTCTAAGGTGTCTTCCCATTGCTCTGGTGATCACCATGTCCCTACAAACTCGAATTGACCCGAACACCTCCAACGGTGGTGCTACCTACCTCTCAATGGTGGGATGGCACTACTTTAAAGGACATTTACACAGACGAATTCCTTAGGGTAGGTAGACGACTCATGGATACTTGCTCTCTTCAAAGCAAACTGAAATCTTTTCACACCAACACATTTTCAAAAGCTTTCAAAGCAAATTTTTCAAACACTCTGACGTACGAGTCGAACTGAAATTTTTCAAAGAAACTTTTTAAAACCCACAATTGAAAAGCAAGCAAACATTTTGAAAACACATTGAGCAAGTACCTAAGAGCCCATGGATAACCATGGATAGAAAGGGTGCTAACACCTTCCCTTTCTATAACCTACCTCCCGAACCGAGAGCAATCTCTTTAAGGAATTTTTCTGTGCTTTTGTCCTTTCCATTTGGAGAAAATAAAAGACGGTGGCGACTCTTGCTTCCGCGACATTTCGCGAACCAGCGTTAAACAGTCAGTTCCAGATCCACCGATCACAGAACTGGCGACTCTGCTGGGGATAAAAACTTAAAGTGAGGTATACCTTAGGGCTAGGTCATAACTATGTTGTCAATTGTCTTCTTTGCTTGCTTTATTATTGTGGGTTGCTTGGGAGTTCTATAGATCCTAACCCGGATCTGGGGGAATACCTTCTTAGAAAGTAGCAACAAGGCTGTGAGGGAACTGTGCGGGGTATACCGACATGGTTGAAACAGTCTGCTACGTTGATGTGGCACTTTGGTGTGTACCGGTAACCCTTGAGTTCAGTCAAGGAGAGTACGGGGCCTCCGCGTGGTGTCGTGAAGCATCAACAGACCTTAGGAACCTTAATTGAACTATCTTGGCCTCTTTAGGGTAGTGAGATAACTGACTTTGGTGCAGTCCGAGGTTGGTTGATACTCGATACTACACTCAATTGAGGGTTGCTTTCCTGGAATATTTCGGTCGCCAGTTCAGTGGCTAAATCGAAACGATGAACAATGAAAGCATTCCCGTGATATTGGGAACCTTAGAACCCGGTTACTTTGATTAGGACAGGTTGAACCCACCCACTTCAAGAGGGTAGTACCCCAAACTTCATGCTGGCCTAAACTCTAAGGGCTCTTTTGTGTGACTTGTGTGCCTTTGTACTTGCCTACTTGCATGCTTGTTAGCTGACACATGAGCTACTTACAGATTTTGTTTATAGTCCTTAGCTAGGACTCATGACAAGGTTTACCAAATTTCTTGCAGGTTTTGTTTATAGTCCTTAATTGGGACTCATAACAAAGTATACTGAATTTCTTGCAGGGTCTGTTTATAGTCCTTAATTGGGACTCATAGCAGGGTTTACCTACATCACCCCATGCATAGCATGACATCATACCATTGCATACCATTGCATACATCCTAACCCATTTCAAGGATCTCAAGGGCTTGTGATGCAGGTCATGATGAACCAACTGCCCAGCAAGGGGCAAAGAGGATTTATTTTCCTCTAGCTAAGGTCGTCAGGGGCTATGACCCACTGGATATGGTGAGCCTTTGACCCTTGAAGAAGGGCTCTCTACAACAGGAGGTTCCTTCAATCAAGTTGCCAGTTTCCAACTCTAACAAGTTTCTCTGTTTACCCTGCGAGATCCTTGAAAACATCACATGCATGTCATACATCTCATTGCATTGCAGGTATCCCTTTGACAGGTTGCTTACCTTTCTCCGCTGCTTATTTCAGCCAATCATCATGAATCCTGAATCATCATCCGAGCAGACTATCAAGGACCTCCAGGCTCAGAACGCCCAGTTCCAAGAGCTGATCCTGAATTTGACCCAGGGGCAACAAGATCTGAAGGCTCTGCTCCTGAAGAAGGAGAAGAAGAAGAAGAGGACTGTTTTGTTCATCCCTAGACGCAGATCTGGGAATGCACCGCAGACTGAAACTGAGAGGGCTACCCCATCTGTGAGGGAAAACAGTCACCATGAGAGAGAGGTGCCTAGTCCAGTGGTCTCCGACAACGAGACAGATTTCGACGACGAACAGTACCCTCCGGCTGAGGATAAGTACAAACAGTTGGAAGACCGGTTAAGTGCTATAGAGATACAAAAGGTGCCTGGTCTGGACTTCGAGGATCTAGGTCTGTCTTCTGGAGTGGTGATCCCGCACAAATTCAAGGTACCTGCCTTTGCTAAATACGACGGGGCATCCTGTCCTAAGTTGCATCTCAGGGCTTATGCAAGGAGGATCCAGCCCTATACAGCTGACAAAAACTTATGGATCCATTTCTTCCAAGAGAGTCTTTCAGGGACTCAGCTCGAGTGGTTCTATCAACTGAATGGAGCCAACATCCGTACCTGGGAAGACTTAGCCACTGCATTTTACAAACACTACCAGTATAATGCCGACCTCGCTCCCACGCGTACTCAGCTTCAGGGGATGTCTATGGGTACAGGCGAAGGCTTCAAAGAGTATGCTCAAAAATGGAGGGACCTTGCTGGAAGGGTACAACCACCTCTGATGGACCGCGAGCTCGTCGACATGTTCTTGGGGACCCTGTCTGGCCCATTCTTCAACCACCTAATTGGGAATTCTGCTGCTGGGTTTACAGATCTTGTCTTGACTGGGGAGAGAATCGAAGCTGGTATCAAGTCAGGGAAGATTCAAGAAGCCGCATCTGCTGATGCTCAGAAAAAGCCCCACAGTGGGAAGAAAGAATCCAATGCTATACATGTGAAAAAGGGTCGTCATGATGTAGGGGTAATCCAGATTTCCGATCCCACGCCCGTTCAACCAAGAAAGAGCAATAGGCGTAGGATAAAGCATCAAGATAGGAAGTATACTGACATCAACATGTCTTTGTCTCAGGCATTACAGCAATTGCTGAGGGCGAAAATGATCACACTTAAGGATCCTCCTCAAAATCCTGACACTTCCTCTCCCAAGTACAATCCGGGTGTGAGATGTGCCTACCATTCTGACAGTCCTGGACATGACACCGACGACTGTTGGACCTTGAAGAACAAGATCCAGGATTTGATTGACGCCAAGGAGGTCGAGTTTGAACACTGATCCTACACCAAATCGTCGAGAATGTCTTTTGTTCATTCGAATGTTCAAGTTGCAATTTTCTTTTGTTCAAACATTTACTCATTGTTATTTCATTAATGCATCGCTTATGTCTATTTTGAATCAATATATTCGCATTTACTATATGCAAACTGTTTTCATATTTTTCTGATGATCAACTCTTGGTCGTTAATTCTAAGCCTCTTGAGGGAGGATGACGAAAACGATACCATAATCTACAGTATGCTTTTGAACAGACCCCGCTGATGAGGTACAGGCATTGTTTCAATTCCCAAACACTGGAGTAATAAGGATGATAATCCCTCGCCAACCCCTCTGAGCCAAAGAAGTAGGAGTTTTTCTTTTCGAAATTTAAAACCCTTAATCATAACCCGGGGCAGGGTAGTCTTCTCAGTTGATCCAAGTGCACAATGAATGGCACCAAATGAGTTTTTCCAAAAAAACAAAAGACAGTGATGGCTCCGAACAATCAAAAGGAGAGGCAGTCATGATCAAAAAAAAATCATAAACGAAAAACTCATTAAGTCAAAACCTATGAAAGGGACTTACGAAACTGGGGCATCCCGCTGACTGTAATTCCGAAAAAGGAAACAGTTCAGGCAAAAAAGAAAGGGATAACAAAATCAAAAAAGAAAGAGGTCCTACAAACCCTCGACAAAAAATGATGACTGCCTATTCAGAATAAATCATCAATGACTGAACCATCACCGGAAAATCAGAATGAAGACTCAAACAAGGTCTAACGCATGATCAACTGAGTTTAGGTTTGAAGAACGTCACGAAGAGTGGGTGGGTACAAATAGTTTGAGCCTTTATCCTTTGTTTCTTAAACCGTGAACCAGGCCACGTTATAACCCTCAAAAGTCCCAGCTGAAGCAGGGGTTAGTTCGAAAGCATACTGTTACGAAAGGTATCCTGACTCCTGAAGGCCTACGGTAAATACAGAGTTGACATCATGTTTTACAAACATTCACATGTTCTATGAAAAAATGCATTTTCAAAATCTTCAAGACAGACATAAGCTTTGCATTTTTAACATAACTTTGTTTGCATATGACTTTTTGTTTGAACAGCATAGAAGTTCGCACGACGAAAGCCTAATGAACAGAAGCACTTCCAATCAAGGGGCATGGCATGACTATTGTCCATCGTCTGGGGCAGTTAAGTCAAGATCCAGAGAATCTCTCAAAAGGCCAAAAAGCCTGGGGCAAATCTCTGCCTGAGTCACTTGGGGCACTCCAGCAACAAATCTTGCCTGATCAAATACCTTCTGGTGGCATGGCAAAACACTGCTAACAGGGGCAACTCCCTACATTCTGAGAGCGTGGACATAGTCGAAAAGATACTACGCAAAATCAAAGACCCGCTAGGTTGACATACCTAGGCAAAAATAAGGGCTTCCCGGCGAACCAAAAGGGTTCGGGCAAAATGAAGGGGTGAAATGAAAAAAATCTGTACACCCGGCAAGTCGAAAACCTGAAAAGGCGGCTTGGGCAAAAATGGGTATCCCGGTGGACTGAAAACCCGAAGGGGCGGTCCAGGCAAAAGTTAGGGATCAAAGCGTACGACTATGTCCTGTCATCTTGTCATCTGTCTACCAGAAGAAGGTTTGTCCATCAACAATTATCAGCACCCCACAAGTGCCTCCCCCATAGAAACAGGGGCAGTAAAGAGTGGTCTAAGCAATCTGATTGTTCTATCCTCCAAGGTATCAGGGTAGGTTCCGTGGAAGAACATAACCAATACAGTTCAAAACTTCCCCAGAGAATCCAATCCAGTTTCCCCAGGAAAATTGGAATTCATATCCCCAAGCAGTAAGCTTATCCCTAGTAGATTCTGGAAGCTTATCCCCTCACAGAGTACGAACGCGTCGTCCGGCTTGATTTAAAGAGTTATTTCCTTAACAGGATATAACTGGGTTATCCTCAGCCAAAAGCCACGGAAAGAGCGTCTTCGACAAAGTCTTCTTACCCCAACGAAGTCTATCAACACTTCCAATACAACAACAAGGGTATCCTCAGCAAGTCATCAACAATTCAGCAAGGCATCCCTCTTCCCACAGAGTATTGCTTCCCAGCATGGTCGCTAGAGTATTTTTCTCCCTGCAGAATCTACCATTCGCCAAGTTCATTCCGCAACGGAGTCATCTTCTCCTACCGGTATTCTTGCAACTATCATCCCCAGCGGAAGCAAAATCTATTCTTCAACATCAGCCCAGGATACGACTTCCCGGCACCCGTCAAGGATTTACTTTCCTAGACGAAAAACACATTCATAAAACGTCACATACATCATTATAGCATGCATAGACGCATCATATCACCACAATCTCACTTATCACATCTCGCATGACATACATCATGACCTTGCATACAACTAACTCGTTACTTTTCAGGAAAGAACGATCAACAGATAAAAGTCTTTACCCGTTGAGGTAGTAATCGTCCCAGATTCCTTCATCACCCGTTGAGGTAGTAATCGTCCCAGATTCCTTCATCATCCCGCTGAGGTAGTAATCGTCCCAGATTCCTTCATCATTCTGCTGAGGTAGTAATCGTCCCAGATTCCTTCATCACCCGTTGAGGTAGTAATCGTCCCAGATTCCTTCATCACCCGTTGAGGTAGTAATCGTCCCAGATTCCTTCATCATCCCGCTGAGGTAGTAATCGTCCCAGATTCCTTCATCACCCGTTGAGGTAGTAATCGTCCCAGATTCCTTCATCACCCGTTGAGGTAGTAATCGCTCCTGATTCCTTCATCATATATTTGAGGTAGTAATCGTCCCAGATTCCTTCATCACCCGCTGAGGTAGTAATCGTCCCAGATTCCTTCATCATTCTGCTGAGGTAGTAATCGTCCCAGATTCCTTCATCATTCCGCTGAGGTAGTAATCGTCCCTGATTCCTTCATCGCCCTGCTGAGGTAGTAATCGCTCCTGATTCCTTCATCGCCCTGCGGAGGTAGTAATCGCTCCTGATTCCTTCATCGCCCTGCTGAGGTAGTAATCGCTCCTGATTCCTTCATCGCCCTGCTGAGGTAGTAATTGCTCCTGATTCCTTCATAGCCCCGCTGAGGTAGTAATCGTCCAAGATTCCTTCATCATATATCTGAGGTAGTAATCGTTCCAGATTCCTTCATCATCCCTCTGAGGTAGTAATCGCTCCTGATTCCTTCATCATATATCTGAGGTAGTGATCGTCCCAGATTCCTTCATCATCCTGCTGAGGTAGTAATCGTCCCAGATTCCTTCATCATCCTGCTGAGGTAGTAATCGTCCCAGATTCCTTCATCATATATTTGGAGTAGTAATCGTCCCAGATTCCTTCATCATCCTGCTGAGGTAGTAATCGTCCCAGATTCCTTCATCATTCTTCTGAGGTAGTAATCGTCCCAGATTCCTTCATCATTCTGCTGAGGTAGTAATCGTCCCAGATTCCTTCATCGTCATGCTGAGGTAGTAATCGTCCCAGATTCCTTCATCGTCCTGCTGAGGTAGTAATCGTCCCAGATTCCTTCATCATATATTCGGAGTAGCAATCGTCTCAGATTCCTTCATCACATCCTTATCAAAAAACCTCTCTAGTCCAGCTAAATCAACTCCCAACAGATTTTTCTGATGAAGACTCAGTAGAAGTTATCAGGTTATAATGTCCTATTGGTTCTCTCTCCGACGGTGCATGAGATTTCCATTTTAGGTTTTTCTTTGAGATTATAATTCCATTTTGGTTCTCTCTCCGACGGTGCATGAGATTTCCATTTTAGGTCTTTCTTTCAGATTTTATAATTCCATTTTGGTTCTCTCTCCGACGGTGCATGAGATTTCCATTTTAGGTTTTCTTTAAGATTATAATTCCATTTTGGTTCTCTCTCCGACGGTGCATGAGATTTCCATTTTAGGTCTTTCTTTCAGATTTTATTTTCCTATTGGTTCTCTCTCCGACGGTGCATGAGATTTCCATTTTTAGGTTTTCCTTTGAGATTATAATGTCCTATTGGTTTTCTCTCCGACGGTGCATGAGACTTCCGTTTTAGGTCCAGCTTTCAGGTTATAATTTCCTTTGGTCCTCTTCCCGATACTGCGAAGACGGTAATTCCCATCAAGATTTTCTCAACGAGCGTTGTTGAAGTTAAAGTCACTCAAGGTTCTCTTACCATTCATGCTAAGGCAGTAACCATCTCTGGTTCATTCATCGCCGTTTGAAGCTCCAGACTCAGCTCCTGTAACCAGTCAGGACACATCTATATCAAGCATCTGAAATCAGCTCCTGCAACGTGTCAGGTACTCATTTTTCTTTTGCAGGTATGCAGGTTCTCGCTAAAGAATCTCCTACGCGATCAACATCCAGATGGCATCTATAAGCCCATCATCCTATTCATCAACCCCCAAATGGCATCTATAAGCCCATTCCCCCATCACTGCTATCATGTGAGCGCAAATTTCTGGGCACTCTAGTGTCCAATCATCTTCTACCTTCGGATTACGAAAGGCACGTCAGCCAATCTGCATCCTCAGGTCTAAGAAGATTGAACAGGGGCACCTGTTGTACCCCAAAATTTGCCCTCCCATATTCTCCAATAAACTGCCAAGTCAAGCTACAAAATTCCCCAAGAGTTGCACAGTGCAAAGGCCTCCATACAGTCAAAACTAGGGTTTGTGTGCTGATCAAGAAAATGGAGTGTTCAAAAGCCCAATCAAGTCTCACATGCCTACAAAGATGGTCAAGTATCCTCATATCAAGTTTCAAGGCATTCAGCTCAAAATTGCACAGTCAAAACCCTAAATTGCACTACAGTCAACTGTAGGGGCAAAATGGTCATTTGACAGTCAAAAGTTCAAATTTTTGGTCAACATATCATTTTGAAGCCACAAACATCATTTGATCAATGCTTGATCATGATTCTCAAAATTTGGCTCAGAAATCATCAAAGATGCAAAAGTTACTATATTTGGACAGTTGAAAAAGTCAACTGAAATTGACCAGGGCATAACTTTCACATGGATTATCAGAAAAATTCCATCCAAAGCTCATTTTGAAGAGAAAGACATTTCCTACAACTCATCTTCATACTTCAAGTCCAAGAAATGCTCTCACAAAAAGTTATCAATTTCAACATTATAGGTCATTTTCAAAAGTCAACAAAAAGGGACTTTAAGTCAAAGACCATAACTTGAGATTGGTAAATCAAAATGACATGGGACCAAAGGCATTGGTTAAAGGACTCAAAGACCTTTCCAAAATGTCCAAGAACATGAGAAAAGCTTAAAAATTGAGCAAGTTATGCCTTGTAGAAGTTGGGAAATTTTTGTGAAATGGCAAAAGTCAACTATCCTTGAAACTTCAATTTTTGACAAAAGGGCCCACTTTCTTCCACTTGATTCAGCCTTGTCATGCCACACACGTGCCCCATGATTAATTTCAAGACCAAATATTGATTTTTCTATTTTATTTAATTTTTGATAATTTAATTCATTTTAAATCTTTAAAAATTCAAATAAAATTCAAAAGTCAATGAAATAGTGTCATTTGAATTGGGATAGCTTCCATATATCATGTGCCAGCTCACAAACTCATGCTAGGGTTAGATTATACACCAAGTCTTGGTTTTGCCTAAAAAAAAGGGAAAGTTTGTTAAGGGTGAAAAAACCTAAACCTAATTCTCTTATTTCATGGATCTTTGACCTAGTTTAGGGTTATGTTGTACACCAAGTCTTGGTTTTTCTTAAAAAAAGGGAAAGTTTGTTAAAGGTGGAAAACCTAAACCTAATTCTCTTATTTCATGGATCTTTGACCTAGTTTAGGGTTATGTTGTACACCAAGTCTTGGTTTGCTTAAAAAAAGGGAAAGTTTGTTAAAGGTGGAAAACCTAAACCTAATTCTCTTATTTCATGGATCTTTGACCTAGTTTGTACCATAATTCCCTTCCAACATAAATATTGAAGCAAACCCTAAAGCCAAGAGGGCACAAGCTGCTACAGAACACCATAAGCAAATTCCAAAATTCAAGGAAAATTTGAAAACCGAATTCCACATTCAAGCACAATTCAAAGCCTTAGAGTGATTCCAACACACTGCTGATATTCCCAGGAACGGATTGGAATAAAAAAAAAACAAGCCATAAAGCTCCAAGAACACGCAAGAACAAGTCACACGGTTTGAATTTTTTCCATAAACGCATACTTCGATTCATGCATCATTAACGTATTTTGTGGATTGTTTTGTGCTCACAGGGACTGTACGAAGCTTTTGGTACAATTTAATTTGATTATAATGCCCTGAAACAAAAACCTCCACTTTAGGGCCTGAAACCCCTGGTTTGCTTTCTCTATATTTTTCTTGTTTTATTTTTAATTCTTATTTTATTTTCTTTATTTGTTTAAACTAATTACTATTTCTTTACAAATTATAAAATACACAAAAATCAGAAAAAGAGAACAATATAATATTTATTTTATTTTAGTTATTTTCATAAATAAATTGTATGTAAATTAACTTAGCATTAATTTAGGTTGCAACTTTAATTCTTTCTTCCATAAAAAAATCCAAAAATATAGCATTAGGTTAATGACTTTTTATTCCTTTTAATTTTCCTTTTTTTTTTGCCATAATATTAGTGATTTATTTATTTTCATAATTAAACTTGTAACTAATTAGGGTTGCATTTAGGTTAAATTTTAATACTTTCATAATAAACTTAAAAATAATTAGAACTAGGTTTAACATTTCATTTTGGTTTTTAATTAATTCTTTATTATTAAATCTCAAAAAACACAAAAATACTAAAAAACATTTTCTTTTAATTCTTAATTTTAATTCCTTATTAATTTTAATTTTGCAAAAGGGTCCAACGCCCTCGTTTGTAATTTATTTAATTCGCACATTTATTTTATTTCGCTTAATTCATTATGTATCTCTCCCAAAGCCATGTAACTCGGACAATTTAATTTCTCGCACTTTTATTTCTTTTATTTCTTTACTTTCCGTCAAATCGGGTCCGGTTTAATTTTGGCGATGTGGACCCGCGCCATTTGTAATAGTTTAGATTTATTTTCCCGCAAATATTAACTGTTAACAAAGCATGCAAGAATGAATGGATAAAATAAAATCAAACGTAGATCACAATGAACATGACAAGACAAATATCAATGAAAACGACACATAATTCGCACACACCACCCCTAGGGTACGCCTCACTGTTGCCTTTCGAAAGGTGATCGTCGAGTAGAGGACGTCTTAGTATGTCCTCATGATCCGGGAACCTGGCATGAGGGTAGCTTCTAAGGTGTCTTCCCATTGCTCTGGTGATCACCATGTCCCTACAAACTCGAATTGACCCGAACACCTCCAACAGTGGTGCTACCTACCTCTCAATGGTGGGATGGCACTACTTTAAAGGACATTTACACAGACGAATTCCTTAGGGTAGGTAGACGACTCATGGATACTTGCTCTCTTCAAAGCAAACTGAAATCTTTTCACACCAACACATTTTCAAAAGCTTTCAAAGCAAATTTTTCAAACACTCTGACGTACGAGTCGAACTGAAATTTTTCAAAGAAACTTTTTAAAACCCACAATTGAAAAGCAAGCAAACATTTTGAAAACACATTGAGCAAGTACCTAAGAGCCCATGGATAACCATGGATAGAAAGGGTGCTAACACCTTCCCTTTCTATAACCTACCTCCCGAACCGAGAGCAATCTCTTTAAGGAATTTTTCTGTGCTTTTGTCTTTTCCATTTGGAGAAAATAAAAGACGGTGGCGACTCTTGCTTCCGCGACATTTCGCGAACCAGCGTTAAACAGTCAGTTCCAGATCCACCGATCACACACTCCCTTCGTCATGGTGTCTACAATCTGATTCTCAGTTCTGCAGTGTTCCAAATTCATCTTCCCATCTGCTACCTGCTCTGGAAGATAATGGAATCTCATTTCGATG
The DNA here is from genome assembly GCA_948472305.1 of Vicia faba. Taxonomy (NCBI): domain Eukaryota; kingdom Viridiplantae; phylum Streptophyta; class Magnoliopsida; order Fabales; family Fabaceae; genus Vicia; species Vicia faba. The sequence goes on along the minus strand of CATIWC010002711.1, from coordinate 8,049 downwards.
TGCTTACTTCAACCATGTGCTATTGGATTCTTTGCCAGATTAATAGCTGACATGCTATCTATCTTCATGGTAATTGCTCCATGATTTTTCCCTGTTATCTCTTCGACCAAGTTCACCATCCAAGTTGCTTGACATGCACAAAGAGAAGCAGCTATGTATTCTGCTTCGCATGATGATAATGCCACTACTGGTTCCTTTCTTGAATTCCAAGCAATTGGTGCACCACCTAGCATAAACACATATCCTGCTGTTGACTTTCGATCTTCAGCATCACTACACCAACTCGAATCAGTGTATCCCACTAACTTGCATTCTTTTCCTTTATCAACTGCAGGAAACAAAATGCCATAATCGAAAGTTCCTTTGAGATACCTTAGTATCCTCTTCACTACTGCTAGATGTGATACCTTTGGCTTCTGCATAAATCTACTTACCATACCTACACTGTATGCTAAGTCAGGCCTTGTATGACAAAGGTATCTTAATGATCCAATAAGTCTTCTGTATTGGGTTGGATCAACATCATCTTCATCTGCATCTTTCGACAGTTGCAGTCTTGGTTCTGCAGGTGTCGAAGTTGAGTTGCATTCTTCCATCTCAAACCTCTTGAGAATTTCTCCTGCATATCTTCTTTGATGCATCATCAAACCTCTACTGCTCTTGTAGAATTCGATACCAAGGAAATATGAAATCTCACCCAAATCAGACATTTCGAATTCCTTGCTGAGATCACCTTTGAAGTCTTCGATCTCACTTTTACAGCTACCTGTTATCAACAAATCATCTACATAGAGACATAATATAAGCAATTTACTCTTGCTTCTTCTTACATATACTCCATGTTCAGTTGTGCACTTCACAAATTCCTTATCCCTTAGAAAACTATCAATTTTCTTATTCCAAGCCCTTGGAGCTTGTTTCAATCCATACAGGGCTTTATGTAGCCTGTACACCTTTCTTTCTTCGTCATGTTTCACAAACCCAACTGGTTGTTTAACATAGACTTCTTCATCTAAGGGTCCATTTAGGAATACACACTTCACGTCCATCTGACATATGTGCCAACTGTTTATTTCTGCTAGATCAACAACCAACCTGATTGTTTCGATCCTAGCAACAGGTGCAAAAACTTCGTCGAAGTCTATTCCTTCTTTCTGTAGAAATCCTTTCGCCACAAGTCTTGCTTTGTGTCGAGTTACTTCACCTTTCGAATTCGTTTTCACTTTGTATACCCACTTGACATCAATTGCCTTCTTGCCTTGAGGCAATTCGACAAGTGACCAAGTGTTGTTGTCTTCGATAGACTTTACTTCTTCGTTCATTACTTTCACCCACTTCGAATCCTTTAATGCTTCAGTTGCATTAACAGGTTCGACATCTGCATAGAAAGAATAACGTACCAGCTCACCTTCATTATCTATTACATCATCTGATGTAATCACACAATCTTGCAATCTTGCAGGCATGGGTCTTGTTCTTTGAGATCTGCTTGTACTTGGTATATCTGCTGGTTCCTCTTGTCGAACTTCTCTTTCGACTTGAGTTTCTGGCTCTTCGAATAGGATTCCCACTAAATCTTTCTTGACATTTTCAGTCCAATCCCATTCTTTAAACTCATCTATGATCACGTCCTTGCTGATCACAATCTTCTTGTTCTCTAGATCGAACAACTTGTAGCCTCCTGTCGAATGATATCCAACTAGGATCATTTGACTTGACTTGTCATCAAGTTTTCTTCTCAACTGATCTGGCACATGTCTATATGCAATAGATCCAAATACCTTCAGATGACTCAAGCTAGGCTTCACACCAGACCAACATTCTTCTAGAGTAATTCCTTTTAGCTTCTTTGTAGGACATCTGTTCAAAATGTATATTGCAGTCGAAACAGCTTCACCCCAAAACTCTTTAGGTAAATTCTTTCCTTTCAACATACTTCTCACCATATTCATGATGGTTCGATTTTTCCTTTCTGTAATTCCATTTTGTTGTGGAGTATAGGGTGGCACCACCTCATGCACAATCCCTTCCTTTTCACATAATCTGTCGAAGTCTTTCGACACATATTCTCCACCACCATCAGTTCTCAAAACTTTGAGCTTTCGACCACTTTGTCTTTCGACCATAGACTTAAACCTGGTAAATACTTTGATCACTTCACTTTTCTTCTTGATCAGGTAAGTCCATAACTTTCGACTGAAATCATCTGTGAATGTAAAAAAGTATTTGTTACCTCCCATCGAATCCACCTGGATTGGTCCACATACATCAGAGTATATGACTTCAAGACTAGCCTTCGATCTGCTTCCTGCATCCTTGCTGAAGCTATTCTTGTGTTGCTTCGCCTGCACACATTCTTCACATACTTCGTTTGGAATGTCAATTTCAGGCAATCCTGAAACCATATTTCTTCTCTTCAAATCTCTGATGTCTCTGAAGTTGAGATGACCTAGTCTATAATGCCATATCCATTCATCTCTGCTAGCTGCAGTCGAAAGGCACTTGTGCTCCATCACATTTAATTCAATCTTGAAGGTTCGATTCTGAGACATAGGAGTCTTCAAGATTAATCTCCCATTTGCATCAACGACTCTCATCAACTTATCTTCGATTGACACTTTATAATTCTTTTCGATCAACTGCCCTATACTGAGCAAATTGCTCTTCATGCCTGGTATGTACAATACATTTGAAATTACTGACTTCTTGCCATCTTTCCTCATGATCATAACATCACCAATACCTTCAGCTGCTAGGGTATTGCCATTTGCAAATTTTACCATATTTTTCATTGAGGGTTTTATATTGACGAACCAGTCTTTCCTTCCAGACATATGTGATGAACATCCTGAATCCAAGTACCATTGGTCCTTGAATCTATCTTCATCTCTTATTGTGACCATCAGCATCATCTCTTCTTCTTCATATTTTGCAAGCTTTGCATCACTTTCTTGATTCTTTTGTTTTTCTGGACAATCACTCGAATAATGTCCATATTTCTGACAATTGTAACATTGAATGTGACTCTTATCAGGTTTTCGACCACCACCACTTCCTCTATTTGCAACACCACCTCTTTGGTTGCCTTGGTATGGTCTTCTTTGATTCGACACGTCTCCTTCGATTTGGTTTCTTCTACCATTTGATTTGTTGTAGCCACCTCTACCTCTGTCGAAACACTTTCCTTTGCCTTTGGTCTCTTTTGTTGAATGTGCCTGCAAGGCCACATCACTCTTCGATTTTCCTGCAGCTCTTTCGTTCATTCTTTGTTCATGAGATTCGAGCGTCCCTTGAAGCTCTTCCTTTGTCAATTTAGACAAGTCTTTCCCCTCTTCTATCGCCACCACTATGTGGTCGAACTTAGGAGCTAAAGATCTTAAGATCTTCGACACAACAGCTCTTGTTGTTAACGCTTCTCCACATATCTTGATTTGATTTACTAGTTTTGTAACTCTAGTAAAGAAATCAGATATGTTTTCACTGTCTTCCATCTGAAGTAGTTCATAGGTCCTTTTGTGAGTTTGTAACCTCACTTCTTTCACCTTCTCAGCGCCTCCAAAAGACTTCTCAAGGATCTCCCAAGCTTCTTTTGCAGATTCTGAATCACTAATCTTTTCGAAATTGTCTGGGCTGACACATTGATGAATTATAAATAATGCTTTATAACTCAGCTTCTCAGATTCTGTGTATTTCTTATTTTCTTCTTCTGAAGTGTTTTCGCCAAGCGCTTCGACTCCATCTTTTACAAGATCCCAAAGACCTTGATACCTGAATAGGACTTTCATCTGTTTGCACCAATTCTCATAGTTGTCAACTTTCAGAATTGGTAGCGTTGCTGGATAGTTTGCATTCCCATAACTTGTCATCGTGAATTCTTCAATCGTTCTTGATTGACACTTCCCTTGAATCGAAACAAAAGCTCTTGATACCAGATGCTGGAAATCCACCTAATACTATGATGAATTTCGACCACAATGATGATTAGTTATGAGAAAAAACAAATAAAAGAAGACAAGATAAATATTTCTGCAGAGTTTCTCTCTGCCCACAAACTGTGGAAAACTTTCTTATTCACTTTGCAACTGCAAAATACTGTGAATGACTTGCTTGACTTGCTTTCAAAATAGGGGTTACTCCCTCTATTTATAACTGAGCTTACCCCCTAAACCCAAGGCCCAAAATATCTTTTTGTTACTAAATCAAATCTAATCAAATCTATTCTAGACTTAAATCAAATCTATTTAAATCTAAAACAAATCAAATCTTCTTTGACACATATGAATTACAATTTAACAACTATGAGATGGCAATTGAGATGATTGTTGAAGTAATGTCAATAGAGTTTTGTGTTGATCTGGAGTGAAAGCTAATAGACTGAAAGTTTGTTCATTGTGACGTTCCTCATTAATTTCAGAGTGAAAACCATTATCTTGATTGTTGTCATGAGCCAAATTGTTGATAGTACCTTGTTGTTACCAATGAGGTGAATAACCATGCTTCAATGTATCTATGGTATGATTAGTCATACTCTAATGTGTGCAAATTTTGGTTCCTCTACCTCAACCACCAGATTCTTGACACCTCTAATGTTTTTGCCACGAAAAGAATAACTTCCTCTATCCTGAGATGAACCAAAAGGAAAATCCTCAACCACCAGATTCTTGACACCTCTAATATTTTTGCCACGAAAAGAATAACTTCCTCTATCCTTAGATGAACCAAAAGGAAAATCCAAGATCTTGAAATCGTTTACAAGAGTGACACTCTGTTTTTCTTGTCCAACAAGTAAAGAATACACTTTACAAATATTAGAGAAATGATCCGTCAGCTTTATTTGAGATCTAACAAAAAAGTATTATCCATTTAAATCTTTCTAAGAAGTTTATAATTTGATCAGAGTTTTTGAAATCTCAAATTTTATCAATGGCTAAACAAGAACGGGCACATTCATGAAAATTATATAATTCTTGCAACAATATTTTAACTTTGTGTAATAAGAGGAGATGGAACAATCATTGTTTCAAACTGCATATCTCCTCTTGAATCGCTTAAATCCTGAATATGTCACCATGATAAAACCTATTTTTCAACTCCTTCTAAATGCTAGATGCAGTTTCATCCATAACAATAGAGACATTATTCAAATGTACGATACATTTGTATTCAAATGTACATTGAGAGTTATATTTATGTTTTTTTATATGGATCTAATTGATTGTCTCATAGTACTTTATGATATATTACAATCACATTTTAAACATTATGTAAAAATAATTATGATATATGTGAAAATGAATAATCGTGAATTGTTTCACATGTGTAAAAATAATTATGTAAATTGAATTGTATTAGAGTAGCCATAGAGATAAAGATGTGATTACACATTAAATATGATTAAAATATGATTGTAAATGATTGAACAATTGAAATAGGTGTGCTAAGATATAATATTTACATCTAAAAGGAAGTCAATAAATCAAAATATTAACACATCTAAAAAAGATATAATATGTTCCTTTATATTTCAATAAAATGTGATATCTCCATGAGTAAGCTTGGAAAAAAAACACAAAGAATGAGCTTGTAGTAACAATAGCAAAACGAAACAAAATTGAAATTGTCCTTGTATACACAAGTTCAAAATATTTAGTCTTAAAAAAACATTTATGAACCGAGGGCACGAAATTTCTACCGGTAAAAAATCAAAGACAACAATAAATTGATTAAATAATTTAGAGCCAAAGGTTGTTAAGATAGGAATAGAAGATAGATGTATCACAAATCGCAACAGTGCTGAAAGCACAAGTAACAGGCTAAAACCATATCATTCAGTCCATTTTCATCTAATAGAAGTTATAATACAATTTGAAACTTTTGACCTCATCTACATATTTTCTAAACTTTTCAATGAAATTTGTATAAAAATAGTTTCTTCCAAATTTGAAACTGGGTGGACAGGAACATTAGTGCTCGTCTTTCTAATATAACAATATACATTTGATGTGTCTCTACATAGAGAGACAAGGAAGTTTCGCGACACACAACAATCAATCAATCTTTAAAAATGAACTCAAAGATTTGACCTGTAATAAAAATGAGGCGTGTTAGATAACAATTCAACATGTTAATTGTATAAAGAAAAAGGAGTGTGTGCACAAAAATGGTAAAAGGTCCCTAGTTATATTAGCAGTCAAAATTTAAAAGCGTTATGCAGTAAATTTATACATTTAGACAATAAGCAAGATGCTCGGCTTATTGTGAATTCACACATGCTAAAATATGAGGTAAGTTTACAGATTCATTTCTACATCTATGAGTGTCCAAATTAATTGTGTCCAAATAATACCATAGTGTAACCAAAGCATGTCTCTTACTTATCCAACAATCATAGTAAAGTTATAAATAAAATACTAACCTCTGCTCAGTGGATCATTTAAAAAACCATATTCAAAATTTCAGTAGCATCTTTAGTCAATCAAAATGGGTGGTCTTGACATTTTCTAAACCTGAAAAGTAATGTCACAAATGACATGTTCTGACAGTAGAATCAACAGATAAACATTAGAAATGAATATCTAAAAGACATTAAACCCTACAAGAGGGGTCAAAAGCACATGACCATTACATGAAATAAGGCATAATGAATATTGTAACCGAAAACACAGGAAAACAAAAACAGATCCACATGAAACCGAAATAAATGAGATGTGTCAAAATTGAAGAAAAAATGTAAAAGCAGAATAAATGTATTGAAGTAGATAAATGAAATAGCAGAGGTTTCATGTTTGCTTGTTGAAGACGTATAAAGCATTTTGTTGACGATATTATTCTCCACTAAACCCAGAAACAGATTTAAAGGATAACAACACAAAGGAAGAACATATGTATTCACAAAGCAAATGAAGCAATGTTAAAACATATGTATATTCACAAAGCAAATGAAGAAATGTTAAATCATAAATGTATTGAAGTGATGAATGTTTAGCAGTTGAATTTAACTTTAGACTAAGGAAAATGGTGCTGAAGCATCAGTCCCATGAAGATTAACAGTTAGTAAATTTCTGCATTGCCAAGCTTTTGTTCAAGTTCCATTAGATAACAAATAAGATAAGAAAAGCACTACAATAGTAGATAGTACCTCGCAATGGTTTTGTCCAGTAAATGTACAATGAAATCTGAAACAACAAACAAACCAGAGTCACAGAATTAAAAAGAAGTTGTTATCATCTTGCAAGAATTTGGATATCGTTCACCGTCTTATTTCCCGTGATTCAAATATCTTCAACCGCCATATGAGATCCAGACGAAGCTTCAGAATCAGATGAACATGAAAAACGATTTCCACCACGAATACAACCACTTGTGGTTATGGCTGTGTTTGTAACAGTTTATGAAAATAGCTTTGATGTGTCCATACATGTAATAAGTTGTGCATATAATGTTTTTTTGTGTGCATATAATGTTTATGTGAATGTGATAATGTGAAGTATGTATAACAGCATATATGGCTCACCAGCCCCAACAGTGCCTTCTCTATAATAGTAGCTTCCACCAAAAGCCCACAAGCTCCAATCCAAGTCAACAGAAGAAGCATAAAAGACAAAGCATGGCAAGAATTAGTTGTCCATGGAATTGACACCAGTCATGTCATATCCAAATTCACTTATGAATAAAGGTACTGGATTGTCACCACTAATTAAAAAACCTGCTTGGTCTTTTAAGATTTCAATGTCAGAGGAACATACCCAATTCACTGGTAGCAAATTCCAACTATTCTGGTTTCCTGAGAAGGAATAAATGTGTGCCTCGTATACCAATTTGTTAGTGAAGTTTAGATCAAGGGTCCTCTTCTTCAAGAATGAAAGGTCATTGTCAAAGTTTAACCCTGAAATAACGATTAATAAATCTGGGTTGTGACGTTGTGTTTGTGAATTGGTTTTGCTCCTTGGCTTATGTACTTGTACCAACCAGGCAAATTTTGGCGTCCACCTCTTATTCATTCTGCAAGTCCATGGCTATCACCTGCATATAACAGAAAGTAAAGAATAG
>CATIWC010002710.1:0-80955 GCA_948472305.1 Vicia faba | reverse complement strand
GAGTGAAGGTGTTACATATATATATATACATACATAAATATGCGCGTGCGCACACACATTTTAAGATTAAATTATAAATGTTGATTATATATATATATATAATATATATATATATATATATATATATATATATATATATATATATATATATATATATATATATATATATATATATATATATATATATATATATATATATTAGTATATATATATATATATATATATATATATATATATATATTAAAAAATAATGGCAATAATAAGTATTAATATTATTTCATAAATATTATGATTTAAATACATGTTATCCAATACAACGGTGAATATCAAATGAGCAATACACGGGTATAAATCCTAAATAACTAATAAAAAGAATGCATAAAAAGTTCTCAATTCAGTTAACTTAATTTAATGTTTCACTTTGGTCCCTTAACTAAAACTCTGTTATATGAAATAATACCTTCATTAGTTTTTAGGAATAAGCGTTAAGTATGGAGACGGGGAATGACATGTATACTTTAATTAATAAGTTGAAGCAGCATATGTAATAGAAATGGTATTATTTGTAACCTGAGGAGGTTTTTAATTTTGGGGTTAATAACCTCCACAAAATGTAATAATGTGTAAAAAAGTATGAAACACTTCCATGAATGACAAACACATATATCAAACAGACATCAATTGAAAAAATTTCTCTACCATTTGCTTCATGGCTACAACACTCTCATGGTTACAGAAAGAGATGAGCTTATACTGACTAGACAACAAATATGATATCTTACAAAAATCAATTTCATATGATAAGTTAAAAAGCAAAACAGGGCAAAATAGAGCCATTTTACTGCTGAAACTTTAGTTAATCCTGCACATATGACCACAAAGAAACCATCAACATAGGCCACACATGTTTTATATTAAAAAATGCTAACAAAGCAGATAATATTAGACACAACGGGTCCGTTTTATCACGCCTACTTACACTACACCATTAATCAATTCAAGTTGTAAAATCAACATGAAAATACAGAAATGATTACAAAATATCCCAAAACAATTATATATATCACAACTCATTAAACCACTGACATGCATTTGTTCTAAATAACTAGATTCAAAAACCATAAATTATTTAAAAAAAATACACTATCACTTGTGATTATTACAATAATGGAAAACGAATAACATAGAAACATATGAAACTAACGGAAGGGGCCATATCATGTAACCTAATGCAAGTTAAGAGACTAGTTCGTAATGTTATTTAGTTAAGAGACATAATCCAAACATTAATAAAGTTAAGGGACGAAGAAATACATTAAACTAAAAAAAAAACAAAGGCGGTAAAAGCATAATAAAAAGTGAAGTAGTGAAGGTGGTTACATATATATACATACATACATATGCGCGTGCGCACACACATTTTAAGATTAAATTAAAATGTTGATTTTATATATATTTATATATATTAAAAAATAATTGGCAATAATAAGTTATTAATATTATTTCATCAATATTATGATTTAAGTACATGTTATCCAATACAACGGTGAATAATCAAATGAGCAATACACGGGTATAAATACTAAATAACTAATAAAAAGAACGCATAATTAGTTCTCAATTCCGTTAACATAATTAATGTTTCACTTTGGTCCCTTAACTAAAACTCTGTTATATGAAATGATACCTTCATTAGTTTTTAGGAATAAGCGTTAAGTATGGATGACGTGGAATGACATGTAGACTTTAATTAATAAGTTGAGTCAGCATATGTATTAAGAAATGGTATTATTTGTAACCTGAGGCGGTTTATAATTTTTGGGTTAAAAACCTCCATAAAATGTAATAATGTGTAAAAAAGTATGAAACACTTCCATGAATGACAAACACATATATCAAACAAACATCAATTGAAATTTTTTTCTCTACCATTTGATTCATGGCTACAACACTCTCATGTTGCAGAAAGAGATGAGCTTATACTGACTAGACCAACAATATGATATCTTACAAAAATCAATTTCATATGATAAGTTAAAATCAAAATATGGCAACATAGAGCCATTTTACTCCTGAAACTTTAGTAAATCCTGCACATATGACCATAAAGAAACCATCAACATAGGAAACAAAAGTTCATATTAAAAAATGCAAACAAAACAGATAATATTATACACAACGGGTCCGTTTTATCACCCTACTTACACTACACCATTAATCAATTCAAGTTGTAAAATCAACATAAAAATACAGAAATGATTACAAAATATCCCAAAACAATTATATATATCACAAGTCATTAAACCACTGACATGCCATTGTTCTAAAATAACTAGATTCAAAAACCATAATTATTTAAAAAAAATACACTATCACTTGTGATAATTACAATAAAGCAAAATGAATAACATAGAAACATATGAAACTAACGGAAGGGGTCATTTCATGTAACGTAATGTAAGTTGAGAGACTAGTTCGTATGTTATTTAGTTAAGAGACATAAGCGAAAAATTAAATAAAGTTAAGGGGCGAAGAAATGCATTAACTAAAATACAAACAAAGGCGGTAAAAGCATAATAAAAAAGTGAAGGTAGTGAAGGTGTTACATATATATACATATATACATATGCGTGTGCGCACACACATTTTAAGATTAAATTATAAATGTTTATTTTATATATATTTATATATATTATAAAATACTTGGCAATAATAAGTTATTAATATTATTTCATCAATATTATGATTTAAATACATGTTATCCAATACAACGGTGAATAATCAAATGAGCAATACACGGGTATAAATGCTAAATAACTAATAAAAAGAATGCATAAATAGTTCTCTATTTCGTTAAATTAATTTAATGTTTCACTTCGGTGCCTTAACTAAAACTCTGTTATATGAAATGATACCTTCATTAGTTTTTAGGAATAATCGTTAAGTACGGATGACTTGGAATGACATGTAGACTTTAATTAATAAGTTGAGTAAGCAGATGTAATAAGAAATGGTATTATTTGTAACCTGGGGAGGTTTTTAATTTTGGGGTTAAAAACCTCCACAAAATGTAATAATGGGTAAAAAAGTATGAAATACTTCCATGAATGACAAACACATATATCAAACAGACATCAATTGAAAATTTTTTCTCTACCATTTGCTTCATGGCTACAACACTCTCATAGTTGCAGAAAGAGATGAGCTTATACTGACTAGACCAAAAAATATGATATCTTACAAAAATCAATTTCATATATTAAGTTAAAAAGAAAAATAGGGAAAAATAGATCCATTTTACTGCTGAAACTTTAGTAAATCCTGCACATATGACCACAAAGAAACCATCAACATAGGCCACACAAGTTTCATATTAAAAAATGCAAACAAAACAAATAATATTAGACACAACGGGTCCGTTTTATCACCCCTACTTACACTACACCATTAATCAATTCAAGTTGTAAAATCAACATGAAAATACAGAAATGATTACAAAATATCCCAAAACAATTATATATATCACAACTCATTAAACCACTTACATGCATTTGTTCTAAAATAACTAGATTCAAAAACCATAAATTATTAAAATAAATACACTAACACTTGTGATTATTACAATAATGGAAAACGAATAACATAGAAACATATGAAACTAACAGAAGGGGCCATTTCATGTAACGTAATGCAAGTTAAGAGACTAGTTCGTAATGTTATTTAGTTAAGAGACATAAGCCAAACATTAAATAAAGTTAAGGGACGAAGAAATGCATTAAACTAAAAAACAAACAAAGGAGGCAAAAGCATAATAAAAAAGTGAAGGTAGTGAAGGTGTTACATATATATATATACATACATACATATGCACGTGCGCACACACATTTTAAGATTAAATTATAAATGTTGATTTTATATATACTTATATATATTAAAAAATAATTGGCAATAATAAGTTATTAATATTATTTCATCAATATTATGATTTAAGTACATGTTATCCAATTCAACGGTGAATAATCAAATGAGCAATACACGGGTATAAATACTAAATAACTAATAAAAAGAACGCATAAATAGTTCCCGATTCCGTTAACATAATTTAATGTTTAACTTTGTTCCCTTAACTAAAACTCTGTTATATGAAATGATACCTTCATTAGTTTTTAGGAATAAGCTTTAAGTATGGATGACGTGGAATGACATGTAAACTTTAATTAATAATTTGAGTCAACATATGTATTAAGAAATGGTATTATTTGTAACCTGAGGAGGTTTTTAATTTTGGGGTTAAAAACCTCCACAAAATGTTATAATGTGTAAAAAAGTATGAAACACTTCCATGAATGACAAACACATATACCAAACAGACATCAATTGAAAAAATTTTCTCTACCATTTTCTTCATGGCTACAACTCTCTCATGGTTGTAGAAAGAGATGAGCTTATATTGACTAGACCAACAAATATGATATCTTACAAAAATAAATTTCATATGATAAGTTAAAAATCAAAATAGGGCAAAATAGAGCCATTTTACTGCTAAAACTTTAGTAAATCCTGCACATATGACCAGAAAGAAACCATCAACATAGGCCACACAAGTTTCATATTAAAAAATGCAAACAAAACAGATAATATTAGACACAACGAGTCAGTTTTATCACCCATACTTACACTACACCATTAATCAATTCAAATTGTAAATTCAACATGAAAATAGAGAAATGATTACAAAATATCCCAAAACAATTATATATATCACCACTCATTAAACCACTGACATACATTTGTTCTAAAATAACTAGATTCAAAAACAATAAATTATTTAAAAAAATACACTATCACTTGTGATTATTACAATAAAGGAAAATGAATAACATAGAAACAAATGAAACTAATGGAAGGGGCCATTTCATGTAACGTAATGTAAGTTAAGAGACTAGTTCGTAATGTTATTTAGTTAAGAGACATAAGCGAAACATTAAATAAAATTAAGGGACCAAGAAATGCGTTAAACTAAAAAACAAACAAAGGCGGTAAAAGCATAATAAAAAAGAAAAGGTAGTGAAGGTGTTACATATGTATACATACATACATATGCGCGTGCGCACACACATTTTAAGATTAAATTATAAATGTTGATTATATATATATATATATATATATATATATATATATATATATATATATATATATATATATATATATATATATATATATATATATATATATATATATATATATATATATATATATATATATATATATATATATATATATATATATATATTAAAAAATAATTGGCAATAATAAGTTATTAATATTATTTCATCAATATTATGATTTAAATACATGTTATCCAAAACAACGGTGAATAATCAAATGAGCAATACACGGGTATAAATACTAAATAACTAATAAAAATAACGCATAAATAGTTCTCAATTCCGTTAACTTTATTTAATGTTTCACTTTGGTCCCTTAACTAAAACTCTGTTATATGAAATGATACCTTCATTAGTTTTTAGGAATAAGCGTTAAGTATGGATGACGTGGAATGACATGTAGACTTTAATTAATAAGTTGAGTCAGCATATGCATAAGAAATGGTATTAATTGTAACCTGAGGAGGTTTTTAATTTTGGGGTTAATAACCTCCACAAAATGTAATAATGTGTAAAAAAGTATGAAACACTTCCATGAATAACAAACACATATATCAAACAGACATCAATTGAAAAATTTTTCTCTACCATTTGCTTCATGGCTACAACACTCTCATGGTTGCAGAAAGAAATGAGCTTATACTGACTAGACCAACAAATATGATATCTTAAAAAAATCAATTTCATATGATAAGTTAAAAAGAAAAATAGGACAAAATAGAGCCATTTTACTGCTGAAATTTTAGTAAATCCTGCACATATGACCACAAAGAAACCATCAACATAGGCCACACATGTTTTATATTAAAAAATGCTAACAAAACAGATAATATTAGACACAACGGGTCCGTTTTATCACGCCTACTTACACTACACCATTAATCAATTCAAGTTGTAAAATCAACATGAAAATACAGAAATGATTACAAAATATCCCAAAACAATTGTATATATCACAACTCATTAAACCACTGACATGCATTTGTTCTAAAATAACTAGATTCATAAATTATTTAAAAAAATATACTATCACTTGTGATTATTACAATAAAGGAAAACGAATAACATAGAAACATATGAAACTAACGGGAGGGGCCATTTCATGTAACGTAATGCAAGTTAAGAGTTTAGTTCGTAATGTTATTTAGTTAAGAGACATAAGTGAAACATTAAATAAAGTTAAGGGAAGAATAAATGCATTAAACTAAAAAACAAACAAAGGCGGTAAAAGCATAATAAAAAAGTGAAGGTAGTGAAGGTCTTACATATATATACATACATACATATGCGCGTGCGCACGCACATTTTAAGATTAAATTATAAATTTTGATTTTATATATATTTATATATATTAAAAAATAATTGGCAATAATAAGTTATTAATATTATTTCATCAATATTATGATTTAAGTACATGTTATCCAATACAACGGTGAATAATCAAATGAGCAATACACGGGTATAAATACTAAATAACTAATAAAAAGAACGCATAAATAGTTCCCGATTCCGTTAACATAATTTAATGTTTAACTTTGTTCCCTTAACTAAAACTCTGTTATATGAAATGATACCTTCATTAGTTTTTAGGAATAAGCTTTAAGTATGGATGACGTGGAATGACATGTAAACTTTAATTAATAATTTGAGTCAACATATGTATTAAGAAATGGTATTATTTGTAACCTGAGGAGGTTTTTAATTTTGGGGTTAAAAACCTCCACAAAATGTTATAATGTGTAAAAAAGTATGAAACACTTCCATGAATGACAAACACATATATCAAACAGACATCAATGGAAAACATTTTCTCTACCATTTTCTTCATGGCTACAGCACTCTCATGGTTGCAGAAAGAGATGAGCTTATACTGACTAGACCAACAAATATGATATCTTACAAAAATAAATTTCATATGATAAGTTAAAAATCAAAATAGGGCAAAATAGAGCCATTTTACTGCTAAAACTTTAGTAAATCCTACACATATGACCACAAAGAAACCATCAACATAGGCCACACAAGTTTCATATTAAAAAATGCAAACAAAACAGATAATATTAGACATAACGGGTACGTTTTATCACCCCTACTTACACTACACCATTAATCAATTCAAATTGTAAATTCAACATGAAAATAGAGAAATGATTACAAAATATTCCAAAACAATTATATATATCACAACTCATTAAACCACTGACATGCATTTGTTCTAAAATAACTAGATTCAAAAACCATAAATTATTTAAAAAAAATACACTATCACTTGTGATTATTACAATAATGGAAAACGAATAACATAGAAACATATGAAACTAACGGAAGGGGCCATATCATGTAACGTAATGCAAGTTAAGAGACTAGTTCGTAATGTTATTTAGTTAAGAGACATAATCCAAACATTAAATAAAGTTAAGGGACGAAGAAATACATTAAACTAAAAAACAAACAAAGGCGGTAAAAGCATAATAAAAGAGTGAAGGTAGTGAAGGTGTTACATATATATACATACATACATATGCGCGTGCGCACACACATTTTAAGATTAAATTAAAATGTTGATTTTATATATTTTTATATATATTAAAAAATAATTTGCAATAATAAGTTATTAATATTATTTCATCAATATTATGATTTAAGTACATGTTATCCAATACAACGGTGAATAATCAAATGAGCAATACACGAGTATAAATACTAAATAACTAATAAAAAGAACGCATAATTAGTTCTCAATTCCGTTAACATAATTTAATGTTTCACTTTGGTCCCTTAACTAAAACTCTGTTATATGAAATGATACCTTCATTAGTTTTTAGGAATAAGCGTTAAGTATGGATGACGTGGAATGACATGTAGACTTTAATTAATAAGTTGAGTCAGCATATGTATTAAGAAATGGTATTATTTGTAACCTGAGGCGGTTTATAATTTTTGGGTTAAAAACCTCCATAAAATGTAATAATGTGTAAAAAAGTATGAAACACTTCCATGAATGACAAACACATATATCAAATAAACATCAATTGAAATTTTTTTCTCTACCATTTGATTCATGGCTACAACACTCTCATGGTTGCAGAAAGAGATGAGCTTATACTGACTAGACCAACAAATATGATATCTTACAAAAATCAATTTCATATGATAAGTTAAAAATCAAAATATGGCAACATAGAGCTATTTTACTCCTGAAACTTTAGTAAATCCTGCACATATGACCATAAAGAAACCATCAACATAGGAAACAAAAGTTTCATATTAAAAAATGCAAACAAAACAGATAATATTAGACACAACGGGTCCGTTTTATCACCCCTACTTACACTACACCATTAATCAATTCAAGTTGTAAAATCAACATAAAAATACAGAAATGATTACAAAATATCCCAAAACAATTATATATATCACAAGTCATTAAACCACTGACATGCCATTGTTCTAAAATAACTAGATTCAAAAACCATAAATTATTTAAAAAAAATACACTATCACTTGTGATAATTACAATAAAGCAAAATGAATAACATAGAAACATATGAAACTAACGGAAGGGGTCATTTCATGTAACGTAATGTAAGTTGAGAGACTAGTTCGTAATGTTATTTAGTTAAGAGACATAAGCGAAAAATTAAATAAAGTTAAGGGGCGAAGAAATGCATTAAACTAAAATACAAACAAAGGCGGTAAAAGCATAATAAAAAAGTGAAGGTAGTGAAGGTGTTACATATATATACATATATACATATGCGCGTGCGCACACACATTTTAAGATTAAATTATAAATGTTTATTTTATATATATTTATATATATTATAAAATAATTGGCAATAATAAGTTATTAATATTATTTCATCAATATTATGATTTAAATACATGTTATCCAATACAACGGTGAATAATCAAATGAGCAATACACGGGTATAAATGCTAAATAACTAAAAAAAGAACGCATAAATAGTTATCTATTTCGTTAAATTAATTTAATGTTTCACTTCGGTGCCTTAACTAAAACTCTGTTATATGAAATGATACCTTCATTAGTTTTTAGGAATAATCGTTAAGTACGGATGACTTGGAATGACATGTAGACTTTAATTAATAAGTTGAGTAAGCAGATGTAATAAGAAATGGTATTATTTGTAACCTGGGGAGGTTTTTAATTTTGGGGTTAAAAACCTCCACAAAATGTAATAATGGGTAAAAAAGTATGAAATACTTCCATGAATGACAAACACATATACCAAACAGACATCAATTGAAAATTTTTTCTCTACCATTTGCTTCATGGCTACAACACTCTCATGGTTGCAGAAAGAGATGAGCTTATACTGACTAGACCCAAAAATATGATATCTTACAAAAATAAATTTCATATGATAAGTTAAAAATCAAAATAGGGCAAAATAGATCCATTTTACTGCTGAAACTTTAGTAAATCCTGCACATATGACCAGAAAGAAACCATCAACATAGGCCACACAAGTTTCATATTAAAAAATGCAAACAAAACAGATAATATTAGACACAACGAGTCAGTTTTATCACCCATACTTACACTACACCATTAATCAATTCAAATTGTAAATTCAACATGAAAATAGAGAAATGATTACAAAATATCCCAAAACAATTATATATATCACCACTCATTAAACCACTGACATACATTTGTTCTAAAATAACTAGATTCAAAAACAATAAATTATTTAAAAAAATACACTATCACTTGTGATTATTACAATAAAGGAAAATGAATAACATAGAAACAAATGAAACTAATGGAAGGGGCCATTTCATGTAACGTAATGTAAGTTAAGAGACTAGTTCGTAATGTTATTTAGTTAAGAGACATAAGCGAAACATTAAATAAAATTAAGGGACCAAGAAATGCGTTAAACTAAAAAACAAACAAAGGCGGTAAAAGCATAATAAAAAAGAAAAGGTAGTGAAGGTGTTACATATGTATACATACATACATATGCGCGTGCGCACACACATTTTAAGATTAAATTATAAATGTTGATTATATATATATATATATATATATATATATATATATATATATATATATATATATATATATATATATATATATATATATATATATATATATATATATATATATATATATATATATATATATATATATATATATATATATATATATATATATATATATATTAAAAAATAATTGGCAATAATAAGTTATTAATATTATTTCATCAATATTATGATTTAAATACATGTTATCCAAAACAACGGTGAATAATCAAATGAGCAATACACGGGTATAAATACTAAATAACTAATAAAAATAACGCATAAATAGTTCTCAATTCCGTTAACTTTATATAATGTTTCACTTTGGTCCCTTAACTAAAACTCTGTTATATGAAATGATACCTTCATTAGTTTTTAGGAATAAGCGTTAAGTATGGATGACGTGGAATGACATGTAGACTTTAATTAATAAGTTGAGTCAGCATATGCATAAGAAATGGTATTAATTGTAACCTGAGGAGGTTTTTAATTTTGGGGTTAATAACCTCCACAAAATGTAATAATGTGTAAAAAAGTATGAAACACTTCCATGAATAACAAACACATATATCAAACAGACATCAATTGAAAAATTTTTCTCTACCATTTGCTTCATGGCTACAACACTCTCATGGTTGCAGAAAGAAATGAGCTTATACTGACTAGACCAACAAATATGATATCTTAAAAAAATCAATTTCATATGATAAGTTAAAAAGAAAAATAGGACAAAATAGAGCCATTTTACTGCTGAAATTTTAGTAAATCCTGCACATATGACCACAAAGAAACCATCAACATAGGCCACACATGTTTTATATTAAAAAATGCTAACAAAACAGATAATATTAGACACAACGGGTCCGTTTTATCACGCCTACTTACACTACACCATTAATCAATTCAAGTTGTAAAATCAACATGAAAATACAGAAATGATTACAAAATATCCCAAAACAATTGTATATATCACAACTCATTAAACCACTGACATGCATTTGTTCTAAAATAACTAGATTCATAAATTATTTAAAAAAATATACTATCACTTGTGATTATTACAATAAAGGAAAACGAATAACATAGAAACATATGAAACTAACGGGAGGGGCCATTTCATGTAACGTAATGCAAGTTAAGAGTTTAGTTCGTAATGTTATTTAGTTAAGAGACATAAGTGAAACATTAAATAAAGTTAAGGGAAGAATAAATGCATTAAACTAAAAAACAAACAAAGGCGGTAAAAGCATAATAAAAAAGTGAAGGTAGTGAAGGTCTTACATATATATACATACATACATATGCGCGTGCGCACGCACATTTTAAGATTAAATTATAAATTTTGATTTTATATATATTTATATATATTAAAAAATAATTGGCAATAATAAGTTATTAATATTATTTCATCAATATTATGATTTAAGTACATGTTATCCAATACAACGGTGAATAATCAAATGAGCAATACACGGGTATAAATACTAAATAACTAATAAAAAGAACGCATAAATAGTTCCCGATTCCGTTAACATAATTTAATGTTTAACTTTGTTCCCTTAACTAAAACTCTGTTATATGAAATGATACCTTCATTAGTTTTTAGGAATAAGCTTTAAGTATGGATGACGTGGAATGACATGTAAACTTTAATTAATAATTTGAGTCAACATATGTATTAAGAAATGGTATTACTTGTAACCTGAGGAGGTTTTTAATTTTGGGGTTAAAAACCTCCACAAAATGTTATAATGTGTAAAAAAGTATGAAACACTTCCATGAATGACAAACACATATATCAAACAGACATCAATGGAAAACATTTTCTCTACCATTTTCTTCATGGCTACAGCACTCTCATGGTTGCAGAAAGAGATGAGCTTATACTGACTAGACCAACAAATATGATATCTTACAAAAATAAATTTCATATGATAAGTTAAAAATCAAAATAGGGCAAAATAGAGCCATTTTACTGCTAAAACTTTAGTAAATCCTACACATATGACCACAAAGAAACCATCAACATAGGCCACACAAGTTTCATATTAAAAAATGCAAACAAAACAGATAATATTAGACATAACGGGTACGTTTTATCACCCCTACTTACACTACACCATTAATCAATTCAAATTGTAAATTCAACATGAAAATAGAGAAATGATTACAAAATATTCCAAAACAATTATATATATCACAACTCATTAAACCACTGACATGCATTTGTTCTAAAATAACTAGATTCAAAAACCATAAATTATTTAAAAAAAATACACTATCACTTGTGATTATTACAATAATGGAAAACGAATAACATAGAAACATATGAAACTAACGGAAGGGGCCATATCATGTAACGTAATGCAAGTTAAGAGACTAGTTCGTAATGTTATTTAGTTAAGAGACATAATCCAAACATTAAATAAAGTTAAGGGACGAAGAAATACATTAAACTAAAAAACAAACAAAGGCGGTAAAAGCATAATAAAAGAGTGAAGGTAGTGAAGGTGTTACATATATATACATACATACATATGCGCGTGCGCACACACATTTTAAGATTAAATTAAAATGTTGATTTTATATATTTTTATATATATTAAAAAATAATTTGCAATAATAAGTTATTAATATTATTTCATCAATATTATGATTTAAGTACATGTTATCCAATACAACGGTGAATAATCAAATGAGCAATACACGAGTATAAATACTAAATAACTAATAAAAAGAACGCATAATTAGTTCTCAATTCCGTTAACATAATTTAATGTTTCACTTTGGTCCCTTAACTAAAACTCTGTTATATGAAATGATACCTTCATTAGTTTTTAGGAATAAGCGTTAAGTATGGATGACGTGGAATGACATGTAGACTTTAATTAATAAGTTGAGTCAGCATATGTATTAAGAAATGGTATTATTTGTAACCTGAGGCGGTTTATAATTTTTGGGTTAAAAACCTCCATAAAATGTAATAATGTGTAAAAAAGTATGAAACACTTCCATGAATGACAAACACATATATCAAATAAACATCAATTGAAATTTTTTTCTCTACCATTTGATTCATGGCTACAACACTCTCATGGTTGCAGAAAGAGATGAGCTTATACTGACTAGACCAACAAATATGATATCTTACAAAAATCAATTTCATATGATAAGTTAAAAATCAAAATATGGCAACATAGAGCTATTTTACTCCTGAAACTTTAGTAAATCCTGCACATATGACCATAAAGAAACCATCAACATAGGAAACAAAAGTTTCATATTAAAAAATGCAAACAAAACAGATAATATTAGACACAACGGGTCCGTTTTATCACCCCTACTTACACTACACCATTAATCAATTCAAGTTGTAAAATCAACATAAAAATACAGAAATGATTACAAAATATCCCAAAACAATTATATATATCACAAGTCATTAAACCACTGACATGCCATTGTTCTAAAATAACTAGATTCAAAAACTATAAATTATTTAAAAAAAATACACTATCACTTGTGATAATTACAATAAAGCAAAATGAATAACATAGAAACATATGAAACTAACGGAAGGGGTCATTTCATGTAACGTAATGTAAGTTGAGAGACTAGTTCGTAATGTTATTTAGTTAAGAGACATAAGCGAAAAATTAAATAAAGTTAAGGGGCGAAGAAATGCATTAAACTAAAATACAAACAAAGGCGGTAAAAGCATAATAAAAAAGTGAAGGTAGTGAAGGTGTTACATATATATACATATATACATATGCGCGTGCGCACACACATTTTAAGATTAAATTATAAATGTTTATTTTATATATATTTATATATATTATAAAATAATTAGCAATAATAAGTTATTAATATTATTTCATCAATATTATGATTTAAATACATGTTATCCAATACAACGGTGAATAATCAAATGAGCAATACACGGGTATAAATGCTAAATAACTAAAAAAAGAACGCATAAATAGTTATCTATTTCGTTAAATTAATTTAATGTTTCACTTTGGTGCCTTAACTAAAACTCTGTTATATGAAATGATACCTTCATTAGTTTTTAGGAATAATCGTTAAGTACGGATGACTTGGAATGACATGTAGACTTTAATTAATAAGTTGAGTAAGCAGATGTAATAAGAAATGGTATTATTTGTAACCTGGAGAGGTTTTTAATTTTGGGGTTAAAAACCTCCACAAAATGTAATAATGGGTAAAAAAGTATGAAATACTTCCATGAATGACAAACACATATATCAAACAGACATCAATTGAAAATTTTTTCTCTACCATTTGCTTCATGGCTACAACACTCTCATGGTTGCAGAAAGAGATGAGCTTATACTGACTAGACCCAAAAATATGATATCTTACAAAAATCAATTTCATATGATAAGTTAAAAAGAAAAATAGGGCAAAATAGATCCATTTTACTGCTGAAACTTTAGTAAATCCTGCACATATGACCACAAAGAAACCATCAACATAGGCCACACAAGTTTCATATTAAAAAATGCAAACAAAACAAATAATATTAGACACAACGGGTCCGTTTTATCACCCCTACTTACACTACACCATTAATCAATTCAAGTTGTATAATCAACATGAAAATACAGAAATGATTACAAAATATCCCAAAACAATTATATATATCACAACTCATTAAACCACTTACATGCATTTGTTCTAAAATAACTAGATTCAAAAACCATAAATTATTAAAATAAATACACTAACACTTGTGATTATTACAATAATGGAAAACGAATAACATAGAAACATATGAAACTAACAGAAGGGGCCATTTCATGTAACGTAATGCAAGTTAAGAGACTAGTTCGTAATGTTATTTAGTTAAGAGACATAAGCCAAACATTAAATAAAGTTAAGGGACGAAGAAATGCATTAAACTAAAAAACAAACAAAGGAGGCAAAAGCATAATAAAAAAGTGAAGGTAGTGAAGGTGTTACATATATATACATACATACATATGCGCGTGCGCACACACATTTTAAGATTAAATTATAA
This sequence comes from Vicia faba, assembly GCA_948472305.1. Taxonomy (NCBI): domain Eukaryota; kingdom Viridiplantae; phylum Streptophyta; class Magnoliopsida; order Fabales; family Fabaceae; genus Vicia; species Vicia faba. The sequence goes on along the minus strand of CATIWC010002710.1, from coordinate 65,691 downwards.
ATGTTGATTTTATATATACTTATATATATATTAAAAAATAATTGGCAATAATAAGTTATTAATATTATTTCATAAATATTATGATTTAAGTACATGTTATCCAATACAACGGTGAATAATCAAATGAGCAATACACGGGTATAAATACTAAATAACTAATAAAAAGAATGCATAAATAGTTCCCGATTCCGTTAACATAATTTAATGTTTAACTTTGTTCCCTTAACTAAAACTCTGTTATATGAAATGGTACCTTCATTAGTTTTTAGGAATAAGCTTTAAGTATGGATGACGTGGAATGACATGTAAACTTTAATTAATAATTTGAGTCAACATATGTATTAAGAAATGGTATTATTTGTAACCTGAGGAGGTTTTTAATTTTGGGGTTAAAAACCTCCACAAAATGTTATAATGTGTAAAAAAGTATGAAACACTTCCATGAATGACAAACACATATATCAAACAGACATCAATTGAAAAAATTTTCTCTACCATTTTCATCATGGCTACAACTCTCTCATGGTTGCAGAAAGAGATGAGCTTATATTAAATAGACCAACAAATATGATATCTTACAAAAATAAATTTCATATGATAAGTTAAAAATCAAAATAGGGCAAAATAGAGCCATTTTACTGCTAAAACTTTAGTAAATCCTGCACATATGACCAGTAAGAAACCATCAACATAGGCCACACAAGTTTCATATTAAAAAATGCAAACAAAACAGATAATATTAGACACAACGGGTCAGTTTTATCACCCATACTTACACTACACCATTAATCAATTCAAATTGTAAATTCAACATGAAAATAGAGAAATGATTACAAAATATCCCAAAACAATTATATATATCACCACTCATTAAACCACTGACATACATTTGTTCTAAAATAACTAGATTCAAAAACAATAAATTATTTAAAAAAATACACTATCACTTGTGATTATTACAATAAAGGAAAATGAATAACATAGAAACAAATGAAACTAATGGAAGGGGCCATTTCATGTAACGTAATGTAAGTTAAGAGACTAGTTCGTAATGTTATTTAGTTAAAAGACATAAGCGAAACATTAAATAAAATTAAGGGACCAAGAAATGCGTTAAACTAAAAAACAAACAAAGGCGGTAAAAGCATAATAAAAAAGAAAAGGTAGTGAAGGTGTTACATATGTATACATACATACATATGCGCGTGCGCACACACATTTTAAGATTAAATTATAAATGTTGATTATATATATATATATATATATATATATATATATATATATATATATATATATATATATATATATATATTAAAAATCATATATATATATAAATGATTTAAGTACATGTTATCCAAAACAACGGTGAATAATCAAATGAGCAATACACGGGTATAAATACTAAATAACTAATAAAAATAACGCATAAATAGTTCTCAATTCCGTTAACTTTATTTAATGTTTCACTTTGGTCCCTTAACTAAAACTCTGTTATATGAAATGATACCTTCATTAGTTTTTAGGAATAAGCGTTAAGTATGGATGACGTGGAATGACATGTAGACTTTAATTAATAAGTTGAGTCAGCATATGTATTAAGAAATGGTATTAATTGTAACCTGAGGAGGTTTTTAATTTTGGGGTTAATAACCTCCACAAAATGTAATAATGTGTAAAAAAGTATGAAACACTTCCATGAATGACAAACACATATATCAAACAGACATCAATTGAAAAAAATTTCTCTACCATTTTCTTCATGGCTACAACACTCTCATGGTTACAGAAAGAGATGAGCTTATACTGACTAGACCAACAAATATGATATCTTAAAAAAATCAATTTCATATGATAAGTTAAAAATCAAAATAGGACAAAATAGAGCCATTTTACTGCTGAAATTTTAGTAAATCCTGCACATATGACCACAAAGAAACCATCAACATAGGCCACACAAGTTTCATATTAAAAAATGCAAACAAAACAGATAATATTAGACACAACGGGTCAGTTTTATCACCCATACTTACACTACACCATTAATCAATTCAAATCGTAAATTCAACATGAAAATAGAGAAATGATTACAAAATATCCCAAAACAATTATATATATCACCACTCATTAAACCACTGACATACATTTGTTCTAAAATAACTAGATTCAAAAACAATAAATTATTTAAAAAAATACACTATCACTTGTGATTATTACAATAAAGGAAAATGAATAACATAGAAACAAATGAAACTAATGGAAGGGGCCATTTCATGTAACGTAATGTAAGTTAAGAGACTAGTTCGTAATGTTATTTAGTTAAGAGACATAAGCGAAACATTAAATAAAATTAAGGGACCAAGAAATGCGTTAAACTAAAAAACAAACAAAGGCGGTAAAAGCATAATAAAAAAGAAAAGGTAGTGAAGGTGTTACATATGTATACATACATACATATGCGCGTGCGCACACACATTTTAAGATTAAATTATAAATGTTGATTATATATATATATATATATATATATATATATATATATATATATATATATATATATATATATATATATATATATATATATATATATATATATATATATATATATATATATATATATATATATATATTAAAAAATAATTGGCAATAATAAGTTATTAATATTATTTCATCAATATTATGATTTAAATACATGTTATCCAAAACAACGGTGAATAATCAAATGAGCAATACACGGGTATAAATACTAAATAACTAATAAAAATAACGCATAAATAGTTCTCAATTCCGTTAACTTTATTTAATGTTTCACTTTGGTCCCTTAACTAAAACTCTGTTATATGAAATGATACCTTCATTAGTTTTTAGGAATAAGCGTTAAGTATGGATGACGTGGAATGACATGTAGACTTTAATTAATAAGTTGAGTCAGCATATGTATTAAGAAATGGTATTAATTGTAACCTGAGGAGGTTTTTAATTTTGGGGTTAATAACCTCCACAAAATGTAATAATGTGTAAAAAAGTATGAAACACTTCCATGAATGACAAACACATATATCAAACAGACATCAATTGAAAAAAATTTCTCTACCATTTTCTTCATGGCTACAACACTCTCATGGTTACAGAAAGAGATGAGCTTATACTGACTAGACCAACAAATATGATATCTTAAAAAAATCAATTTCATATGATAAGTTAAAAATCAAAATAGGACAAAATAGAGCCATTTTACTGCTGAAAGTTTAGTAAATCCTGCACATATGACCACAAAGAAACCATCAACATAGGCCACACATGTTTTATATTAAAAAATGCTAACAAAACAGATAATATTAGACACAGCGGGTCCGTTTTATCACCCCTACTTAAACTACACCATTAATCAATTCAAGTTGTAAAATCAACATGAAAATACAGAAATGATTACAAAATATCCCAAAACAATTATATATATCACAACTCATTAAACCACTGACATGCATTTGTTCTAAAATAACTAGATTCAAAAACCATAAATTATTTTAAAAAATACACTATCACTTGTGATTATTACAATAAAGGAAAATGAATAACATAGAAACATATGAAACTAACGGAAGGAGACATTTCATGTAACATAATGTAAGTTGGGAGACTAGTTCGTAATGTTATTTAGTTAAGAGACATAAGCGAAACATTAAATAAAATTAAGGGACGAAGAAATGCATTAAACTAAAAAACAAACAAAGGCGGTAAAAGCATAATAAAAAAGTGAAGGTAGTGAAGGTGTTGCATATATATACATACATACATATGCGCGTGCGCACACACATTTTAAGATTAAATTAAAAATGTTGATTTTATATATATTTATATATATTAAAAAATAATTGGCAATAATAAGTTATTAATATTATTTCATCAATATTATGATTTAAATACATGTTATCTAATACAACGGTGAATAATCAAATGATCAATACACGGGTATAAATACTAAATAACTAATAAAAAGAATGCATAAATAGTTCTCAATTTCGTTAACTAAATTTAATGTTTCACTTTGGTCCCTTAACTAAAACTCTATTATATGAAATGATACCTTCATTAGTTTTTAGGAATAAGCGTTAAGTATGGATGACGTGGAATGACATGTAGACTTTAATTAATAAGTTGAGTCAACATATGTATTAAGAAATGATATTATTTTTAACCTGAGGAGGTTTTTAATTTTGGGGTTAAAAACCTCCACAAAATGTAATAATGTGTAAAAAAGTATGAAACACTTCCATGAATGACAAACACATATATCAAACAAACATCAATTGAAAAAATTTTCTCTACCATTTTCTTCATGGCTACAACACTCTCATGGTTGCAGAAACAGATGAGCTTATACTGACTAGACCAACAAATATGATATCTTACAAAAATAAATTGCATATGATAAGTTAAAAATCAAAATAGGGAAAAATAGAGCCATTTTACTGCTAAAACTTTAGTAAATCCTGCACATATGACCACAAAGAAACCATCAATATAGGCCACACAAGTTTCATATTAAAAAATGCAAACAAAACAGATAATATTAGACACAACGGGTCCGTTTTATCACCCCTACTTACACTATACCATTAATCAATTCAAATTGTAAATTTAACATGAAAATACAGAAATAATTACAAAATATCCCAAAACAATTATATATATCACAACTCATTAAACCAATGACATGCATTTGTTCTAAAATAACTAGATTCAAAAACCATAAATTATTTAAAAAAATACACTATCACTTGTGATTATTACAATAAAGGAAAATGAATAACATAGAAACATATGAAACTAACGGAAGGGGCCATTTCATGTAACGTAATGTAAGTTAAGAGACTAGTTCGTAATGTTATTTTGTTAAGAGACATAAGCGAAACATTAAATAAAATTAAGGGACGAAGAAATGCATTAAACTAAAAAACAAACAAAGGCGATAAAAGCATAATAAAAAAGTGAAGGTAGTGAAGGTGTTACATATATATATATACATACATAAATATGCGCGTGCGCACACACATTTTAAGATTAAATTATAAATGTTGATTATATATATATATATATATATTAAAAAATAATTGGCAATAATAAGTTATTAATATTATTTCATAAATATTATGATTTAAATACATGTTATCCAATACAACGGTGAATAATCAAATGAGCAATACACGGGTATAAATACTAAATTACTAATAAAAAGAATGCATAAAAAGTTCTCAATTCAGTTAACTTAATTTAATGTTTCACTTTGGTCCCTTAACTAAAACTCTGTTATATGAAATAATACCTTCATTAGTTTTTAGGAATAAGCGTTAAGTATGGATGACGGGGAATGACATGTATACTTTAATTAATAAGTTGAAGCAGCATATGTAATAAGAAATGGTATTATTTGTAACCTGAGGAGGTTTTTAATTTTGGGGTTAATAACCTCCACAAAATGTAATAATGTGTAAAAAAGTATGAAACACTTCCATGAATGACAAACACATATATCAAACAGACATCAATTGAAAAATTTTTCTCTACCATTTGCTTCATGGCTACAACACTCTCATGGTTACAGAAAGAGATGAGCTTATACTGACTAGACCAACAAATATGATATCTTACAAAAATCAATTTCATATGATAAGTTAAAAAGCAAAACAGGGCAAAATAGAGCCATTTTACTGCTGAAACTTTAGTTAATCCTGCACATATGACCACAAAGAAACCATCAACATAGGCCACACAAGTTTCATATTAAAAAATGCAAACAAAACAAATAATATTAGACACAACGGGTCCGTTTTATCACCCCTACTTACACTACACCATTAATCAATTCAAGTTGTAAAATCAACATGAAAATATAGAAATGATTACAAAATATCCCAAAACAATTATATATATCACAAATCATTAAACCACTTACATGCATTTGTTCTAAAATAACTAGATTCAAAAACCATAAATTATTAAAATAAATACACTAACACTTGTGATTATTACAATAATGGAAAACGAATAACATAGAAACATATGAAACTAACAGAAGGGGCCATTTCATGTAACGTAATGCAAGTTAAGAGACTAGTTCGTAATGTTATTTAGTTAAGAGACATAAGCCAAACATTAAATAAAGTTAAGGGACGAAGAAATGCATTAAACTAAAAAACAAACAAAGGAGGCAAAAGCATAATAAAAAAGTGAAGGTAGTGAAGGTGTTACATATATATACATACATACATATGCGCGTGCGCACACACATTTTAAGATTAAATTATAAATGTTGATTTTATATATACTTATATATATTAAAAAATAATTGGCAATAATAAGTTATTAATATTATTTCATCAATATTATGATTTAAGTACATGTTATCCAATACAACGGTGAATAATCAAATGAGCAATACACGGGTATAAATACTAAATAACTAATAAAAAGAACGCATAAATAGTTCCCGATTCCGTTAACATAATTTAATGTTTAACTTTGTTCCCTTAACTAAAACTCTGTTATATGAAATGGTACCTTCATTAGTTTTTAGGAATAAGCTTTAAGTATGGATGACGTGGAATGACATGTAAACTTTAATTAATAATTTGAGTCAACATATGTATTAAGAAATGGTATTATTTGTAACCTGAGGAGGTTTTTAATTTTGGGGTTAAAAACCTCCACAAAATGTTATAATGTGTAAAAAAAGTATGAAACACTTCCATGAATGACAAACACATATATCAAACAGACATCAATTGAAAAAATTTTCTCTACCATTTTCTTCATGGCTACAACTCTCTCATGGTTGCAGAAAGAGATGAGCTTATATTGACTAGACCAACAAATATGATATCTTACAAAAATAAATTTCATATGATAAGTTAAAAATCAAAATAGGGCAAAATAGAGCCATTTTACTGCTAAAACTTTAGTAAATCCTGCACATATGACCAGAAAGAAACCATCAACATAGGCCACACAAGTTTCATATTAAAAAATGCAAACAAAACAGATAATAATAGACACAACGGGTCAGTTTTATCACCCATACTTACACTACACCATTAATCAATTCAAATTGTAAATTCAACATGAAAATAGAGAAATGATTACAAAATATCCCAAAACAATTATATATATCACCACTCATTAAACCACTGACATACATTTGTTCTAAAATAACTAGATTCAAAAACAATAAATTATTTAAAAAAATACACTATCACTTGTGATTATTACAATAAAGGAAAATGAATAACATAGAAACAAATGAAACTAATGGAAGGGGCCATTTCATGTAACGTAATGTAAGTTAAGAGACTAGTTCGTAATGTTATTTAGTTAAGAGACATAAGCGAAACATTAAATAAAATTAAGGGACCAAGAAATGAGTTAAACTAAAAAACAAACAAAGGCGGTAAAAGCATAATAAAAAAGAAAAGGTAGTGAAGGTGTTACATATGTATACATACATACATATGCGCGTGCGCACACACATTTTAAGATTAAATTATAAATGTTGATTATATATATATATATATATATATATATATATATATATATATATATATATATATATATATATATATATATATATATATATATATATATATATATATATATATATTAAAAAATAATTGGCAATAATAAGTTATTAATATTATTTCATCAATATTATGATTTAAATACATGTTATCCAAAACAACGGTGAATAATCAAATGAGCAATACACGGGTATAAATACTAAATAACTAATAAAAATAACGCATAAATAGTTCTCAATTCCGTTAACTTTATTTAATGTTTCACTTTGGTCCCTTAACTAAAACTCTGTTATATGAAATGATACCTTCATTAGTTTTTAGGAATAAGCGTTAAGTATGGATGACGTGGAATGACATGTAGACTTTAATTAATAAGTTGAGTCAGCATATGTATTAAGAAATGGTATTAATTGTAACCTGAGGAGGTTTTTAATTTTGGGGTTAATAACCTCCACAAAATGTAATAATGTGTAAAAAAGTATGAAACACTTCCATGAATGACAAACACATATATCAAACAGACATCAATTGAAAAAAATTTCTCTACCATTTTCTTCATGGCTACAACACTCTCATGGTTACAGAAAGAAATGAGCTTATACTGACTAGACCAACAAATATGATATCTTAAAAAAATCAATTTCATATGATAAGTTAAAAATCAAAATAGGACAAAATAGAGCCATTTTACTCCTGAAATTTTAGTAAATCCTGCACATATGACCACAAAGAAACCATCAACATAGGCCACACATGTTTTATATTAAAAAATGCTAACAAAACAGATAATATTAGACACAACGGGTCCGTTTTATCACGCCTACTTACACTACACCATTAATCAATTCAAGTTGTAAAATCAACATGAAAATACAGAAATGATTACAAAATATCCCAAAACAATTGTATATATCACAACTCATTAAACCACTGACATGCATTTGTTCTAAAATAACTAGATTCATAAATTATTTAAAAAAATATACTATCACTTGTGATTATTACAATAAAGGAAAACGAATAACATAGAAACATATGAAACTAACGGGAGGGGCCATTTCATGTAACGTAATGCAAGTTAAGAGTTTAGTTCGTAATGTTATTTAGTTAAGAGACATAAGTGAAACATTAAATAAAGTTAGGGGAAGAATAAATGCATTAAACTAAAAAACAAACAAAGGCGGTAAAAGCATAATAAAAAAGTGAAGGTAGTGAAGGTCTTACATATATATACATACATACATATGCGCGTGCGCACGCACATTTTAAGATTAAATTATAAATTTTGATTTTATATATATTTATATATATTAAAAAATAATTGGCAATAATAAGTTATTAATATTATTTCATCAATATTATGATTTAAGTACATGTTATCCAATACAACGGTGAATAATCAAATGAGCAATACACGGGTATAAATACTAAATAACTAATAAAAAGAACGCATAAATAGTTCTCAATTTCGTTAACTAAATTTAATGTTTCACTTTGGTCCCTTAACTAAAACTCTGTTATATGAAATGATACCTTCATTAGTTTTTAGGAATAAGCGTTAAGTATGGATGACGTGGAATGACATGTAGACTTTAATTAATAAGTTGAGTCAACATATGTATTAAGAAATGATATTATTTGTAACCTGAGGAGGTTTTTAATTTTGGGGTTAAAAACCTCCACAAAATTTAATAATGTGTAAAAAAGTATGAAACACTTCCATGAATGACAAACACATATATCAAACAAACATCAATTGAAAAAATTTTCTCTACCATTTTCTTCATGGCTACAACACTCTCATGGTTGCAGAAACAGATGAGCTTATACTGACTAGACCAACAAATATGATATCTTACAAAAATAAATTGCATATGATAAGTTAAAAATCAAAATAGGGAAAAATAGAGCCATTTTACTGCTAAAACTTTAGTAAATCCTGCACATATGACCACAAAGAAACCATCAATATAGGCCACACAAGTTTCATATTAAAAAATGCAAACAAAACAGATAATATTAGACACAACGGGTCCGTTTTATCACCCCTACTTACACTATACCATTAATCAATTCAAATTGTAAATTTAACATGAAAATACAGAAATAATTACAAAATATCCCAAAACAATTATATATATCACAACTCATTAAACCAATGACATGCATTTGTTCTAAAATAACTAGATTCAAAAACCATAAATTATTTAAAAAAATACACTATCACTTGTGATTATTACAATAAAGGAAAATGAATAACATAGAAACATATGAAACTAACGGAAGGGGCCATTTCATGTAACGAAATGTAAGTTAAGAGACTAGTTCGTAATGTTATTTTGTTAAGAGACATAAGCGAAACATTAAATAAAATTAAGGGACGAAGAAATGCATTAAACTAAAAAACAAACAAAGGCGATAAAAGCATAATAAAAAAGTGAAGGTAGTGAAGGTGTTACATATATATATATACATACATAAATATGCGCGTGCGCACACACATTTTAAGATTAAATTATAAATGTTGATTATATATATATATATATATATATATATATATATATATATATATATATATATATATATATATATATATATATATATATATATATATATATATATATATATATATATATATATATATATATTAAAAAATAATTGGCAATAATAAGTTATTAATATTATTTCATAAATATTATGATTTAAATACATGTTATCCAATACAACGGTGAATAATCAAATGAGCAATACACGGGTATAAATACTAAATAACTAATAAAAAGAATGCATAAAAAGTTCTCAATTCAGTTAACTTAATTTAATGTTTCACTTTGGTCCCTTAACTAAAACTCTGTTATATGAAATAATACCTTCATTAGTTTTTAGGAATAAGCGTTAAGTATGGATGACGGGGAATGACATGTATACTTTAATTAATAAGTTGAAGCAGCATATGTAATAAGAAATGGTATTATTTGTAACCTGAGGAGGTTTTTAATTTTGGGGTTAATAACCTCCACAAAATGTAATAATGTGTAAAAAAGTATGAAACACTTCCATGAATGACAAACACATATATCAAACAGACATCAATTGAAAAATTTTTCTCTACCATTTGCTTCATGGCTACAACACTCTCATGGTTACAGAAAGAGATGAGCTTATACTGACTAGACCAACAAATATGATATCTTACAAAAATCAATTTCATATGATAAGTTAAAAAGCAAAACAGGGCAAAATAGAGCCATTTTACTGCTGAAACTTTAGTTAATCCTGCACATATGACCACAAAGAAACCATCAACATAGGCCACACATGTTTTGTATTAAAAAATGCTAACAAAGCAGATAATATTAGACACAACGGGTCCGTTTTATCACGCCTACTTACACTACACCATTAATCAATTCAAGTTGTAAAATCAACATGAAAATACAGAAATGATTACAAAATATCCCAAAACAATTATATATATCACAACTCATTAAACCACTGACATGCATTTGTTCTAAAATAACTAGATTCAAAAACCATAAATTATTTAAAAAAAATACAATATCACTTGTGATTATTACAATAATGGAAAACGAATAACATAGAAACATATGAAACTAACGGAAGGGGCCATATCATGTAACCTAATGCAAGTTAAGAGACTAGTTCGTAATGTTATTTAGTTAAGAGACATAATCCAAACATTAAATAAAGTTAAGGGACGAAGAAATACATTAAACTAAAAAAAAAACAAAGGCGGTAAAAGCATAATAAAAAAGTGAAGGTAGTGAAGGTGTTACATATATATACATACATACATATGCGCGTGCGCACACACATTTTAAGATTAAATTAAAATGTTGATTTTATATATATTTATATATATTAAAAAATAATTGGCAATAATAAGTTATTAATATTATTTCATCAATATTATGATTTAAGTACATGTTATCCAATACAACGGTGAATAATCAAATGAGCAATACACGGGTATAAATACTAAATAACTAATAAAAAGAACGCATAATTAGTTCTCAATTCCGTTAACATAATTTAATGTTTCACTTTGGTCCCTTAACTAAAACTCTGTTATATGAAATGATACCTTCATTAGTTTTTAGGAATAAGCGTTAAGTATGGATGACGTGGAATGACATGTAGACTTTAATTAATAAGTTGAGTCAGCATATGTATTAAGAAATGGTATTATTTGTAACCTGAGGCGGTTTATAATTTTTGGGTTAAAAACCTCCATAAAATGTAATAATGTGTAAAAAAGTATGAAACACTTCCATGAATGACAAACACATATATCAAACAAACATCAATTGAAATTTTTTTCTCTACCATTTGATTCATGGCTACAACACTCTCATGGTTGCAGAAAGAGATGAGCTTATACTGACTAGACCAACAAATATGATATCTTACAAAAATCAATTTCATATGATAAGTTAAAAATCAAAATATGGCAACATAGAGCCATTTTACTCCTGAAACTTTAGTAAATCCTGCACATATGACCATAAAGAAACCATCAACATAGGAAACAAAAGTTTCATATTAAAAAATGCAAACAAAACAGATAATATTAGACACAACGGGTCCGTTTTATCACCCCTACTTACACTACACCATTAATCAATTCAAGTTGTAAAATCAACATAAAAATACAGAAATGATTACAAAATATCCCAAAACAATTATATATATCACAAGTCATTAAACCACTGACATGCCATTGTTCTAAAATAACTAGATTCAAAAACCATAAATTATTTAAAAAAAATACACTATCACTTGTGATAATTACAATAAAGCAAAATGAATAACATAGAAACATATGAAACTAACGGAAGGGGTCATTTCATGTAACGTAATGGAAGTTGAGAGACTAGTTCGTAATGTTATTTAGTTAAGAGACATAAGCGAAAAATTAAATAAAGTTAAGGGGCGAAGAAATGCATTAAACTAAAATACAAACAAAGGCGGTAAAAGCATAATAAAAAAGTGAAGGTAGTGAAGGTGTTACATATATATACATATATACATATGCGTGTGCGCACACACATTTTAAGATTAAATTATAAATGTTTATTTTATATATATTTATATATATTATAAAATACTTGGCAATAATAAGTTATTAATATTATTTCATCAATATTATGATTTAAATACATGTTATCCAATACAACGGTGAATAAACAAATGAGCAATACACGGGTATAAATGCTAAATAACTAATAAAAAGAATGCATAAATAGTTCTCTATTTCGTTAAATTAATTTAATGTTTCACTTCGGTGCCTTAACTAAAACTCTGTTATATGAAATGATACCTTCATTAGTTTTTAGGAATAATCGTTAAGTACGGATGACTTGGAATGACATGTAGACTTTAATTAATAAGTTGAGTAAGCAGATGTAATAAGAAATGGTATTATTTGTAACCTGGGGAGGTTTTTAATTTTGGGGTTAAAAACCTCCACAAAATGTAATAATGGGTAAAAAAGTATGAAATACTTCCATGAATGACAAACACATATATCAAACAGACATCAATTGAAAATTTTTTCTCTACCATTTGCTTCATGGCTACAACACTCTCATAGTTGCAGAAAGAGATGAGCTTATACTGACTAGACCAAAAAATATGATATCTTACAAAAATCAATTTCATATATTAAGTTAAAAAGAAAAATAGGGAAAAATAGATCCATTTTACTGCTGAAACTTTAGTAAATCCTGCACATATGACCACAAAGAAACCATCAACATAGGCCACACAAGTTTCATATTAAAAAATGCAAACAAAACAAATAATATTAGACACAACGGGTCCGTTTTATCACCCCTACTTACACTACACCATTAATCAATTCAAGTTGTAAAATCAACATGAAAATACAGAAATGATTACAAAATATCCCAAAACAATTATATATATCACAACTCATTAAACCACTTACATGCATTTGTTCTAAAATAACTAGATTCAAAAACCATAAATTATTAAAATAAATACACTAACACTTGTGATTATTACAATAATGGAAAACGAATAACATAGAAACATATGAAACTAACAGAAGGGGCCATTTCATGTAACGTAATGCAAGTTAAGAGACTAGTTCGTAATGTTATTTAGTTAAGAGACATAAGCCAAACATTAAATAAAGTTAAGGGACGAAGAAATGCATTAAACTAAAAAACAAACAAAGGAGGCAAAAGCATAATAAAAAAGTGAAGGTAGTGAAGGTGTTACATATATATATACATACATACATATGCGCGTGCGCACACACATTTTAAGATTAAATTATAAATGTTGATTTTATATATACTTATATATATTAAAAAATAATTGGCAATAATAAGTTATTAATATTATTTCATCAATATTATGATTTAAGTACATGTTATCCAATACAACGGTGAATAATCAAATGAGCAATACACGGGTATAAATACTAAATAACTAATAAAAAGAACGCATAAATAGTTCCCGATTCCGTTAACATAATTTAATGTTTAACTTTGTTCCCTTAACTAAAACTCTGTTATATGAAATGATACCTTCATTAGTTTTTAGGAATAAGCTTTAAGTATGGATGACGTGGAATGACATGTAAACTTTAATTAATAATTAGAGTCAACATATGTATTAAGAAATGGTATTATTTGTAACCTGATGAGGTTTTTAATTTTGGGGTTAAAAACCTCCACAAAATGTTATAATGTGTAAAAAAGTATGAAACACTTCCATGAATGACAAACACATATACCAAACAGACATCAATTGAATTTTCTCTACCATTTTCTTCATGGCTACAACTCTCTCATGGTTGTAGAAAGAGATGAGCTTATATTGACTAGACCAACAAATATGATATCTTACAAAAATAAATTTCATATGATAAGTTAAAAATCAAAATAGGGCAAAATAGAGCCATTTTACTGCTAAAACTTTAGTAAATCCTGCACATATGACCAGAAAGAAACCATCAACATAGGCCACACAAGTTTCATATTAAAAAATGCAAACAAAACAGATAATATTAGACACAACGCGTCAGTTTTATCACCCATACTTACACTACACCATTAATCAATTCAAATTGTAAATTCAACATGAAAATAGAGAAATGATTACAAAATATCCCAAAACAATTATATATATCACCACTCATTAAACCACTGACATACATTTGTTCTAAAATAACTAGATTCAAAAACAATAAATTATTTAAAAAAATACACTATCACTTGTGATTATTACAATAAAGGAAAATGAATAACATAGAAACAAATGAAACTAATGGAAGGGGCCATTTCATGTAACGTAATGTAAGTTAAGAGACTAGTTCGTAATGTTATTTAGTTAAGAGACATAAGCGAAACATTAAATAAAATTAAGGGACCAAGAAATGAGTTAAACTAAAAAACAAACAAAGGCGGTAAAAGCATAATAAAAAAGAAAAGGTAGTGAAGGTGTTACATATGTATACATACATACATATGCGCGTGCGCACACACATTTTAAGATTAAATTATAAATGTTGATTATATATATATATATATATATATATATATATATATATATATATATATATATATATATATATATATATATATATATATATATATATATATATATTAAAAAATAATTGGCAATAATAAGTTATTAATATTATTTCATCAATATTATGATTTAAATACATGTTATCCAAAACAACGGTGAATAATCAAATGAGCAATACACGGGTATAAATACTAAATAACTAATAAAAATAACGCATAAATAGTTCTCAATTCCGTTAACTTTATTTAATGTTTCACTTTGGTCCCTTAACTAAAACTCTGTTATATGAAATGATACCTTCATTAGTTTTTAGGAATAAGCGTTAAGTATGGATGACGTGGAATGACATGTAGACTTTAATTAATAAGTTGAGTCAGCATATGCATAAGAAATGGTATTAATTGTAACTTGAGGAGGTTTTTAATTTTGGGGTTAATAACCTCCACAAAATGTAATAATGTGTAAAAAAGTATGAAACACTTCCATGAATAACAAACACATATATCAAACAGACATCAATTGAAAAATTTTTCTCTACCATTTGCTTCATGGCTACAACACTCTCATGGTTGCAGAAAGAAATGAGCTTATACTGACTAGACCAACAAATATGATATCTTAAAAAAATCAATTTCATATGATAAGTTAAAAAGAAAAATAGGACAAAATAGAGCCATTTTACTCCTGAAATTTTAGTAAATCCTGCACATATGACCACAAAGAAACCATCAACATAGGCCACACATGTTTTATATTAAAAAATGCTAACAAAACAGATAATATTAGACACAACGGGTCCGTTTTATCACGCCTACTTACACTACACCATTAATCAATTCAAGTTGTAAAATCAACATGAAAATACAGAAATGATTACAAAATATCCCAAAACAATTGTATATATCACAACTCATTAAACCACTGACATGCATTTGTTCTAAAATAACTAGATTCATAAATTATTTAAAAAAATATACTATCACTTGTGATTATTACAATAAAGGAAAACGAATAACATAGAAACATATGAAACTAACGGGAGGGGCCATTTCATGTAACGTAATGCAAGTTAAGAGTTTAGTTCGTAATGTTATTTAGTTAAGAGACATAAGTGAAACATTAAATAAAGTTAAGGGAAGAATAAATGCATTAAACTAAAAAACAAACAAAGGCGGTAAAAGCATAATAAAAAAGTGAAGGTAGTGAAGGTCTTACATATATATACATACATACATATGCGCGTGCGCACGCACATTTTAAGATTAAATTATAAATTTTGATTTTATATATATTTATATATATTAAAAAATAATTGGCAATAATAAGTTATTAATATTATTTCATCAATATTATGATTTAAGTACATGTTATCCAATACAACGGTGAATAATCAAATGAGCAATACACGGGTATAAATACTAAATAACTAATAAAAAGAACGCATAAATAGTTCCCGATTCCGTTAACATAATTTAATGTTTAACTTTGTTCCCTTAACTAAAACTCTGTTATATGAAATGATACCTTCATTAGTTTTTAGGAATAAGCTTTAAGTATGGATGACGTGGAATGACATGTAAACTTTAATTAATAATTTGAGTCAACATATGTATTAAGAAATGGTATTATTTGTAACCTGAGGAGGTTTTTAATTTTGGGGTTAAAAACCTCCACAAAATGTTATAATGTGTAAAAAAGTATGAAACACTTCCATGAATGACAAACACATATATCAAACAGACATCAATTGAAAAAATTTTCTCTACCATTTTCTTCATGGCTACAACTCTCTCATGGTTGCAGAAAGAGATGAGCTTATATTGACTAGACCAACAAATATGATATCTTACAAAAATAAATTTCATATGATAAGTTAAAAATTAAAATAGGGCAAAATAGAGCCATTTTACTGCTAAAACTTTAGTAAATCCTGCACATATGACCAGAAAGAAACCATCAACATAGGCCACACAAGTTTCATATTAAAAAATGCAAACAAAACAGATAATATTAGACACAACGAGTCAGTTTTATCACCCATACTTACACTACACCATTAATCAATTCAAATTGTAAATTCAACATGAAAATAGAGAAATGATTACAAAATATCCCAAAACAATTATATATATCACCACTCATTAAACCACTGACATACATTTGTTCTAAAATAACTAGATTCAAAAACAATAAATTATTTAAAAAAATACACTATCACTTGTGATTATTACAATAAAGGAAAATGAATAACATAGAAACAAATGAAACTAATGGAAGGGGCCATTTCATGTAACGTAATGTAAGTTAAGAGACTAGTTCGTAATGTTATTTAGTTAAGAGACATAAGCGAAACATTAAATAAAATTAAGGGACCAAGAAATGCGTTAAACTAAAAAACAAACAAAGGCGGTAAAAGCATAATAAAAAAGAAAAGGTAGTGAAGGTGTTACATATGTATACATACATACATATGCGCGTGCGCACACACATTTTAAGATTAAATTATAAATGTTGATTATATATATATATATATATATATATATTAAAAAATAATTGGCAATAATAAGTTATTAATATTATTTCATCAATATTATGATTTAAATACATGTTATCCAAAACAACGGTGAATAATCAAATGAGCAATACACGGGTATAAATACTAAATAACTAATAAAAATAACGCATAAATAGTTCTCAATTCCGTTAACTTTATTTAATGTTTCACTTTGGTCCCTTAACTAAAACTCTGTTATATGAAATGATACCTTCATTAGTTTTTAGGAATAAGCGTTAAGTATGGATGACGTGGAATGACATGTAGACTTTAATTAATAAGTTGAGTCAGCATATGCATAAGAAATGGTATTAATTGTAACCTGAGGAGGTTTTTAATTTTGGGGTTAATAACCTCCACAAAATGTAATAATGTGTAAAAAAGTATGAAACACTTCCATGAATAACAAACACATATATCAAACAGACATCAATTGAAAAATTTTTCTCTACCATTTGCTTCATGGCTACAACACTCTCATGGTTGCAGAAAGAAATGAGCTTATACTGACTAGACCAACAAATATGATATCTTAAAAAAATCAATTTCATATGATAAGTTAAAAAGAAAAATAGGACAAAATAGAGCCATTTTACTCCTGAAATTTTAGTAAATCCTGCACATATGACCACAAAGAAACCATCAACATAGGCCACACATGTTTTATATTAAAAAATGCTAACAAAACAGATAATATTAGACACAACGGGTCCGTTTTATCACGCCTACTTACACTACACCATTAATCAATTCAAGTTGTAAAATCAACATGAAAATACAGAAATGATTACAAAATATCCCAAAACAATTGTATATATCACAACTCATTAAACCACTGACATGCATTTGTTCTAAAATAACTAGATTCATAAATTATTTAAAAAAATATACTATCACTTGTGATTATTACAATAAAGGAAAACGAATAACATAGAAACATATGAAACTAACGGGAGGGGCCATTTCATGTAACGTAATGCAAGTTAAGAGTTTAGTTCGTAATGTTATTTAGTTAAGAGACATAAGTGAAACATTAAATAAAGTTAAGGGAAGAATAAATGCATTAAACTAAAAAACAAACAAAGGCGGTAAAAGCATAATAAAAAAGTGAAGGTAGTGAAGGTCTTACATATATATACATACATACATATGCGCGTGCGCACGCACATTTTAAGATTAAATTATAAATTTTGATTTTATATATATTTATATATATTAAAAAATAATTGGCAATAATAAGTTATTAATATTATTTCATCAATATTATGATTTAAGTACATGTTATCCAATACAACGGTGAATAATCAAATGAGCAATACACGGGTATAAATACTAAATAACTAATAAAAAGAACGCATAAATAGTTCCCGATTCCGTTAACATAATTTAATGTTTAACTTTGTTCCCTTAACTAAAACTCTGTTATATGAAATGATACCTTCATTAGTTTTTAGGATTAAGCTTTAAGTATGGATGACGTGGAATGACATGTAAACTTTAATTAATAATTTGAGTCAACATATGTATTAAGAAATGGTATTATTTGTAACCTGAGGAGGTTTTTAATTTTGGGGTTAAAAACCTCCACAAAATGTTATAATGTGTAAAAAAGTATGAAACACTTCCATGAATGACAAACACATATATCAAACAGACATCAATTGAAAAAATTTTCTCTACCATTTTCTTCATGGCTACAACTCTCTCATGGTTGCAGAAAGAGATGAGCTTATATTGACTAGACCAACAAATATGATATCTTACAAAAATAAATTTCATATGATAAGTTAAAAATCAAAATAGGGCAAAATAGAGCCATTTTACTGCTAAAACTTTAGTAAATCCTGCACATATGACCAGAAAGAAACCATCAACATAGGCCACACAAGTTTCATATTAAAAAATGCAAACAAAACAGATAATATTAGACACAACGAGTCAGTTTTATCACCCATACTTACACTACACCATTAATCAATTCAAATTGTAAATTCAACATGAAAATAGAGAAATGATTACAAAATATCCCAAAACAATTATATATATCACCACTCATTAAACCACTGACATACATTTGTTCTAAAATAACTAGATTCAAAAACAATAAATTATTTAAAAAAATACACTATCACTTGTGATTATTACAATAAAGGAAAATGAATAACATAGAAACAAATGAAACTAATGGAAGGGGCCATTTCATGTAACGTAATGTAAGTTAAGAGACTAGTTCGTAATGTTATTTAGTTAAGAGACATAAGCGAAACATTAAATAAAATTAAGGGACCAAGAAATGCGTTAAACTAAAAAACAAACAAAGGCGGTAAAAGCATAATAAAAAAGAAAAGGTAGTGAAGGTGTTACATATGTATACATACATACATATGCGCGTGCGCACACACATTTTAAGATTAAATTATAAATGTTGATTATATATATATATATATATATATATATATATATATATATATATATATATATATATATATATTAAAAAATAATTGGCAATAATAAGTTATTAATATTATTTCATCAATATTATGATTTAAATACATGTTATCCAAAACAACGGTGAATAATCAAATGAGCAATACACGGGTATAAATACTAAATAACTAATAAAAATAACGCATAAATAGTTCTCAATTCCGTTAACTTTATTTAATGTTTCACTTTGGTCCCTTAACTAAAACTCTGTTATATGAAATGATACCTTCATTAGTTTTTAGGAATAAGCGTTAAGTATGGATGACGTGGAATGACATGTAGACTTTAATTAATAAGTTGAGTCAGCATATGCATAAGAAATGGTATTAATTGTAACCTGAGGAGGTTTTTAATTTTGGGGTTAATAACCTCCACAAAATGTAATAATGTGTAAAAAAGTATGAAACACTTCCATGAATAACAAACACATATATCAAACAGACATCAATTGAAAAATTTTTCTCTACCATTTGCTTCATGGCTACAACACTCTCATGGTTGCAGAAAGAGATGAGCTTATACTGACTAGACCAACAAATATGATATCTTAAAAAAATCAATTTCATATGATAAGTTAAAAAGAAAAATAGGACAAAATAGAGCCATTTTACTGCTGAAATTTTAGTAAATCCTGCACATATGACCACAAAGACACCATCAACATAGGCCACACATGTTTTATATTAAAAAATGCTAACAAAACAGATAATATTAGACACAACGGGTCCGTTTTATCACGCCTACTTACACTACACCATTAATCAATTCAAGTTGTAAAATCAACATGAAAATACAGAAATGATTACAAAATATCCCAAAACAATTGTATATATCACAACTCATTAAACCACTGACATGCATTTGTTCTAAAATAACTAGATTCATAAATTATTTAAAAAAATATACTATCACTTGTGATTATTACAATAAAGGAAAACGAATAACATAGAAACATATGAAACTAACGGGAGGGGCCATTTCATGTAACGTAATGCAAGTTAAGAGTTTAGTTCGTAATGTTATTTAGTTAAGAGACATAAGTGAAACATTAAATAAAGTTAAGGGAAGAATAAATGCATTAAACTAAAAAACAAACAAAGGCGGTAAAAGCATAATAAAAAAGTGAAGGTAGTGAAGGTGTTACATATATATACATACATACATATGCGCGTGCGCACGCACATTTTAAGATTAAATTATAAATGTTGATTTTATATATATTTATATATATTAAAAAATAATTGGCAATAATAAGTTATTATTATTATTTCATCAATATTATGATTTAAATACATGTTATCCAATACAACGGTGAATAATCAAATGAGTAATACACGGGTATAAATACTAAATAACTAATAAAAAGAATGCATAAATAGTTCTCAATTCCGTTAACTTAATTTAATGTTTCACTTTGGTCCCTTAACTAAAACTCTGTTATATGAAATGATACCTTCATTAGTTTTTAGGAATAAGCGTAAAGTATGGATGACGTGGAATGACATGTAGACTTTAATTAATAAGTTGAGTCAACATATGTATTAAGAAATGGTATTATTTGTAACCTGGGGAGGTTTTTAATTTTGGGGTTAAAAACCTCCACAAAATGTAATAATGTGTAAAAAAGTATGAAACACTTCCATGAATGACAAACACATATATCAAACAGACATCAATGGAAAACATTTTCTCTACCATTTTCTTCATGGCTACAGCACTCTCATGGTTGCAGAAAGAGATGAGCTTATACTGACTAGACCAACAAATATGATATCTTACAAAAATCAATTTCATATGATAAGTTAAAAATCAAAATATGGCAACATAGAGCCATTTTACTCCTGAAACTTTAGTAAATCCTGCACATATGACCATAAAGAAACCATCAACATAGGAAACAAAAGTTTCATATTAAAAAATGCAAACAAAACACATAATATTAGACACAACGGGTCCGTTTTATCACCCCTACTTACACTACACCATTAATCAATTCAAGTTGTAAAATCAACATAAAAATACAGAAATGATTACAAAATATCCCAAAAGAATTTTATATATCACAAGTCATTAAACCACTGACATGCCATTGTTCTAAAATAACTAGATTCAAAAACCATAAATTATTTAAAAAAAATACACTATCACTTGTGATAATTACAATAAAGCAAAATGAATAACATAGAAACATATGAAACTAACGGAAGGGGTCATTTCATGTAACGTAATGTAAGTTGAGAGACTAGTTCGTAATGTTATTTAGTTAAGAGACATAAGCGAAAAATTAAATAAAGTTAAGGGGCGAAGAAATGCATTAAACTAAAATACAAACAAAGGCGGTAAAACCATAATAAAAAAGTGAAGGTAGTGAAGGTGTTACATATATATACATATATACATATGCGCGTGCGCACACACATTTTAAGATTAAATTATAAATGTTTATTTTATATATATTTATATATATTATAAAATAATTGGCAATAATAAGTTATTAATATTATTTCATCAATATTATGATTTAAATAAATGTTATCCAATACAACGGTGAATAATCAAATGAGCAATACACGGGTATAAATGCTAAATAACTAATAAAAAGAACGCATAAATAGTTCTCTATTTCGTTAAATTAATTTAATGTTTCACTTCGGTGCCTTAACTAAAACTCTGTTATATGAAATGATACCTTCATTAGTTTTTAGGAATAATCGTTAAGTACGGATGACTTGGAATGACATGTAGACTTTAATTAATAAGTTGAGTAAGCAGATGTAATAAGAAATGGTATTATTTGTAACCTGGGGAGGTTTTTAATTTTGGGGTTAAAAACCTCCACAAAATGTAATAATGGGTAAAAAAGTATGAAATACTTCCATGAATGACAAACACATATATCAAACAGACATCAATTGAAAATTTTTTCTCTACCATTTGCTTCATGGCTACAACACTCTCATGGTTGCAGAAAGAGATGAGCTTATACTGACTAGACCAAAAAATATGATATCTTACAAAAATCAATTTCATATGATAAGTTAAAAAGAAAAATAGGGCAAAATAGATCCATTTTACTGCTGAAACTTTAGTAAATCCTGCACATATGACCACAAAGAAACCATCAACATAGGCCACACAAGTTTCATATTAAAAAATGCAAACAAAACAAATAATATTAGACACAACGGGTCCGTTTTATCACCCCTACTTACACTACACCATTAATCAATTCAAGTTGTAAAATCAACATGAAAATACAAAAATGATTACAAAATATCCCAAAACAATTATATATATCACAACTCATTAAACCACTTACATGCATTTGTTCTAAAATAACTAGATTCAAAAACCATAAATTATTAAAATAAATACACTAACACTTGTGATTATTACAATAATGGAAAACGAATAACATAGAAACATATGAAACTAACAGAAGGGGCCATTTCATGTAACGTAATGCAAGTTAAGAGACTAGTTCGTAATGTTATTTAGTTAAGAGACATAAGCCAAACATTAAATAAAGTTAAGGGACGAAGAAATGCATTAAACTAAAAAACAAACAAAGGAGGCAAAAGCATAATAAAAAAGTGAAGGTAGTGAAGGTGTTACATATATATATACATACATACATATGCGCGTGCGCACACACATTTTAAGATTAAATTATAAATGTTGATTTTATATATACTTATATATATTAAAAAATAATTGGCAATAATAAGTTATTAATATTATTTCATCAATATTATGATTTAAGTACATGTTATCCAATACAACGGTGAATAATCAAATGAGCAATACACGGGTATAAATACTAAATAACTAATAAAAAGAACGCATAAATAGTTCCCGATTCCGTTAACATAATTTAATGTTTAACTTTGTTCCCTTAACTAAAACTCTGTTATATGAAATGATACCTTCATTAGTTTTTAGGAATAAGCTTTAAGTATGGATGACGTGGAATGACATGTAAACTTTAATTAATAATTTGAGTCAACATATGTATTAAGAAATGGTATTATTTGTAACCTGAGGAGGTTTTTAATTTTGGGGTTAAAAACCTCCACAAAATGTTATAATGTGTAAAAAAGTATGAAACACTTCCATGAATGACAAACACATATATCAAACAGACATCAATTGAAAAAATTTTCTCTACCATTTTCTTCATGGCTACAACTCTCTCATGGTTGCAGAAAGAGATGAGCTTATATTGACTAGACCAACAAATATGATATCTTACAAAAATAAATTTCATATGATAAGTTAAAAATCAAAATAGGGCAAAATAGAGCCATTTTACTGCTAAAACTTTAGTAAATCCTGCACATATGACCAGAAAGAAACCATCAACATAGGCCACACAAGTTTCATATTAAAAAATGCAAACAAAACAGATAATATTAGACACAACGAGTCAGTTTTATCACCCATACTTACACTACACCATTAATCAATTCAAATTGTAAATTCAACATGAAAATAGAGAAATGATTACAAAATATCCCAAAACAATTATATATATCACCACTCATTAAACCACTGACATACATTTGTTCTAAAATAACTAGATTCAAAAACAATAAATTATTTAAAAAAATACACTATCACTTGTGATTATTACAATAAAGGAAAATGAATAACATAGAAACAAATGAAACTAATGGAAGGGGCCATTTCATGTAACGTAATGTAAGTTAAGAGACTAGTTCGTAATGTTATTTAGTTAAGAGACATAAGCGAAACATTAAATAAAATTAAGGGACCAAGAAATGCGTTAAACTAAAAAACAAACAAAGGCGGTAAAAGCATAATAAAAAAGAAAAGGTAGTGAAGGTGTTACATATGTATACATACATACATATGCGCGTGCGCACACACATTTTAAGATTAAATTATAAATGTTGATTATATATATATATATATATATATTAAAAAATAATTGGCAATAATAAGTTATTAATATTATTTCATCAATATTATGATTTAAATACATGTTATCCAAAACAACGGTGAATAATCAAATGAGCAATACACGGGTATAAATACTAAATAACTAATAAAAATAACGCATAAATAGTTCTCAATTCCGTTAACTTTATTTAATGTTTCACTTTGGTCCCTTAACTAAAACTCTGTTATATGAAATGATACCTTCATTAGTTTTTAGGAATAAGCGTTAAGTATGGATGACGTGGAATGACATGTAGACTTTAATTAATAAGTTGAGTCAGCATATGCATTAAGAAATGGTATTAATTGTAACCTGAGGAGGTTTTTAATTTTGGGGTTAATAACCTCCACAAAATGTAATAATGTGTAAAAAAGTATGAAACACTTCCATGAATAACAAACACATATATCAAACAGACATCAATTGAAAAAATTTTCTCTACCATTTGCTTCATGGCTACAACACTCTCATGGTTGCAGAAAGAGATGAGCTTATACTGACTAGACCAACAAATATGATATCTTAAAAAAATCAATTTCATATGATAAGTTAAAAAGAAAAATAGGACAAAATAGAGCCATTTTACTGCTGAAATTTTAGTAAATCCTGCACATATGACCACAAAGAAACCATCAACATAGGCCACACATGTTTTATATTAAAAAATGCTAACAAAACAGATAATATTAGACACAACGGGTCCGTTTTATCACGCCTACTTACACTACACCATTAATCAATTCAAGTTGTAAAATCAACATGAAAATACAGAAATGATTACAAAATATCCCAAAACAATTGTATATATCACAACTCATTAAACCACTGACATGCATTTGTTCTAAAATAACTAGATTCATAAATTATTTAAAAAAATATACTATCACTTGTGATTATTACAATAAAGGAAAACGAATAACATAGAAACATATGAAACTAACGGGAGGGGCCATTTCATGTAACGTAATGCAAGTTAAGAGTTTAGTTCGTAATGTTATTTAGTTAAGAGACATAAGTGAAACATTAAATAAAGTTAAGGGAAGAATAAATGCATTAAACTAAAAAACAAACAAAGGCGGTAAAAGCATAATAAAAAAGTGAAGGTAGTGAAGGTGTTACATATATATACATACATACATATGCGCGTGCGCACGCACATTTTAAGATTAAATTATAAATGTTGATTTTATATATATTTATATATATTAAAAAATAATTGGCAATAATAAGTTATTATTATTATTTCATCAATATTATGATTTAAATACATGTTATCCAATACAACGGTGAATAATCAAATGAGCAATACACGGGTATAAATACTAAATAAATAATAAAAAGAACGCATAAATAGTTATCAATTTCGTTAACTTAATTTAATGTTTCACTTTGGTCCATAACTAAAACTCTGTTATATGAAATGATACCTTCATTAGTTTTTAGGAATAAGCGTTAAGTATAGATGACGTGGAATGACATGTAGACTTTAATTAATAAGTTGAGTCAACATATGTATTAAGAAATGATATTATTTGTAACCTGAGGAGATTTTAATTTTAGGGTTAAAAACCTCCACAAAATGTAATAATGCGTAAAAAAGTATGAAACACTTCCATGAATGACAAACACATATATCAAACAGACATCAATTGAAAAATATTTCTCTACCATTTTCTTCATGGCTACAACACTCTCATGGTTACAGAAAGAGATGAGCTTATACTGACTAGACCAACAAATATGATATCTTACAAAAATAAATTTCCTATGATAAGTTAAAAATCAAAATAGGGAAAAATATAGCCATTTTACTGCTAAAACTTTAGTAAATCCTGCACATATGGCCACAAAGAAACCATCAACATAGGCCACAACAGTTTCATATTAAAAAATGCAAACAAAACAAATAATATTAGACACAGCGGGTCCGTTTTATCACCCCTACTTAAACTTCACCATTAATCAATTCAAATTGTAAATTCAACATGAAAATACAGAAATGATTACAAAATATCCCAAAACAATTATATATATCACAACTCATTAAACCACTGACATGCATTTGTTCTAAAATAACTAGATTCAAAAACCATAAATTATTTTAAAAAATACACTATCACTTACAATAAAGGAAAATGAATAACATAGAAACATATGAAACTAACGGAAGGAGACATTTCATGTAACATAATGTAAGTTGGGAGACTAGTTCGTAATGTTATTTAGTTAAGAGACATAAGCGAAACATTAAATAAAATTAAGGGACGAAGAAATGCATTAAACTAAAAAACAAACAAAGGCGGTAAAAGCATAATAAAAAAGTGAAGGTAGTGAAGGTGTTGCATATATATACATACATACATATGTGCGTGCGCACACACATTTTAAGATTAAATTAAAAATGTTGATTTTATATATATTTATATATATTAAAAAATAATTGGCAATAATAAGTTATTAATATTATTTCATCAATATTATGATTTAAATACATGTTATCTAATACAACGGTGAATAATCAAATGATCAATACACGGGTATAAATACTAAATAACTAATAAAAAGAACGCATAAATAGTTCTCAATTTCGTTAACTAAATTTAATGTTTCACTTTGGTCCCTTAACTAAAACTCTGTTATATGAAATGATACCTTCATTAGTTTTTAGGAATAAGCGTTAAGTATGGATGACGTGGAATGACATGTAGACTTTAATTAATAAGTTGAGTCAACATATGTATTAAGAAATGATATTATTTGTAACCTGAGGAGGTTTTTAATTTTGGGGTTAAAAACCTCCACAAAATGTAATAATGTGTAAAAAAGTATGAAACACTTCCATGAATGACAAACACATATATCAAACAAACATCAATTGAAAAAATTTTCTCTACCATTTCTTCATGGCTACAACACTCTCATGGTTGCAGAAACAGATGAGCTTATACTGACTAGACCAACAAATATGATATCTTACAAAAATAAATTGCATATGATAAGTTAAAAATCAAAATAGGGAAAAATAGAGCCATTTACTGCTAAAACTTTAGTAAATCCTGCACATATGACCACAAAGAAACCATCAATATAGCCACACAAGTTTCATATAAAAAATGCAAACAAAACAAATAATATTAGACACAACGGGTCCGTTTTATCACCCCTACTTACACTATACCATTAATCAATTCAAATTGTAAATTTAACATGAAAATACAGAAATAATTACAAAATATCCCAAAACAATTATATATATCACAACTCATTAAACCAATGACATGCATTTGTTCTAAAATAACTAATTCAAAAACCATAAATTATTTAAAAAAATACACTATCACTTGTGATTATTACAATAAAGAAAATGAATAACATAGAAACATATGAAACTAACGGAAGGGGCCATTTCATGTAACGTAATGTAAGTTAAGAGACTAGTTCGTATGTTAATTTTGTTAAGAGACATAAGCGAAACATTAAATAAAATTAAGGGACGAAGAAATGCATTAAACTAAAAAACAAACAAAGGCGATAAAAGCATAATAAAAAAGTGAAGGTAGTGAAGGTGTTACATATATATATATATATATATATATATATATATATATATATATATATATATATATATATATATATATATATATATATATATATATATATATATATATATATATATATACATACATAAATATGCGCGTGCGCACACACATTTTAAGATTAAATTATAAATGTTGATTATATATATATATATATATATATATATAATATATATAATATATATATATATATATTATATTATATATATATATATATATAATATATATATTATATATATATATATATATATATATATATATATATATATATATTATATATATATATATATATATATATATATATATATATATATATATATATATTTATATATATATATATATATAATATATTAAAAAATAATTGCAATAATAAGTTATTAATATTATTTCATAAATATTATGATTTAAATACATGTTATCCAATACAACGGTGAATAATCAAATGAGCAATACACGGGTATAAATACTAAATAACTAATAAAAAGAATGCATAAAAAGTTCTCAATTCAGTAACTTAATTTAATGTTTCACTTTGGTCCCTTAACTAAAACTCTGTTATATGAAATAATACCTTCATTAGTTTTTAGGAATAAGCGTTAAGTATGGATGACGGGGAATGACATGTATACTTTAATTAATAAGTTGAAGCAGCATATGTAATAAGAAATGGTATTATTTGTAACCTGAGGAGGTTTTTAATTTTGGGGTTAAAAACCTCCACAAAATGTAATAATGTGTAAAAAGTATGAAACACTTCCATGAATGACAAACACATATATCAAACAGACATCAATTGAAAAAATTTTCTCTACCATTGCTTCATGGCTACAACACTCTCATGGTTACAGAAAGAGATGAGCTTATACTGACTAGACCAACAAATATGATATCTTACAAAAATCAATTTCATATGATAAGTTAAAAAGCAAAACAGGGCAAAATAGAGCCATTTTACTGCTGAAACTTTAGTTAATCCTGCACATATGACCACAAAGAAACCATCAACATAGGCCACACAAGTTTCATATTAAAAAACGCAAACAAAACAGATAATATTAGACACAATGGGTCCGTTTTATCACCCTACTTACACTACACCATTAATCAATTCAAGGTGTAAAATCATCATGAAAATACAGAAATGATTACAAAATATCCCAAAACAATTATATATATCACAACTCATTAAACCACTGACATGCATTTGTTCTAAAATAACTAGATTCAAAAACCATAAATTATTAAAAAAATTACACTATCACTTGTGATTATTACAATAAAGGAAAACGAATAACATAGAAACATATGAAACTAACGGAAGGGTCATTGCATGTAACGTGATTGCAGTTAAGTGACTAGTTCGTAATGTTATTTAGTTAAGAGACATATGCAAAACATTAAATAAAGTTAAGGGACAAAGAAATGCATTAAACTAAAAAACAAACAATGGCGGTAAAAGCATAATAAAAAAGTGAAGGTAGTGAAGGTATTACATATATATACATACATACATACATATGCGTGTGCGCACACAAATTTTAAGATTAAATTATAAATGTTGATTTTATATAAATTTATATATATTACAAAATAATTGGAAATAATAAGTTATTAATATTATTTCATCAATATTATGATTTAAATACATGTTATCCAATACAACGGTGAATAATCAAATGAGCAATACACGAGTATAAATACTAAATAACTAATAAAAAGAACACATAAATAGTTCTCAATTCTGTTAACTTAATTTAATGTTTCACTTTGGTCCCTTAACTAAAACTCTGTTATATGAAATGATACCTTCATTAGTTTTTAGGAATAAGCGTTAAGTATGGATGACGTGGTATGACATGTATACTTTAATTAATAAGTTGAGTCAACGTATGTATTAAGAAATGATATTATTTGTAACCTGAGGAGGTTTTTTATTTTGGGGTTAAAAACCTCCACAAAATGTAATAATGTGTAAAAAAGTATGAAACACTTCCATGATGACAAACACATATATCAAACAAACATCAATTGAAAAAATTTTCTCTACCATTTTCTTCATGGCTACAACACTCTCATGTTGCAGAAACAGATGAGCTTATACTGACTAGACCAACAAATATGATATCTTACAAAAATAAATGCATAAGATAAGTTAAAAATCAAAATAGGGAAAAATAGAGCCATTTTACTGCTAAAACTTTAGTAAATCTTGCACATATGACCACAAAGAAACCATCAATATAGGCCACACAAGTTTCATATTAAAAAATGCAAACAAAACAGATAATATTAGACACAACGGTCCGTTTTATCACCCCTACTTACATTATACCATTAATCAATTCAAATTGTAAATTAACATGAAAATACAGAATGATTACAAATATCCCAAAACAATTATATATATCATAACTCATTAAACCACTGACATGCATTTGTTCTAAAATAACTAGATTCAAAAACCATAAATTATTTAAAAAAATACACTATCACTTGTGATTATTACAATAAAGGAAAATGAATAACATAGAAACATATGAAACTAACGGAAGGGGCCATTTCATGTAACGTAATGTAAGTTAAGAGACTAGTTCGTAATGTTATTTTGTTAAGAGACATAAGCGAAACATTAAATAAAATTAAGGGACGAAGAAATGCATTAAACTAAAAAACAAACAAAGGCGATAAAAGCATAATAAAAAAGTGAAGGTAGTGAAGGTGTTACATGTATATATACATACATAAATATGCGCGTGCGCACACACATTTTAAGATTAAATTATAAATGTTGATTTTATATATATATATATATATATATATATATATATATATATATATATATATATATATATATATATATAATATATATATATATATATATATATATATATATATATATATATATATATATATATATATATAATATATATATATATATATTAAAAAATAATTGGCAATAATAAGTTATTAATATTATTTCATCAATATTATGATTTAAATACATGTTATCCAATACAACGGTGAATAATCAAATGAGCAATACACGGGTATAAATACTAAATAACTAATAAAAAGAATGCATAAAAAGTTCTCAATTCAGTTAACTTAATTTAATGTTTCACTTTGGTCCCTTAACTAAAACTTTGTTATATGAAATAATACCTGCATTAGTTTTTAGGAATAAGCGTTAAGTATGGATGACGTGGAATGACATGTATACTTTAATTAATAAGTTGAAGCAGCATATGTAATAAGAAATGGTATTATTTGTAACCTGAGGAGGTTTTTAATTTTGGGGTTAAAAACCTCCACAAAATGTAATAATGTGTAAAAAAGTATAAAACACTTCCATGAATGACAAACACATATATCAAACAGACATCAATTGAAAAAAATTTCTCTACCATTTGCTTCATGGCTACAACACTCTCATGGTTACAGAAAGAGATGAGCTTATACTGACTAGACCAACAAATATGATATCTTACAAAAATCAATTTCATATGATAAGTTAAAAAGCAAAACAGGGCAAAATAGAGCCATTTTACTGCTGAAACTTTAGTAAATCCTGCACATATGACCAGAAAGAAACCATCAACATAGGCCACACAAGTTTCATATTAAAAAACGCAAACAAAACAGATAATATTAGACACAACGGGTCCGTTTTATCACCCCTAATTACACTACACCATTAATCAATTCAAGGTGTAAAATCATCATGAAAATACAGAAATGATTACAAAATATCCCAAAACAATTATATATATTAAACTCATTAAACCACTGACATGCAATTGTTCTAAAATAACTAGATTCAAAAACCATAAATTATTAAAAAAAATACACTATCACTTGTGATTATTACAATAAAGGAAAACGAATAACATAGAAACATATGAAACTAACGGAAGGGGTCATTGCATGTAACGTGATGCAAGTTAAGAGACTAGTTCGTAATGTTATTTAGTTAAGAGACATAAGCGAAACATTAAATAAAGTTAAGGGATGAAGAAATGCATTAAACTAAAAAACAAACAAAGGCGGTAAAAGCATAATAAAAAAGTGAAGGTAGTGAAGGTGTTACATATATATACATACATACATATGCGCGTGCGCACACACATTTTTGCGCGTGCGCACACACATTTTAAGATTAAATTATAAATGTTGATTTTATATATATTTATATATATTAAAAAATAATTGGCAATAATAAGTTATTAATATTATTTCATCAATATTATGATTTAAATACATGTTATCCAATACAACGGTGAATAATCAAATGAGCAATACACGGGTATAAATACTAAATAACTAATAAAAAGAACGCATAAATAGTTCTCAATTCCGTTAACTTAATTTAAGGTTTCACTTGGGTCCCATAACTAAAACTCTGTTATAGGAAATGATACCTTCATTAGTTTTTAGGAATAAGCGTTGAGTATGGATGACGTGGAATGACATGTAGACTTTAATTAATAAGTTGAGTCAACATATGTATTAAGAAATGGTATTATTTGTAACCTCGGAGGTTTTTAATTTTGGGGTTAAAAACCTCCACAAAATGTAATAATGTGTAAAAAAGTATGAAACACTTCCATGAATGACAAACACATATATCAAACAGACAATAATTGAAAAAAATTTATCTACCATTTGCTTCATGGCTACAACACTCTCATGGTTGCAGAAAGAGATGAGCTTATACTGACTAGACCAACAAATAAGATATCTTACAAAAATCAATTTGATATGATAAGTTAAAAAGCAAAATAGGGCAGAATAGATCCATTTTACTGCTGAAACTTTAGTAAATCCTGCACATATGACCACAAAGAAACCATCAACATAGGCCACACAAGTTTCATATTAAAAAATGCAAACAAAACAGATAATATTAGACAAAACGGGTCCGTTTTATCACCCCTACTTACACTACACCATTAATCAATTCAAATTGTAAAATCAACATGAAAATACATAAATGATTACAAAATATCCCAAAACAATTATATATATCACAACTCATTAAACCACTGACATGTAGTTGTTCTAAAATAACTAGATTCAAAAACCATAAATTATTATAAAAAATACACTATCACTTGTGATTATTACAATAAAGGAAAATGAATAACATAGAAACATATGAAACTAACGGAAGGGGACATTTCATGTAACGTAATGTAAGTTGGGAGACTAGTTCGTAATGTTATTTAGTTAAGAGACATAACCGAAACATTAAATAAAGTTAAGGGATGAAGAAATGCATTAAACTAAAAAAAAACAAAGGCGGTAAAAGCATAATAAAAAAGTGAATGTAGTGAAGGTGTTACATATATATACATACATACATATGCGCGTGCGCACACACATTTTAAGATTAAATTATAAATGTTGAATTTATATATATTTATATATATTAAAAAATAATTGGCAATAATAATTTATTAATATTATTTCATCAATATTATGATTTAATTACATGTTATCCAATACAACGGTGAATAATCAAATGAGCAATACACGGGTATAAATACTAAATAACTAATAAAAAGAACGCATAAATAGTTCTCAATTCGGTTAACTTAATTTAATGTTTCACTTGGGTCCCTTAACTAAAACTCTTTTATATGAAATGATACCTTCATTAGTTTTTAGGAATAAGCGTTGAGTATGGATGACGTGGAATGACATGTAAACTTTAATTAATAAGTTGAGTCAGCATATGTATTAAGAAATGGTATTATTTGTAACCTGAGAGGTTTTTAATTTTGGGTTTAAAAACCTCCACAAAATGTAATAATGTGTAAAAAAGTATGAAACACTTCCATGAATGACAAACACATATATCAAACAGACATCAATTGAAAAAAATTTATCTACCATTTGCTTCATGGCTACAACACTCTCATGGTGGCAGAAAGAGATGAGCTTATACTTACTAGACCAACAAATATGATATCTTACAAAAATCAATTTCATATGATAAGTTAAAAATTAAAATAGGGCAAAATAGAGCCATTTTAATGCCGAAACTTTAGTAAATCCTGCACATATGACAACAAAGAAACCATCAACATAGGCCACACAAGTTTCATATTAAAAAAAGCAAAAAAAAAACAGATAATATTAGACACAACGGGTCTGTTTTATCCCCCCTACTTACACTACACCATTAATCAATTCAAGTTGTAAATTCAACATGAAAATACATAAATTATTACAAAATATCCCAAAACAATTATATATACCACAACTCATTAAACCACTGACATGCAGTTGTTCTAAAATAACTAGATTCAAAAACCATAAATTATTAAAAAAAAATACACCATCATTTGTGATTATTACAATAAAGGAAAATGAATAACATAGAAACATATGAAACTAACGGAAGGGGACATTTCATGTAACGTAATGTAAGTTAAGAGACCAGTTCATAATGTTATTTAGTTAAGAGACATAAGCGAAACAATAAATAAAGTTAAGGGACAAATAAATGCATTACACTAAAAAACAAACAAAGGCTGTAAAAGGATAATAAAAAAGTGAAGGTGGTGAAGGTGTTACATATATATACATACATACATATACGCGTGCGCACACACATTTTAAGATTAAATTATAAATCTTGATTTTATATATATTTATATATACTAAAAAATAATTGGCAATAATAAGTTATTAATATTATTTCATCAATATTATGATTTAAATACATGTTATCCAATACAACGGTGAATAATCAAATGAGCAATACACGGGTATAAATACCAAATAACTAATAAAAAGAACGCATAAATAGTTCTCAATTCCGTTAACTTAATTTAAGGTTTCACTTGGGTCCCTTAACTAAAACTCTGTTATATGAAATGATACCTTCATTAGTTTTTAGGAATAAGCGTTGAGTATGGATGACGTGGAATGACATGTAGACTTTAATTAATAAGTTGAGTCAACATATGTATTAAGAAATGGTATTATTTGTAACCTGAGAGGTTTTTAATTTTGGGGTTAAAAACCTCCACAAAATGTAATAATGTGTAAAAAAGTATGAAACACTTCCATGAATGACAAACACATATATCAAACAAACATCAATTGAAAAAAATTTATCTACCATTTGCTTCATGGCTACAACACTCTCATGGTTGCAGAAAGAGATGAGCTTATACTTACTAGACCAACAAATATGATATCTTACAAAAATCAATTTCATATGATAAGTTAAAAATTAAAATAGGGCAAAATAGAGCCATTTTAATGCCGAAACT
Source organism: Vicia faba (assembly GCA_948472305.1). Lineage (NCBI taxonomy): Eukaryota > Viridiplantae > Streptophyta > Magnoliopsida > Fabales > Fabaceae > Vicia > Vicia faba. The sequence continues at coordinate 29,656 of CATIWC010002710.1, read as the reverse complement.
TTAGTAAATCCTGCACATATGACCACAAAGAAACCATCAACATAGGCCACACAAGTTTCATATTAAAAAAAGCAAAAATAACAGATAATATTAGACACAACGGGTCCGTTTTATCCCCCTACTTACACTACACCATTAATCAATTCAAGTTGTAAAATCAACATGAAAATACATAAATGATTACAAAATATCCCAAAACAATTATATATACCACAACTCATTAAACCACTGACATGCAGTTGTTCTAAAACAACTATATTGAAAAACCATAAATTATTAAAAAAAATACACTATCACTTGAGATTATTACAATAAAGGAAAACAAATAACATAGAAACATATGAAACTAACGGAAGGGGCCATTTCATGTAACGTAATGTAAGTTGAGAGACTAGTTCGTAATGTTATTTAGTTAAGAGACATAAGCGAAACAATAAATAAAGTTAAGGGACAAATAAATGCATTAAACTAAAAAACAAACAAAGGCGGTAAAAGCATAATAAAAAAGTGAAGGTAGTGAAGGTGTTACATATATATATATACATACATACATATGCGCGTGCGCACACACATTTTAAGATTAAATTATAAATGTTGATTTTATATATATTTATATATACTAAAAAATAATTGGCAATAATAAGTTATTAATATTATTTCATCAATATTATGATTTAAATACATGTTATCCAATACAACGGTGAATAATCAAATGAGCAATACACGGGTATAAATACTAAATAACTAATAAAAAGAATGCATAAATAGTTCTCAATTCCGTTAACTTAATTTAAGGTTTCACTTGGGTCCCATAACTAAAACTCTGTTATATGAAATGATACCTTCATTAGTTTTAAGGAATAAGCGTTGAGTATGGATGACGTGGAATGACATGTAGACTTTAATTAATAAGTTGAGTCAGCATATGTATTAAGAAATGGTATTATTTGTAACCTGAGAGGTTTTTAATTTTGGGGTTAAAAACCTCCACAAAATGTAATAATGTGTAAAAAAGTATGAAACACTTCCATGAATGACAAACACATATATCAAACAGACATCAATTGAAAAAAATTTATCTACCATTTGCTTCATGGCTACAACACTCTCATGGTTGCAGAAAGAGATGAGCTTATACTTACTAGACCAACAAATATGATATCTTACCAAAATCAATTTCATATGATAAGTTAAAAATCAAAATAGGGAGAAATAGAACCAATTTAATGCTGAAACTTTAGTAAATCCTGCACATATGACCACAAAGAAACCATCAACATAGGCCTCACAAGTTTCATATTAAAAAAAGCAAACAAAACAGATAATATTAGACTCAACGGGTCCGTTTTATCACCCCTACTTACACTACACCATTAATCAATTCAAGTTGTAAAATCAACATGAAAATACATAAATAATTACAAAATATCCCAAAACAATAATATATACCACAACTCGTTAAACCACTGACATGCAGTTGTTCTAAAATAACTAGATTCAAAAACCATAAATTATTTAAAAAAACACACAATCATTTGTGATTTTTACAATAAAGATAAATGAATAACATAGAAACATATGAAACTAACGGAAGGGGACATTTCATGTAATGTAATGTAAGTTAAGAGACTAGTTCATAATATTATTTAGTTAAGAGACATAAGCGAAATATTAAATAAAGTTAAGGGACAAATAAATGCATTACACTAAAAAACAATCAAAGACTGTAAAAGGATAATAAAAAAGTGAAGGTGGTGAAGGTGTTACATATATATACATACATACATATGCGCGTGCGCACACACATTTTAAGATTAAATTATAAATGTTGACTTTATATATATTTATATATATTAAAAAATAATTGGCAATAATAATTTATTAATATTATTTCATCAATATTATGATTTAAATACATGTTATCGAATACAACGGTGAATAATCAAATGAGCAATACACGGGTATAAATACTAAATAACTAATAAAAAGAACGCATAAATAGTTCTCAATTCCGTTAACTTAATTTAAGGTTTCACTTGGGTCCCATAACTAAAACTCTGTTATATGAAATGATACATTCATTAGTTTTAAGGAATAAGCGTTGAGTATGGATGACGTGGAATGACATGTAGACTTTAATTAATAAGTTGAGTCAGCATATGTATTAAGAAATGGTATTATTTGTAACCTGAGAGATTTTTAATTTTGGGGTTAAAAACCTCCACAAAATGTAATAATGTGTAAAAAAGTATGAAACACTTCCATGAATGACAAACACATATGTCAAACAGACATCAATTGAAAAAAATTTATCTACCATTTGCTTCATGGCTACAACACTCTCATGGTTGCAGAAAGAGATGAGCTTATACTGACTAGACCAACAAATAAGATATCTTACAAAAATAAATTTCATATGATAATTTAAAAAGCAAAATAGGGCAAAATAGATCCATTTTACTGCTGAAACTTTAGTAAATCCTGCACATATGACCACAAAGAAACCATCAACATAGGCCACACAAGTTTCATATTAAAAAATGCAAACAAAACAGATAATATTAGACAAAACGGGTCCGTTTTATCACCCCTACTTACACTACACCATTAATCAATTCATGTTGTAAAATCAACATGAAAATACATAAATGATTACAAAATATCCCAAAACAATTATATATACAACAACTCATTAAACCACTGACACGCAGTTGTTCTAAAATAACTAAATTCAAAAACCATAAATTATTTAAAAAAATACACTAACACTTGTGATTATTACAATAAAGGAAAACAAATAACATAGAAATATATGAAACTAACGGATGGGGCCATTTCATGTAACGTAATGCAAATTAAGAGACTAGTTCGTAATGTTATTTAGTAAAGAGACATAAGCGGAACATTAAATAAAGTTAAGGGACGAAGAAATGCATGAAACTAAAAAACAAACAAAGGCGGTAAAAGCATAATAAAAAAGTGAAGGTAGTGAAGGTGTTACATATATATACATACATACATATGCGCGTGCGCACATACATTTTAAGATTAAATTATAAATGTTGATTTTATATATATTTATATATATTAAAAAATAATTGGCAATAATAAGTTATTAATATTATTTCATCAATATTATGATTTAAATACATGTTATCCAATACAACGGTGAATAATCAAATGAGCAATACACGGGTATAAATACTAAATAACTAATAAAAAGAACGCATAAATAGTTCTCAATTCTGTTAACTTAATTTAATGTTTCACTTTGGTCCCTTAACTAAAATTCTATTATATGAAATGATACCTTCATTAGTTTTTAGGAATAAGCGTTAAGTATGGATGACGTGGAATAACATGTAGACTTTAATTAATAAGTTTAGTCAATATATGTATTAAGAAATTGTATTATTTGTAACCTGAGGAGGTTTTTAATTTTGGGGTTAAAAACCTCCACAAAATGTAATAATGTGTAAAAAAGTATGAAACACTTCCATGAATGACAAACACATATATCAAAAAGACATCAATTGAAAACATTTTCTCTACCATTTTCTTCATGGCTACAACACTCTCATGGTTGCAGAAAGAGATGAGCTTATACTGACTAGACCAACAAATATGATATCTTACAAAAATAAATTTCATATGATAATTTAAAAATCAAAATAGGGAAAAATAGAGCCATTTTACTGCTAAAACTTTAGTAAATCCTACACATATGACCACAAAGAAACCATCAACATAGGCCACACAAGTTTCATATTAAAAAATGCAAACAAAACAGATAATATTAGACACAACGGGTCCATTTTATCACCCCTACTTACACTACACCATTAATCAATTCAAGTTGTAAAATCAACATGAAAATACAGAAATGATTACAAAATATCCCAAAACAATTGTATATATCACAACTCATTAAACCACTGACATGCATTTATTCTAAAAAAACTAGATTGAAAAACCATAAATTATTTAAAAAAATACACTATCACTTAAGATTATTACAATAAAGGAAAACGAATAACATAGAAACATATGAAACTAACGGAAGAGGCCATTTCATGTAACGTAATGTAAGTTGAGAGACTAGTTCGTAATGTTATTTAGTTAAGAGACATAAGAGAAACATTAAATAAAGTTAAGGGACGAAGAAATGCATGAAACTAAAAAACAAACAAAGGAGGTAAAAGCAAAATAACAAAGTGAATGTAGTGAAGGTGTTACATATATATGCATACATACATATGCGCGTGCGCGCACACATTTTATGATTAAATTATAAATGTTGATTTTATATATATTTATATATATATTAAAAAATAATTGGCAATAATAAGTTATTAATATTATTTCATCAATATTATGATTTAAATACATGTTATCCAATACAACGGTGAATAATCAAATGTGCAATACACGGGTTTAAATGCTAAATAACTAATAAAAAGAACGCATAAATAGTTCGCAATTCCGTTAACTTAATTTAATGTTTCACTTTGGTCCCTTAACTAAAACTCTATTATATGAAATGATACCTTCATTAGTTTTTAGGAATAAGCGTTAAGTATGGATGACGTGGAATGACATGTAGACTTTAATTAATAAGTTGAGTCAGCATATGTATTAAGAAATGGTATTATTTGTAACCTGAGGAGGTTTATAATTTTTGGGTTAAAAACCTCCACAAAATGTAATAATGTGTAAAAAAGTATGAAACACTTCCATGAATGACAAACACATATATCAAACAAACATCAATTGAAAAAATTTTCTCTACCATTTGATTCATGGCTACAACACTCTCACGATTGCAGAAAGAGATGAGCTTATACTGACTAGACCAACAAATATGATATCTTACAAAAATCAATTTCATATGATAAGTTAAAAATCAAAATAGGGAAAAATAAAGCCATTTTACTGCTAAAACTTTAGTAAATCCTACACATATGACCACAAAGAAACCATCAACATAGGCCACACAAGTTTCATATTAAAAAATGCAAACAAAACAGATAATATTAGACACAACGGGTCCGTTTTATCACCCCTACTTACACTACACCATTAATCAATTCAAGTTGTAAAATTAACATGAAAATACAGAAATGATTACAAAATGTCCCAAAATAATTATAGATATCACAACTCATAAAACCACTGACATGCAGTTGTTCTAAAATAACTAGATTCAAAAACCATAAATTATTTTAAAAAATACACTAACACTTGTGATTATTACAATAAAGGAAAACGAATAACATAGAAACATATGAAACTAACGGAAGGGGCCATTTCATGTAACGTAATGCAAGTTAAGAGACTAGTTCGTAATGTTATTTAGTTAAGAGACATAAGCGGAACATTAAATAAAGTTAAGGGATGAAGAAATGCATTAAACTAAAAAACAAACAAAGGCGGTAAAAGCATAATAAAAAATTTAAGGTAGTGAAGGTGTTACATATATATACATACATACATATGCGCGTGCGCACATACATTTTAAGATTAAATTATAAATGTTGATTTTATATATATTTATATATATTAAAAAATAATTGGCAATAATAAGTTATTAATATTATTTCATCAATATTATGATTTAAATACATGTTATCCAATACAACGGTGAATAATCAAATGAGCAATACACGGGTATAAATACTAAATAACTAATAAAAATAACGCATAAATAGTTCTCAATTCCGTTAACTTAATTTAATGTTTCACTTTGGTCCCTTAACTAAAACTCTGTTATATGAAATGATACCTTCATTAGTTTTTAGGAATAAGCGTTAAGTATGGATGACGTGGAATGACATGTAGACTTTAATTAATAAGTTGAGTCAATATATGTATTAAAAAATTGTATTATTTGTAACCTGAGGAGGTTTTTAATTTTGGGGTTAAAAACCTCCACAAAATGTAATAATGTGTAAAAAAGTATGAAACACTTCCATGAATGACAAACACATATATCAAACAGACATCAATTGAAAACATTTACTCTACCATTTTCTTCATGGCTACAACACTCTCATGGTTGCAGAAAGAGATGAGCTTATACTGACTAGACCAACAAATATGATATCTTACAAAAATAAATTTCATATGATAAGTTAAAAATCAAAATAGGGAAAAATAGAGCCATTTTACTGCTAAAACTTTAGTAAATCCTACACATATGACCACAACGAAACCATCAACATAGGCCACACAAGTTTCATATTAAAAAATGCAAACAAAACAAATAATATTAGACACAACGGGTCCGTTTTATCACCCCTACTTACACTACACCATTAATCAATTCGAGTTGTAAAATCAACATGAAAATATAGAAATGATTACAAAATATCCCAAAACAATTGTATATATCACAACTCATTAAACCACTGACATGCATTTGTTCTAAAAAAACTAGATTGAAAAACCATAAATTATTAAATAAAATACACTATCACTTGAGATTATTACAATAAAGGAAAACGAATAATATAGAAACATATGAAACTAACGGAAGGGGCCATTTCATGTAACGTAATGTCAGTTGAGAGTCTAGTTCGTAATGTTATTTAATTAAGAGACATAAGCGAAACATTAAATAAAGTTAAGGGAAGAAGAAATGCATGAAACTAAAAAACAAACAAAGGCGGTAAAAGCAAAATAACAAAGTGAATGTAGTGAAGGTGTTACATATATATACATACATACATATGTGCGTGCGCACACACATTTTAAGATTAAATTATAAATGTTGATTTTATATATATATATTTATATATATTAAAAAATAATTGGCAATAATAAGTTATTAATATTATTTCATCAATATTATGATTTAAATACACGTTATCCAATACAACGGTGAATAATCAAATGTGCAATACACGGGTATAAATGCTAAATAACTAATAAAAAGAACGCATAAATAGTTCTCAATTCCGTTAACTTAATTTAATGTTTCACTTTGGTCCCTTAACTAAAACTCTATTATATGAAATGATACCTATATTAGTTTTTAGGAATAAGCGTTAAGTATGGATGACGTGGAAAGACATGTAGACTTTAATTAATAAGTTCAGTCAGCATATGTATTAAGAAATGGTATTATTTGTAACCTGAGGAGGTTTATAATTTTTGGGTTAAAAACCTCCTCAAAATGTAATAATGTGTAAAAAAGTATGAAACACTTCCATGAATGACAAACACATATATCAAACAAACATCAATTGAAAAATTTTTCTCTACCATTTGATTCATGGCTACAACACTCTCATGGTTGCAGAAAGAGATGAGCTTATACTGACTAGACCAACAAATATGATATCTTACAAAAATCAATTTCATATTATAAGTTAAAAATCAAAATAGGGCAACATAGAGCCATTTTACTCCTGAAACTTTAGTAAATCCTGCACATATGACCACAAAGAAACCATTAACATAGGCCACACAAGTTTCATATTAAAAAATGCAAACAAAACAGATAATATTAGACACAACGGGTACGTTTTATCACCCCTACTTACACTACACCATTAATCAATTCAAATTGTAAATTCAACATGAAAATACAGAAATGATTACAAAATATCCCAAAACAATTATATATATCACAACTCATTAAACCACTGACATGCATTTGTTCTAAAATAACTAGATTCAAAAACCATAAATTATTTAAAAAAAATACACTATCACTTGTGATTATTACAATAATGGAAAACGAATAACATAGAAGCATATGAAACTAACGGAAGGGGCCATTTCATGTAACGTAATGCAAGTTAAGAGACTAGTTCGTAATGTTATTTAGTTAAGAGACATAACCCAAACATTAAATAAAGTTAAGGGATGAAGAAATACATTAAACTAAAAAACAAACAAAGGCGGTAAAAGCATAATAAAAAAGTGAAGGTAGTGAAGGTGTTACATATATATACATACATACATATGCGCGTGCCCACACACATTTTAAGATTAAATTAAAATGTTGATTTTATATATATTTATATATATTAAAAAATAATTGGCAATAATAAGTCATTAATATTATTTGATCAATATTATGATTTAAATACATGTTATCCAATACAATGGTGAATAATCAAATGAGCAATACACGAGTATAAATACTAAATAACTAATAAAAAGAACGCATAAATAGTTCTCAATTCCGTTAACTTAATTTAATGTTTCACTTTGGTCCCTTAACTAAAACTCTGATATATGAAATGACACCTTCATTAGTTTTTAGGAATAAGCGTTAAGTATGGATGACGTGGAATGACATGTAGACTTTAATTAATAAGTTGAGTCAGCATATGTATTAAGAAATGGTATTATTTGTAACCTGAGGAGGTTTTTAATTTTTGGGTTAATAACCTCCACAAAATGTAATAATGTGTAAAAAAGTATGAAACACTTCCATGAATGACAAACACATATATCAAACAGACATCAATTGGAAAAAATTTCTCTACCATTTGCTTCATGGCTACAACACTCTCATGGTTGCAGAAAGAGATGAGCTTATACTGACTAGACCAACAAATATGATATCTTAGAAAAATCAATTTCATATGATAAGTTAAAAAGCAAAATAGGGCAAAATAGAGCCATTTTACTGCTGAAACTTTAGTAAATCCTGCACATATGACCACAAAGAAACCATCAACATAGGCCACACAAGTTTCATATTAAAAAATGAAAACAAAACAGATAATATTAGACACAACGGGTCCGTTTTATCACCCCTACTTTCACTACACCATTAATCAATTCAAGTTATAAAATCAACATGAAAATACATATATGATTACAAAATTTCCCAAAACAATTATATATATCACAACTCATTAAATCACTGACATGCATTTTTTCTAAAATAACTAGATTCAAAAACCATAAATTATTAAAAAAAATACACTATCACTTGTGATTATTACAATAAAGGAAAACGAATAACATAGAAACATATGAAACTAACGGAAGGGGCCATTTCATGTAACGTAATGCAAGTTAAGAGACTAGTTCGTAATGTTATTTAGTTAAGAGACATAAGCGAAACATTAAATAAAGTTAAGGGACGAAGAAATGCATTAAACTAAAAAACAAACAAAGGCGGTAAAAGCATAATAAAAAAGTGAAGGTAGTGAAGGTATTACATATATATACATACATACATATGCGCGTGCGCACACACATTTTAAGATTAAATTATAAATGTTGATTATATATATATATATATATATATATATATATATATATATATATATATATATATATATATATATATATATATATATATATATATATATATATATATATATATATATATATATATATATATATATATATATATATATATATATATATATATATAAATAATTGGCAATAATAAGTTATTAATATTATTTCATCAATATTATGATTTAAGTACATGTTATCCAATACAACGGTGAATAATCAAATGAGCAATACACGGGTATAAATACTAAATAACTAATAAAAAGAACGCATAAATAGTTCTCAATTATGTTAACATAATTTAATGTTTCACTTTGGTCCCTTAACTAAAACTTTGTTATATGAAATGATACCTTCATTAGTTTTTAGGAATAAGCGTTAAGTATGGATGACGTGGAATGACATGTAGACTTTAATTTATAAGTTGAGTCAGCATATGTATTAAGAAATGGTATTATTTGTAACCTGAGGAGGTTTATAATTTTTGGGTTAAAAACCTCCACAAAATGTAATAATGTGTAAAAAAGTATGAAACACTTCCATGAATGACAAACACATATATCAAACAAACATCAATTGAAAATTTTTTCTCTACCATTTGATTCATGGCTACAACACTCTCATGGTTGCAGAAAGAGATGAGCTTATACTGACTAGACCTACAAATATGATATCTTACAAAAATCAATTTCATATGTTAAGTTAAAAATCAAAATATGGCAACATAGAGCCATTTTACGGCTGAAATTTTAGTAAATCCTGCACATATGACCATAAAGAAACCATCAACATAGGCAACAAAAGTTTCATATTAAAAAATGCAAACAAAACAGATAATATTAGACACAACGGGTCTGTTTTATCACCCCTACTTACACTACACCATTAATCAATTCAAGTTGTAAAATCAACATAAAAATACAGAAATGATTACAAAATATCCCAAAACAATTATATATATCACAAGTCATTAAACCACTAACATGCCATTGTTCTAAAATAACTAGATTCAAAAACCATAAATTATTTTAAAAAAATACACTATCACTTGTGATTATTACAATAAAGCAAAATGAATAACATAGAAACATATGAAACTAACGGAAGGGGTCATTTCATGTAACGTAATGTAAGTTGAGAGACTAGTTCGTAATGTTATTTAGTTAAGAGACATAAGCGAAAAATTAAATAAAGTTAAGGGGCGAAGAAATGCATTAAACTAAAAAACAAACAAAGGCGGTAAAAGCATAATAAAAAAGTGAAGGTAGTAAAGGTGTTACATATATATACATAAATGATTACAAAATATGCCAAAACAATTGTATAATCAACATGAAAATACAGAAATGATTACAAAATATGCCAAAACAATTGTATATATCACAACTCATTAAACCACTGACATGCATTTGTTCTAAAATAACTAGATTGAAAAACCTTAAATTATTAAAAAAAAATACACTATCACTTGTGATTATTACAATAAAGGAAAACGAATAACATAGAAACATATGAAACTAAGGCCATTTCATGTAACGTAATGCAAGTTAAGAGATTAGTTTGTCATGTTATTTAGTTAAGAGACATAAGTGAAACATTAAATAAAGTTAAGGGACGAAGAAATGCATTAAACTAAAAAACAAACAAAGGCGGTAAAAGCATAATAAAAAAGTGAAGGTAGTGAATGTGTTACATATATATATACATACATACATATGCGCGTGCGCACACACATTTTAAGATTAAATTATAAATGTTGATTATATATATATATATATATATATATATATATATATATATATATATATATATATATATATATATATATATATATATATATTAAAAAATAATTGACAATAATAAGTTATTAATATTATTTCATCAATATTATGATTTAAATACATGTTATCCAATACAACGGTGAATAATCGAATGAGCAATACACGGGTATAAATACTAAATAACTAATAAAAAGAACGCATAAATAGTTCTTAATTCTGTTAACTTAATTTAATGTTTCACTTTGGTCCCTTAACTAAAACTCTGTTATATGAAATGATACCTTCATTAGTTTTTAGGAATAAGCGTTAAGTATAGATGACGTGGAATGACATGTAGACTTTAATTAATAAGTTGAGTCAGCATATGTATTAAGAAATGGTATTATTTGTAACCTGAGGAGGTTTTTAATTTTGGGTTAATAACCTCCACAAAATGTAATAATGTGTAAAAAAGTATGGAACACTTCCATGAATGACAAACACATATATCAAACAGACATCAAGTGAAATTTTTTTCTCTACCATTTGCTTCATGGCTACAACACTCTCATGGTTGCAGAAAGAGATGAGCTTATACTGACTAGACCAACAAATTTGATATGTTACAAAAATGAATTTCATATGATAAGTTAAAAAGCAAAATAGGGAAAAATAGAGTCATTTTACTGCTGAAATTTTAGTAAATCCTGCACATATGACCACAAAGAAACAACAACATAGGCCACACAAGTTTTATATTAAAAAATGCAAACAAAACAGATAATATTAGACACAACGGGTCCGTTTTATCACCCCTACTTACACTACACCATTAATGAATTCAAGTTGTAAAATCAACATGAAAATACATAAATGATTACAAAATATCTCAAAACAGTTGTATATATCACAACTCATTAAACCACTGACATGCATTTGTTCTAAAATAACTAGATTGAAAAACCATAAATTATTAAAAAAAAATACACTATCACTTGTGATTATTACAATAAAGGAAAACGAATAACATAGAAACATATGAAACTAACGGAAGGGATCATTTCATGTAACGTAATGCAAGTTAAGAGATTAGTTCGTAATGTTATTTAGTTAAGAGACATAAGTGAAACATTAAATAAAGTTATGGGACGAAGAAATGCATTAAACTAAAAAAAACAAAGGCGGTAAAAGCATATTAAAAAAGTGAAGGTAGTGAAGGTGTTACATATATATACATACATACATATGCGCGTGCGCACACATATTTTAAGATTAAATTATAAATGTTGATTTTATATATATTTATATATATTAAAAAATAATTGGCAATAATAAGTTATTTATATTATTTCACCAATATTATGATTTAAATACATGTTATCCACTACAACGGTGAATAATGAAATGAGCAATACACGGGTATAAATACTAAATAACTAAAAAAAAGAACGCATAAATAGTTCTACATTCCGTTAACTTAATTTAATGTTTAAATTTGGTCCCTTAACTAAAACTCTGTTATATGTAATGATACCTTCATTAGTTTTTAGGAATAAGCGGTAAGTATGGATGACGTGGAATGACATGTAAACTTTAATTAATAAGTTGAGTCAGCATATATATTAAGAAATGGTATTATTTGTAACCTGAGGAGGTTTTTAATTTTAGGGTTAAAAACCTCCACAAAATTTAATAATGTGTAAAAAAGTATGAAACACTTCCATGAATGACAAACACATATATCAAACAGACATCAATTGAAAATTTTTTCTCTACCATTTGCTTCATGGCTACAACACTCTCATGGTTGCAGAAAGAGATGAGCTTATACTTACTAGACCAACAAATATGATATCTTACAAAATTCAATTTCATATGATAAGTTAAAAATCAAAATAGGGAAAAATAGAGCCATTTTATTGCTGAAATTTTAGTAAATCCTGCACATATGACCACAAAGAAACCATCAACATAGGTCACACAAGTTTCATACTAAAAAATGCAAACAAAACAGATAATATTAGACACAACGGGTCCGTTTTATCACCCGTACTTACACTACACCATTAATCAATTCAAGTTGTAAAATCAACATGAAAATGCACAAATGATTACAAAATATCCCAAAACAATTATATATATCACAACTCATTAAACCACTGACATGGAGTTGTTCTAAAATAACTAGATTCAAAAACCATAAATTATTTAAAAAAATACACTATCACTTGTGATTATTACAATAAAGGAAAATGAATAACATAGAAACATATGAAACTAAAGGAAGGGATCATTTCATGTAACGTAATGCAAGTTAAGAGATTAGTTCGTATGTTATTTAGTTAACAGACATAAGTGAAACATTAAATAAAGTTAAGGGACGAAGAAATGCATTAAACTAAAAAAAACAAAGGCGGTAAAAGCATATTAAAAAAGTGAAGGTAGTGAAGGTGTTACATATATATACATACATACATATGCGCGTGCGCACACATATTTTAAGATTAAATTATAAATGTTGATTTTATATATATTTATATATATTAAAAAATAATTGGCAATAATAAGTTATTAATATTATTTCACCAATATTATGATTTAAATACATGTTATCCACTACAACAGTGAATAATGAAATGAGCAATACACGTGTATAAATACTAAATAACTAAAAAAAAGAACGCATAAATAGTTTTCAATTCCGTTAACTTAATTTAATGTTTAACTTTGGTCCCTTAACTAAAACTCTGTTATATGTAATGATACCTTCATTAGTTTTTAGGAATAAGCGCTAAGTATGGATGACGTGGAATGACATGTAAACTTTAATTAATAAGTTGATTCAGTATATATATTAAGAAATGGTATTATTTGTAACCTGAGGAGGTTTTTAATTTTAGGGTTAAAAACCTACACAAAATTTAATAATGTGTAAAGAAGTATGAAACACTTCCATGAATGACAAACACATATATCAAACAGACATCAATTGAAAAATTTTTCTCTACCATTTCCTTCATGGATACAACACTCTCATGGTTGTGGAAAGAGATGAGCTTATACTTACTAGACCAACAAATATGATATCTTACAAAATTCAATTTTATATGATAAGTTAAAAATCAAAATAGGGAAAAATAGAGCCATTTTATTGCTGAAACTTTAGTAAATCCTGCACATATGACCACAAAGAAACCATCAACATAGGTCACACAAGTTTCATACTAAAAAATGCAAACAAAACAGATAATATTAGACACAACGGGTCCGTTTTATCACCCCTACTTACACTACACCATTAATCAATTCAAGTTGTAAAATCAACATGAAAATGCACAAATGATTACAAAATATCCCAAAACAATTATATATATCACAACTCATTAAACCACTGACATGCAGTTGTTCTAAAATAACTAGATTCAAAAACCATAAATTATTTAAAAAAATACACTATCACTTGTGATTATTACAATAAAGGGAAATGAATAACATAGTAACATACGAAACTAGCGGAAGGGGACATTTCATGTAACATAATGTAAGTTGGGTCACTAGTTTGTAATGTTATTTAGTTAAGAGACATAAGTGAAACATTAAATAAAATTAAGGGATGAAGAAATGCATTAAACTAAAAAACAAACAAAGGCGGTAAAAGCATAATAAAAAAGTGAAGGTAGTGATGGTGTTGCATATATATACATACATACATACATATGCGCGTGCGCACACACATTTTAAGATTAAATTATAAATGTTGATTTTATATATTTTTATATATATTAAAAAATAATTGGAAATAATAAGTTATTAATATTATTTCATCAATATTATGATTTAAATACATGTTATCCAATACAACGGTGAATAATCAAATGAGCAATACACGGGTATAAATACTAAATAACTAATAAAAAGAACGCATAAATAGTTTTCAATTCCGTTAACTTAATTTAATGTTTCACTTTGGTCCCTTAACTAAAACTCTGTTATATGAAATGATACCTTCATTAGTTTTTAGGAATAAGCGTTAAGTATGGATGACGTGGAATGACATTTAGACTTTAATTAATAAGTTGAGTAAGCATATGTATTAAGAAATGGTATTAATTGTAACCTGAGGAGGTTTTTAATTTTGGGGTTAATAACCTCCACAAAATGTAATAATGTGTAAAAAAGTATGAAACACTTCCATGAATGAAAAACACATATATCAAACTGACATCAATTGAAAAATCTTTCTCTACCATTTGCTTCATGGCTACAACACTCTCATGGTTGCAGAAAGAGATGAGCTTATACTGACTAGACCAACAAACATGATATCTTACAAAAATCAATTTCATATGATAAGTTAAAAATCAAAATATGTCAAAATAGAGCCATTTTACTGCTGAAACTTTAGTAAATCCTGCACATATGACCACAAAGAAACCATCAACATAGGCCACACAAGTTTCATATTAAAAAATGGAATAAAAACAGATAATATTAGACACAACGGGTCCGTTTTATCACCCTTACTTACACTACACCATTAATCAATTCAAATTGTAAAATCAACATGAAAATACAGAAATGATTACAAAATATCCCAAAACAATTATGTATATCACAACTCATTGCATTTGTTCTAAAATAACTAGATTCAAAAACCATAAATTATTAAAAAAATACACTATCACTTGTGATTATTACAATAAAGGAAAATGAATAACATAGAAACATATGAAACTAACGGAAGGGGCCATTTCATGTAACGTAATGTAAGTTAAGAGACTAGTTCGTAATGTTATTTAGTTAAGAGACATAAACGAAACATTAAATAAAATTAAGGGACGGAGAAATGCATTAAACTAAAAAACTTACAAAGGCGGTAAAAGCATAATAAAAAAGTGAAGGTAGTTAAGGTGTTACATATATATACATACATACATATGCGCGTGCGCACACACATTTTAAGATTAAATTATAAATCTTGATTATATATATTTATATATATTAAAAAATAATTGGCAATAATAAGTTATTTATATTATTTCACCAATATTATGATTTAAATACATGTTATCCACTACAACGGTGAATAGTCAAATGAACAATACACGGGTATAAATACTAAATAACTGAAAAAAAGAACGCATAAATAGTTCTCAATTCGGTTAACTTAATTTAATGTTTAACTTTGGTCCCTTAACTAAAACACTACCTTCATTAGTTTTTAGGAATAAGCGCTAAGTATGGATGACGTGGAATGACATGTAAACTTTAATTAATAAGTTGAGTCAGCATATATATATTAAGAAATGGTATTATTTGTAACCTGAGGAGGTTTTTAATTTTGGGGTTAAAAACCTCCACAAAATTTAATAATGTCTAAAAAAGTATGAAACACTTCCATGAATGACAAACACATATATCAAACAGACATCAATTGAAAAAATTTTCTCTACCATTTGCTTCATGGCTACAACACTCTCATGGTTGCAGAAAGAGATGAGCTTATACTTACTAGACCAACTAATATGATATCTTACAAAAATCAATTTCATATGATAAGTTAAAAATCAAAATATGGCAAAATAGAGCCATTTTATTGCTGAAACTTTAGTAAATCCTGCACATATGACCACAAAGAAACCATCAACATAGGTCACACAAGTTTCATACTAAAAAATGCAAACAAAACAGATAATATTAGACACAACGGGTCTGTTTTATCACCCCTACTTACACTACACCATTAATCAATTCAAGTTGTAAAATAAACATGAAAATACATAAATGATGACTAAATATCTCAAAACAGTTGTATATATCACAACTAATTAAACCACTGACATGCAGTTGTTCTAAAATAACTAGATTCAAAAACCATAAATTATTTAAAAAAAATACACTATCATTTGTGATTATTACTATAAAGGAAAATGAATAACATAGAAACATATGAAACTAACGGAAGGGGCCATTTCATGTAACGTAATGTAAGTTAAGAGACTAGTTCATAATGTTATTTAGTTAGGAGACATAAGCGAAATATTAAATAAAGTTAAGGGACAAATAAATGCATTACACTAAAAAACAAACAAAGGCGGTAAAAGGATAATAAAAAAGTGAAGGTGGTGAAGGTGTTACATATATATATATATATATATATATATATATATATATATATATATATATATATATATATATATATATACATATATATATATATATATATATGCGCGTGCGCACACACATTTTAAGATTAAATTATAAATGTTATTTTTATATATATTTATATATATATATTAAAAAATAATTTGCAATAATAATTTATTAATATTATTTCATCAATATTATGATTTAAATACATGTTATCCAATACAACAGTGAATAATCAAATGAGCAATACACGGGTATAAATACTAAATAACTAATAAAAAGAACGCATAAATAGTTCTCAATTCCGTTAACTTAATTTAATGTTTCACTTGGGTCCCTTAACTAAAACTCTGTTATATGAAATGATACCTTCATTAGTTTTTAGGAATAAGCGTTGAGTATGGATGACGTGGAATGACATGTAAACTTTAATTAATAAGTTGAGTCAATATATGTATTAAGAAATGGTATTATTTGTAACCTGAGGAGGTTTTTAATTTTGGGGTTAAAAACCTCCACAAAATGTAATAATGTGTAAAAAAGTATGAAACACTTCCATGAATGACAAACACATATATCTAACAGACATCAATTGAAAACATTTTCTCTACCATTTTCTTCATGGCTACAACACTCTCATGGTTACAGAAAGAGATGAGCTTATACTGACTAGACCAAAAAATATGATATCTTACAAAAATAAATTTCATATGATAAGTTAAAAATCAAAATAGGGCAAAATAGAGCCATTTTACTGCTAAAACATTAGTAAATCCTACACATATGACCAAAAGAAACCATCAACATAGGCCACACAAGTTTCATATTAAAAAATGCAAACAAAACAGATAATATTAGACACAACGGGTCCGTTTTATCACCCCTACTTACACTAAACCATTAATCAATTCAAGTTGTAAAATCAACATGAAAATACAGAAATGATTACAAAATATCCCAAAACAATTGTATATATCACAACTCATTAAACCACTGACATGCATTTGTTCTAAAAAAACTAGATTGAAAAACCATAAATTATTAAAAAAAATACACTATCACTTGAGATTATTACAATAAAGGAAACCGCATAACATAAAAACATATGAAACTAACATAAGGGGCCATTTCATGTAACGTAATGTAAGTTGAGAGACTAGTTCGTAATGTTCTTTAGTTAAGAGACATAAGAGAAACATTAAATAAAGTTAAGGGACGAAGAAATGCATGAAACTAAAAAACAAACAAAGGCGGTAAAAGCAAAATAACAAAGTGAATGTAGTGAATGTGTTACATATATATACATACATACATATGCGCCTGCGCACACACATTTTAAGATTAAATTATAAATGTTGATTTTATATATATTGATATATATTAAAAAATAATTGGCAATAATAAGTTATTAATATTATGATTTAAATACATGTTATCCAATACAACGGTGAATAATCAAATGTGCAATACACGAGTATAAATGCTAAATAACTAATAAAAAGAACGCATAAATAGTTCTCAATTCCGTTAACTTAATTTAATGTTTCACTTTGGTCCCTTAACTAAAACTCTATTATATGAAATGACACCTTCATTAGTTTTTAGGAATAAGCGTTAAGTATGGATGACATGGAATGACATGTAGACTTTAATTAATAAGTTGAGTCAGCATATGTATTAAGAAATGGTATTATTTGTAACCTGAGGAGGTTTATAATTTTTGGGTTAAAAACCTCCACAAAATGTAATAATGTGTAAAAAAGTATGAAACACTTTCATGAATGACAAACACATATATCGAACAGACATTAATTGAAAAAAATTTCTCTACCATTTGATTCATGGCTACAACACTCTCATGGTTGTAGAAAGAGATATGCTTATACTGACTAGACCAACAAATATGATATCTTACAAAAATAAATTTCATATGATAAGTTAAAAATCAAAATAGGGCAACATAGAGCCATTTTACTCCTGAAACTTTAGTAAATCCTGCACATATGACCACAAAGAAACCATCAACATAAGCCACAAAAGTTTCATATTAAAAAATGCAAACAAAACAGATAATATTAGACACAACGGGTCCGTTTTATCACCCCTACTTACACTACACCATTAATCAATTCAAGTTGTAAAATTAACATGAAAATACAAATGATTACAAAATATCCCAAAACAATTATATATATCACAAGTCATTAAACCACTGACATGACGTTGTTCTAAAATAACTAGATTCAAAAACCATAAATTATTTAAAAAAAATACACAATCACTTGTGATTATTACAATAAAGCAAAATGAATAACATAGAAACATATGAAACTAACGGAAGGGGCCATTTCATGTAACGTAATGTAAGTTGAGAGACTAGTTCGTAATGTTATTTAGTTAAGAGACATAAGCGAAAAATTAAATAAAGTTAAGGGGCGAAGAAATGCATTAAACTAAAAAATAAACAAAGGCGGTAAAAGCATAATAAAAAAGTGAAGGTAGTGAAGGAGTTACATATATATACATACATACATATGCGCGTGCGCACATACATTTTAAGATTAAATTATAAATGTTGATTTTAAACATATTTATATATATATTAAAAAATAATTGGCACTAATAAGTTATTAATATTATTTCATCAATATTATGATTTAAATACATGTTATCCAATACAACGGTGAATAATCAAATGAGCAATACACGGGTATAAATACTAAATAACTAATAAAAAGAACGCATAAATAGTTCTCAATTCCGTTAACTTAATTTAATGTTTCACTTTGGTCCCTTAACTAAAACTTTGTTATATGAAATGATACCTTCATTAGTTTTTAGGAATAAGCGTTAAGTATGGATGGCGTGGAATGATATGTAGACTTTAATTAATAAGTTGAGTCAACATATGTATTAATAAATGGTATTATTTGTAACCTGAGGAGGTTTTTAATTTTGGGGTTAAAAACCTCCACAAAATGTAATAATGTGTAAAAAAGTATGAAACACTTCCATGAATGACAAACACATATATCAAACAGACATCAATTGAAAACATTTTCTCTACCATTTTCTTCATGGCTACAACACTCTCATGGTTGCAGAAAGAGATGATCTTATACTGACTAGACCAACAAATATGATATCTTACAAAAATAAATTTCATATGATAAGTTAAAAATCAAAATAGGAAAAAATAGAGCCATTTTACTGCTAAAACTTTAGTAAATCCTGCACATATGGCCAAAAGAAACCATCAACATAGGCCACACAAGTTTCATATTAAAAAATGCAAACAAAACAGATAATATTAGACACAACGGGTCCGTTTTATCACCCCTACTTACACTAAACCATTAATAAATTCAAGTTGTAAAATAAACATGAAAATACATAAATGATTACAAAATATCCCAAAACAATTATATATATCACAACTCATTAAACCACTGACATGCATTTATTCAAAAATAACTAGATTCAAAAACCATAAATTATTTTTAAAAAATATACTATCACTTGTGATTATTACAATACAGGAAAACGAATAACATAGAAATATATGAAACTAACGGAAGGGGCCATTTCATGTAACGTAATGTAAGTTGAGAGACTAGTTCGTAATGTTATTTAGTTAAGAGACATAAGCGAAACATTAAATAAAGTTAAGGGACGAAGAAATGCATGAAACTAAAAAACAAACAAAGGCGGTAAAAGCAAAATAACAAAGTGAATGTAGTGAATGTGTTACATATATATATACATACATACATATGCGCCTGCGCACACACATTTTAAGATTAAATTATAAATGTTGATTTTATATATATTTATATATATATTAAAAAATAATTGGCAATAATAAGTTATTAATATTATTTCATCAATATTATAATTTAAATACATGTTATCCAATACAACGGTGAATAATCAAATGAGAAATACACGGGTATAAATACTAAATAACTAATAAAAAGAACACATAAATAGTTCTCAATTTCGTTAACTTAATTTAATGTTTCACTTTGGTCCCTTAACTAAAACTCTGTTATATGAAATGATACCTTCATTAGTTTTTAGGAATAAGAGTTAAGTAAGGATGACGTGGGATGACATGTAGACTTTAATTAATAAGTTGAGTCAGCATATGTATTAAGAAATGGTATTATTTGTAACCTGAGAGGTTTTTAATTTTGGGGTTAAAAACCTCCACAAAATGTAATAATGTGTAAAAAAGTATGAAACACTTCCATGAATGACAAACACATATATCAAACAGACATCAATTGAAAAAAAATTTCTCTACCATTTGATTCATGGCTACAACACTCTCATGGTTGCAGAAAGAGATGAGCTTATACTGACTAGACCAACAAATATGATATCTTACAAAAATCAATTTCATATGATAAGTTAAATATAAAAATAGGGCAACATAGAGCCATTTTACTCCTGAAACTTTAGTAAATCCTGCACATATGACCACAAAGAAACCATCAACATAGGCCATAAAAGTTTCATATTAAAAAATGCAAACAAAACAGATAATATTAGACACAACGGATCCGTTTTATCACCCCTACTTACACTACACCATTAATCAATTCAAGTTGTAAAATCAACATGAAAATACAGAAATGATTACAAAATATCCCAAAACAATTATATATATCACAAGTCATTAAACCACTAAGATGCCATTGTTCTAAAATAACTAGATTCAAAAACCATAAATTATTATAAAAAATACACTATCACTTGTGATTATTACAATAAAGGAAAATGAATAACATAAAAACATATGAAACTAACGGAAGGGGCCATTTCATGTAACGTAATATAAGTTAAGAGACTAGTTCGTAATGTTATTTAGTTAAGAGACATGAGCGAAAAATTAAATAAAGTTAAGGGGCGAAGAAATGCATTAAACTAAAAAAAACAAAGGCGGTAAAAGCATATTAAAAAAGTGAAGGTAGTGAAGGTGTTACATATATATACATACATACATATGCGCGTGCGCACACATATTTTAAGATTAAATTATAAATGTTGATTTTATATATATCTATATATATTTAAAAATAATTGGCAATAATAAGTTATTAATATTATTTCACCAATATTATGATTTAAATACATGTTATCCACTACAACGGTGAATAATGAAATGAGCAATACATGGGTATAAATACTAAATAACTAAAAAAAAGAATGCATAAGTAGTTCTACATTCCGTTAACTTAATTTAATGTTTAACTTTGGTCCCTTAACTAAAACTCTGTTATATGTAATGATACCTTCATTAGTTTTTAGGAATAAGCGGTAAGTATGGATGACGTGGAATGACATGTAGACTTTAATTAATAAGTTGAGTCAGCATATATATTAAGAAATGGTATTATTTGTAACCTGAGGAGGTTTTTAATTTTAGGGTTAAAAACCTCCACAAAATTTAATAATGTGTAAAAAAGTATGAAACACTTCCATGAATGACAAACACATATATCAAACAAACATCAATTGAAAATTTTTTCTCTACCATTTGCTTCATGGCTACAACACTCTCATGGTTGCAGAAAGAGATGAGCTTATACTTACTAGACCAACAAATATGATATCTTACAAAATTTCATATGATAAGTTAAAAATCAAAATAGGGAAAAATAGAGCCATTTTATTGCTGAAACTTTAGTAAATCCTGCACATATGACCACAAAGAAACCATCAACATAGGTCACACAAGTTTCATACTAAAAAATGCAAACAAAACAGATAATATTAGACACAACGGGTCCGTTTTATCACCCCTACTTACACTACACCATTAATCAATTCAAGTTGTAAAATCAACATGAAAATGCACAAATGATTACATAATATCCCAAAACAATTATATATATCACAACTCATTAAACCACTGACATGGAGTTGTTCTAAAATAACTAGAATCAAAAACCATAAATTATTTAAAAAACTACACTATCACTTGTGATTATTACAATAAAGGAAAATGAATAACATAGAAACATATGAAACTAAAGGAAGGGATCATTTCAAGTAACGTAATGCAAGTTAAGAGATTAGTTCGTATGTTATTTAGTTAAGAGACATAAGTGAAACATTAATAAAGTTATGGGACGAAGAAATGCATTAACTAAAAAAAACAAAGGCTGTAAAAGCATATTAAAAAAGTGAAGGTAGTGAAGGTGTTACATATATATACATACATACATATGCGCGTGCGCACACATATTTTAAGATTAAATTATAAATGTTGATTTTATATATATTTATATATATTAAAAAATAATTGGCAATAATAAGTTATTAATATTATTTCACCAATATTATGATTTAAATACATGTTATCCACTACAACGGTGAATAATGAAATGAGCAATACACGTGTATAAATACTAAATAACTAAAAAAAAGAACGCATAAATAGTTATCAATTCCGTTAACTTAATTTAATGTTTAACTTTGGTCCCTTAACTAAAACTCTGTTATATGTAATGATACCTTCATTAGTTTTTAGGAATAAGCGCTATGTATGGATGACGTGGAATGACATGTAAACTTTAATTAATAAGTTGATTCAGTATATATATTAAGAAATGGTATTATTTGTAACCTGAGGAGGTTTTTAATTTTAGGGTTAAAAACCTCCACAAAATTTAATAATGTGTAAAAAAGTATGAAACACTTCCATGAATGACAAACACATATATCAAACAGACA
Source organism: Vicia faba (assembly GCA_948472305.1). Lineage (NCBI taxonomy): Eukaryota > Viridiplantae > Streptophyta > Magnoliopsida > Fabales > Fabaceae > Vicia > Vicia faba. Next base: position 5,741 of record CATIWC010002710.1, on the reverse strand, counting down.
TCAATTGAAAAATTTTTCTCTACCATTTCCTTCATGGATACAACACTCTCATGGTTGCGGAAAGAGATGAGCTTATACTTACTAGACCAACAAATATGATATCTTACAAAATTCAATTTCATATGATAAGTTAAAAATCAAAATAGGGAAAAATAGAGCCATTTTATTGCTGAAACTTTAGTAAATCCTGCACATATGACCACAAAGAAACCATCAACATAGGTCACACAAGTTTCATACTAAAAAATGCAAACAAAACAGATAATATTAGACACAACGGGTCCGTTTTATCACCCCTACTTACACTACACCATTAATCAATTCAAGTTGTAAAATCAACATGAAAATGCACAAATGATTACAAAATATCCCAAAACAATTATATATATCACAACTCATTAAACCACTGACATGCAGTTGTTCTAAAATAACTAGATTCAAAAACCATAAATTATTTAAAAAAATAAACTATCACTTGTGATTATTACAATAAAGGAAAATGAATAACATAGTAACATACGAAACTAACGGAAGGGGACATTTCATGTAACGTAATGTAAGTTGGGTCACTAGTTTGTAATGTTATTTAGTTAAGAGACATAAGTGAAACATTAAATAAAATTAAGGGACGAAGAAATGCATTAAACTAAAAAACAAACAAAGGCGGTAAAAGCATAATAAAAAAGTGAAGGTAGTGATGGTGTTGCATATATATACATACATACATACATATGCGCGGCGCGCACACACATTTTAAGATTAAATTATAAATGTTGATTTTATATATTTTTATATATATTAAAAAATAATTGGAAATAATAAGTTATTAATATTATTCATCAATATTATGATTTAAATACATGTTATCCAATACAACGGTGAATAATCAAATGAGCAATACACAGGTATAAATACTAAATAACTAATAAAAAGAACGCATAAATAGTTTTCAATTCCGTTAACTTAATTTAATGTTTCACTTTGGTCCCTTAACTAAAACTCTGTTATATGAAATGATACCTTCATTAGTTTTTAGGAATAAGCGTTAAGTATGGATGACGTGGAATGACATTTAGACTTTAATTAATAAGTTGAGTAAGCATATGTATTAAGAAATGGTATTATTTGTAACCTGAGGAGGTTTTTAATTTTGGGGTTAATAACCTCCACAAAATGTAATAATGTTTAAAAAAGTATGAAACACTTCCATGAATGAAAAACACATATATCAAACTGACATCAATTGAAAAATCTTTCTCTACCATTTGCTTCTTGGCTACAACACTCTCATGGTTGCAGAAAGAGATGAGCTTATACTGACTAGACCAACAAACATGATATCTTACAAAAATCAATTTCATATGATAAGTTAAAAATCAAAATATGGCAAAATAGAGCCATTTTACTGCTGAAACTTTTAGTAAATCCTGCACATATGACCACAAAGAAACCATCAACATAGGCCACACAAGTTTCATATTAAAAAATGGAATAAAAACAGATAATATTAGACACAACGGGTCCGTTTTATCACCCTTACTTACACTACACCATTAATCAATTCAAATTGTAAAATCAACATGAAAATACAGAAATGATTAAAAAATATCCCAAAACAATTATGTATATCACAACTCATTGCATTTGTTCTAAAATAACTAGATTCAAAAACCATAAATTATTAAAAAAATACACTATCACTTGTGATTATTACAATATAGGAAAATGAATAACATAGAAACATATGAAACTAACGGAAGGGGCCATTTCATGTAACGTAATGTAAGTTAAGAGACTAGTTCGTAATGTTATTTAGTTAAGAGACATAAACGAAACATTAAATAAAATTAAGGGACTGAGAAATGCATTAAACTAAAAACATACTAAGGCGGTAAAAGCATAATAAAAAAGTGAAGGTAGTGAAGGTGTTACATATATATACATACATACATATGCGCGTGCGCACACACATTTTAAGATTAAATTATAAATGTTGATTATATATATTTATATATATTAAAAAATAATTGGCAATAATAAGTTATTTATATTATTTCACCAATATTATGATTTAAATACATGTTATCCACTACAACGGTGAATAGTCAAATGAACAATACACGGGTATAAATACTAAATAACTAAAAAAAAGAACGCATAAATAGTTCTCAATTCCGTTAACTTAATTTAATGTTTAACTTTGGTCCCTTAACTAAAACACTACCTTCATTAGTTTTTAGGAATAAGCGCTAAGTATGGATGACGTGGAATGACATGTAAACTTTAATTAATAAGTTGAGTCAGCATATATATTAAGAAATGGTATTATTTGTAACCTGAGGAGGTTTTTAATTTTGGGGTTAAAAACCTCCACAAAATTTAATAATGTGTAAAAAAGTATGAAACACTTCCATGAATGACAAACACATATATCAAACAGACATCAATTGAAAAACTTTTCTCTACCATTTGCTTCATGGCTACAACACTCTCATGGTTGCAGAAAGAGATGAGCTTATACTTACTAGACCAACAAATATGATATCTTACAAAAATCAATTTCATATGATAAGTTAAAAATCAAAATATGGCAAAACAGAGCCATTTTATTGCTGAAACTTTAGTAAATCCTGCACATATGACCACAAAGAAACCATCAACATAGGTCACACAAGTTTCATACTAAAAAATGCAAACAAAACAGATATATTAGACACAACGGGTCCGTTTTATCACCCCTACTTACACTACACCATTAATCAATTCAAGTTGTAAAATAAACATGAAAATACACAAATGATTACTAAATATCCCAAAACAATTATATATATCACAACTCATTAAACCACTGACATGCAATTGTTCTAAAATAACTAGATTCAAAAACCATAAATTATTTAAAAAAATACACTATCACTTGTGATTATTACAATAAAGGAAAATGAATAACATAGAAACATATGAAACTAACGGAAGGGGACATTTCATGTAACGTAATGTAAGTTGGGAGACTAGTTCGTAATGTTATTTAGTTAAGAGACATAAGCGAAACATTAAATAAAATTAAGGGATGAAGAAATGCATTAAACTAAAAAACAAACAAAGGCGGTAAAAACATAATAAAAAAGTGAAGGTAGTGAAGGTGTTGCATATATATACATACAAACATATGCGCGTGCGCACACACATTTTACGATTAAATTATAAATGTTGATTTTATATATATTTATATATATTAAAAAATAATTGGCAATAATAAGTTATTAATATTATTTCATCAATATTATGATTTAAATACATGTTATCCAATACAATGGTGAATAATCAAATGAGCCATACACGGGGATAAATACTAAATAACTAATAAAAAGAACGCGTAAATAGTTCTCAATTTCGTTAACTTAATTTAACGTTTCACTTTGGTCCCTTAACTAAAACTCTGTTATATGAAATGATACCTTCATTAGTTTTTAGGAATAAGCGTTAAGTATGGATGACGTGGAATGACATGTAGACTTTAATTAATAAGTTGAGTCAACATATGTATTAAGAAATGATATTATTTGTAACCTGAGGAGGTTTTTAATTTTGGGGTTAAATACCTCCACAAAATGTAATAATGTGTAAAAAAGTATGAAACACTTCCATGAATGACAAACACATATATCAAACAGACATCAATTGAAAAAAATTCATCTACCATTTTCTTCATGGCTACAACACTCTCATGGTTGCAGAAAGAGATGAGCTTATACTGACTAGACCAACAAATATGATATCTTACAAAAATAAATTTCATATGATAAGTTAAAAATCAAAATAGGGAAAAATAGAGCCATTTTACTGCTAAAACTTTAGTAAATCCTTCACATATGACAACAAAGAAACCATCAACATAGGCCACACAAGTTTCATATTAAAAAATGCAAACAAAACGGATAATATTAGACACAACGGGTCCATTTTATCACCCCTACTTACACTACACCATTAATCAATTCAAATTGAAAATTCAACATGAGAATACAGAAATGATTACAAAATATCCCAAAACAATTATATATATGACAACTCATTAAACCACTGACATGCATTTGTTCTAAAATAACTAAATTCAAAAACCATAAATTATTTTAAAAAATACACTATCACTTCTGATTATTACAATAAAGGAAAATGAATAACATAGAAACATATGAAACTAACGGAAGGGGCCATTTCATGTAACGTAATGTAACTTAAGAGACTAGTTCGTAATGTTATTTTGTTAAGAGACATAAGCGAAACATTAAATAAAATTAAGGGACGTAGAAATGCATTAAACTAAAAAAACAAACAAAGGCGGTAAAAGCATAATAAAAAAGTGAAGGTAGTGAAGGTGTTACATATATATACATACAAACATATGCGCGTGCGCACACACATTTTACGATTAAATTATAAATGTTGATTTTATATATATTTATATATATTAAAAAATAATTGGCAATAATAAGTTATTAATATTATTTCATCAATATTATGATTTAAATACATGTTATCCAATACAATGGTGAATAATAAAATGAGCCATACACAGGGATAAATACTAAATAACTAATAAAAAGAACGCGTAAATAGTTCTCAATTTCGTTAACTTAATTTAACGTTTCACTTTGGTCCCTTAACTAAAACTCTGTTATATGAAATGATACCTTCATTAGTTTTTAGGAATAAGCGTTAAGTATGGATGACGTGGAATGACATGTAGACTTTAATTAATAAGTTGAGTCAACATATGTATTAAGAAATGATATTATTTGTAACCTGAGGAGGTTTTTAATTTTGGGGTTAAAAACCTCCACAAAATGTAATAATGTGTAAAAAAGTATGAAACACTTCCATGAATGACAAACACATATATCAAACAGACATCAATTGAAAAAAATTCCTCTACCATTTTCTTCATGGCTACAACACTCTCATGGTTGCAGAAAGAGATGAGCTTATACTGACTAGACCAACAAATATGATATCTTACAAAAATAAATTTCATATGATAAGTTAAAAATCAAAATAGGGAAAAATAGAGCCATTTTACTGCTAAAATTTTAGTAAATCCTGCACATATGACAACAAAGAAACCATCAACATAGGCCACACAAGTTTCATATTAAAAAATGCAAACAAAACGGATAATATTAGACACAACGGGTCCATTTTATCACCCCTACTTACACTACACCATTAATCAATTCAAATTGAAAATTCAACATGAGAATACAGAAATGATTACAAAATATCCCAAAACAATTATATATATCACAACTCATTAAACCACTGACATGCATTTGTTCTAAAATAACTAGATTCAAAAACCATAAATTATTTAAAAAAATACACTATCACTTCTGATTATTACAATAAAGGAAAATGAATAACATAGAAACATATGAAACTAACGGAAGGGGCCATTTCATGTAACGTAATGTAAGTTAAGAGACTAGTTCATAATGTTATTTTGTTAAGAGACATAAGCGAAACATTAAATAAAATTAAGGGACGTAGAAATGCATTAAACTAAAAAACAAACAAAGGCGGTAAAAGCATAATAAAAAAGTGAAGGTAGTGAAGGTGTTACATATATATACATACATAAATATGTGCGTGCGCACACACATTTTAAGATTAAATTATAAATGTTGATTATATATATATATATATATATATATATATATATATATATATATATATATATATAT
>CATIWC010002709.1:0-103591 GCA_948472305.1 Vicia faba | reverse complement strand
GGCCAGGGGGTGTAAAAAGTAAAAGGGGGGGTGTCAATAGTGAGCCAGGACCAAGCCCAGCCCACCACACTTCATCTTCAACCTCTGACTTTCAAAAACGCGTGCGCCCTGTACAATTGCTAGATCCTGCATACGAGCTCTATTGCAAAAACACATAACATCAAAGTTGTAGAGCTTTTCAAGACAAGTCCAACCATATAAAAAAACTTGTCCTAACTCTCAAAGACCAGAAAGAATTTTCTCTGGCCCTAAAATCTAACCTAATTTTTTCAGTATGTTCATGGACCAAATTCTCTTAGCATGCTTAATAAAAATGAAAACTGAGCATATGTACAACTTCATGGCTATGAATACTACATTTCTTATTCACAAACCTAAGTCTAAATGTTCCTAAATAGAGAGATAGGAAGTTGATAAAAACTTGTTTCAGCTGACTTCGTGTATGGCAATGTGGAGCTTTTCAACAAGGCTTGAGATGTCTGGGAGCTTGCTTGAACTTCACTTGACCTTCTCCGATACCCTGCATGCCTTGAATATGCTTGAACAAGCCTACAAAACTCAACCTGCACAAGCTCAAAATGAAAATGGCAAACCCTATAAATGGAGTTACAATTGATGTTTAAGGTTTGTGATAGCTTGGATGAGTTATGTGGAAGATGTTTGAACTAACTTGGGGCAAAACGCACGAGCAAAAATGTGAGATAGAACTCAAGTTGCAGATGCTGCCCCTGTTTTGCCAATGGAAGGTGATTTTGAGCTATGGGATGTTTGAGGGCTCAAAGGGTCGTGTTTTTTGGCTCAAAGGGGTGTGAGAAAGATGTCTCAAATGCTTTCATAAGTTGGTTTTTGGTTGATGTTCAAGTTCTAGTGTTTTTGGATATCTTTCTTGTATTTTTAAGCAAACATGAGAAGTGATGTCCCAACAGGTCTGTACAGGCTATCCATATGATTGCACACTTTGCCCTTGTCCCCTCCCATTTGTGGATTTGATTTGCTGCATAAGATATGCACCAATGCTCAAGAAATCAGTTTTGACATAAAGCAAGATTTAAGCAAAAATGGTAATGTTGCCTTTTCTATTTAAGGGTTAATCTTGTGTGCAATTCCCTAATGACCAAAACAAAGCCTTAAACCAATGGTTTTGCACTTTATTATTGAGTGTGAAATGGTTTTGAGGCCTGTAATCTAGTGCAAAGCAAGCTGATTTGAATTTTCAACTTGTATCACAATGAACATGCCATGGATGAAAAGTGAGTTTTTGCCAACTTCAAGCCTTCAATTCTCCCTAACCACAAATTAGTTTGGAGAGTTCTTTGACATTTTGGAAATCTTGCAACATTCTCTACATTCAATCTTTGAAATGAAATTTGAGATTCAAAGTGGAACTATGTGAAAAATGGCCATGAAGATAGGTCAAAATCCTGCCTAAACTAGGGCAACATTTCACTAAGTTAAAATTTTTAGGGACCCTTGTTCCAAAAATCATAACTTGTGATCCAAGCTTTTTTTGGGAAACTTTGTGAATCAAAGTTGTAGACTTTGTGTAGGACTACAACTTTCATGTTGGAAGTTTTGTTTGAATCTAATTTGCAAAAATGGGTTTCTTGATGAACAAGTTTCATGTTTTGACATATGTTGATGAAAAATGACCCTTGGCCCTTGGTTTTGACCAAAAAGTCAAAGTTCGACTTTTCAGTGTACAGTCAAAATTTGATTAGTTGACTGAAAAATTCATCTGTCAATCCAATGCATTTGAGATCTTTTGAACCTTGTGAATATGTCAAAATGATGCCATTGAGTCCTTGAATCCATGCTTGAACCCAATTTTCCATTGGCTAGGTCAAAAATCAAAAATTGCCCTTGTGCAGTCAAAACCCTAAAAATGACCATTTTGCCCTTTTGGTGATCTGATCAAATTTCTTGTGGAGTTGTGGTCCAAACTTGATCAAATGGTTCATATGAGTTCATAATGTTGATGTGGGTCAAAATTTATGAGGTTTGACTGTAATTTGGCCATAATTGACTTTTTCCCCAATACAGCTGATTTCTAGGTCAACTGTCCAATTAACTGAGCAAAAATTTGATTCAAGGCTTGAAAATTGGTAGAGGTAATCTTGTAACTCCAACATGAAGTATGAAAGCCATTTTGAACATTAGAAATCCAACAATCCCTGTGCAAACTCAAACCCTATTTTAGGTCAATAATGCAAGGAGATGTCTTGGGCAGAGCAAACCCTAGCTTGATCTTGAGTTCAAAGAGCCTTGTGATGAGAAATGTTGATAAAATAAGAGGGCAAATTTTGGGGTACAACAGTTGCCACTGTTCAATCTTCTTGAACCTGAAGAGTTAGATTGGCGAGTTTGGCCTTTTGTGACTCGAAGGTAAAAGAGGATTGGATACTAGAGTGCCCGTAAATTTGCACTCGTTAAAATGTAACTGAGGGAATGGGCTTAAAGATGCCATTTGGAGATGATAGAATCCTGCTGGAGATAGGCTTAAAAGATTCCATCCAAAACTTGTTTGTTGAAAATCAGAAGCATGATAATCAAAATGGTATCCACATCTGGAACGTATCTGAGTTGTATCCGGAGTCTGGATTCGTACGAGCAAAGGAATGGCGTCCATGTATGGAGCGTATCCGAGCTGTAACTGTATTTGATTCTTGAATGAATATCAGAATGACTGCCGTGTCTGGAGTGTACCTGTATTGTATCCGAAATCTGGAATCTGAATAAGCGGCAGAAAGACATCCGTGTCTGGAGTATCTCTGGGCTGGGGAATAGGTTTGAATGAGTGACATAATGGAAACCGTGTCTGGAGCGTATCTGGACTGTATCTGAAGTTGAGATCCGTATGAGTAGCAGAATGACTTCCGTGTCTTGGAATGTATCCATACTGTAACTAGGATCCGGACAGGTGACAGAATGACTTTCGTGTCTTGGAATGCATCTGATCCTGAAATTGATAGTTGAATCTGAATGAGAAATAGAATGGCTTCCGTTTCTGGAGCGTATCTAGTCTGTATCTGATTGCTGAAGTCTGAATGAGTAGTATAATGACCGCCTTGTCTGGGGTGTATCTGTACTGTATCTGAAATCCTTGAACATTTGTTAAAGGTAGCTTTTAATCTTATCCTGAAAAGGGTAAAATGTTAGCAAAAACATAAAATTATGTTGCATGATATGTATGATGCAATAAAATGTGTTCTATCAATATTTATGATATATGAATGTAATGTATGCGCATGTAAGCTGATTAGCTGTCTTGCTAAGGAAAATAAATCCTTGATAACTGGAGATAATGAAATCCTTGACTGCCGCCGGGGAAAGTAAATCCTTGAATGCTGTTGGAGATTCAAAATCCTTGATTGTTGAGAATGAGAAATCCTTGTACATTGTTGGAGATTGAAAATCCTTGGTGACTTGTGGGGATTAAAAAGAATTTTGACAACTTCTGCAAGGAATTGAGAATCCTTCATGACTTTCCTGGGGAATAAGGAAAACTTTGATGGTCTCTACTGGGGAATTAAAATTTGGGAGGCTTCAACTGGAGAAATGAGAACAAGAATCTTCGTTCTGCTGGGAAACAAACTCTGTGGGGAGAATGCTTATCCTGCTGGGGAAATCAGGAGTTTGGGTTGTATGCCAGTCTACTAGGGATTCCTATTTTGTTGTTTGAGGAGAACTCAGCTGGGGATCGGGAGTTTAGAAACTTAGCTCTGATGGCGATTTTGAAACTTAACTCCGCTGGGGATATGTATTCCAAGGTTTTAGCTTTGTTGAGGATCTGAATGACGTACCGCAGGGGGATTTTTCTGGAATAGCCTAAAGACGTTTTCCTATATTTTCAACCTATCAGTAATTACCCTTTCTCATTTCATTTTATTTGTAGGCAGTGATTATATTCAAACGCATATGCTCACTTAATAAATCATTGGACGTTTTCAAATAAAACACAAGTGTAAAAAGAAAGAAAAGGCAAACAAATTCTTGCGCTTTGAAGTATCTTTGTATTAACTTTGTGTAAGTATTTTGTACAAAGGAGACAGACATCCTAGTAAGAGAATGTTGTCATAAAAATGAGAAAAATTTATACAAAGAAAGATGGCTATGTGTAACAATTCCATGGGGTTCCCATTCTGCTATAGCCTTCATAACTCTGAGTATCTTGTCCATTCGTCGCTTCGTTCGCAGATGATTGGATTGATCAGAAACCTGGAGGTTGTCCGTGAAGAGATTGTCCTTAAAGTGATCCGACGAGACATAGTCATACGCTTTAATTCCCTAACTTTTGCCTGGACCGCCCTTTCGGGTTTTCAGTCCACCGGGAAACCCTTTTTTCCCAAGTCGCCCTTTCGGGTTTTCTATATGTCGGGTGTACAGATTTTTTTATTTTATCCCTAATTTTTTCCTGAACCGCCCTTTCGGGTTTTCGATTCACCGGGATGCCCATTTTTGCCCAAGTCACCCTTTCGGGTTTTCAACTTGTCGGGTCGTTTATGCGTTGTATCTTTTGACTATGTCTGCGTTCGCAGGGTGCGGCAGGTCGTCACCGTCCATGGTGGTCAGAATCATTGCTCCACCAGAAAAGATGTTTTTGATCACAAATGGTCCTTCGTAAGTAGGAGTCCACTTGCCCCTGGGATCACTTTGCGGCAAGATGATCCGTTTGATTACAAGATCTCCGATTTGATATAGCTGACGTCTAACTGTCTTGTTGAAAGCCTTGATCATCCGTTTTTGATACGTATGACCATGACCAACAGCAGTAAGTCGCTTCTCGTCGATCAAGTTAAGTTGATCAAGCCGGGTCTGAATCCAATCGTCTTCACTTAAACCAACATCCTTCATAATCCTCAAGGAAGGGATATGAACTTCCATAGGTAAAACAGCTTCCATGCCATATACCAAAGAAAAGGGGGTTTCCCCGGTTGAAGTATGCGTTGTGGTACGATATCCGTGCAGAGCAAACAGTAACATCTCATGCCAGTCCTTGTAGGTGACTGTCATCTTTCGAATGATCTTCTTGATATTTTTGTTCGCAGCTTCAACAGCACCGTTCATCTTTGGCTGATAGGGAGATGAATTGTGATATTGAATCTTGAACTGCTCGCACAGAGCGGTGATCACAGTGTTATTCAGGTTTGTACCGTTGTCCGTGATGATCCTATCGGGGATACCATACTGGCATATGAGGTTCTGCTTGATGAAGCGGACAACCACATTCTTTGTAACGGAAGCGAAGGAAGCTGCTTAGACCCACTTGGTAAAGTAATCAATAGCCACCAGGATGAAGCGATGTCCATTGGATGCCGTAGGCTTGATCTCTCCATTCATTTTGATTCCCCACATTGCGAATGACCAAGGAGCTGTTAGGACATTGACAGGAACTGGAGGAATATGTACCTTGTCAGCATAGACTTGGCATTTGTGACAAGTACGAGCGTATTGATGACAATCAACTTCCATGGTAGACCAGTAGTAGCCTGCCCTTAGAATCTTCTTAGCCATCGTATGTCCACTCAAGTGGGTGCCAAATGTGCCACTATGCAGTTCAATCATAATCTGCTCAGCTTTAACCTTGTCCACACAACGAAGCAGAACACAATCATGGCTGCGCTTATATAGGATACCATTTCTCAGGAAGAACTTGGCAGCAAATTTCCTTAAGAACTTTTTGTCGTTGACTGAAGCTCCTTCAGGGTATTCTCGAGTCTTGAGATACCTTTTGATTTCATGAAACCAAGGTTGTTCCACTACTTCTTCGGTATTAATCTCATGACAGTGTGATGGTTCGTCCATTCGCTCGATGGTGATTTGGGGAGCCTCATTATTCCAGTTGAGTTTAAACATGGAAGACATTGTAGCTAGAGCATCCGCTAGCTGATTTTCTTCTCGCAGAAAGTGCTCGAAGGTAATCTGCTCGAAATGAGGTAACAATGTTAGGACATGTTCTCTGTATGGGATAAGATTAGGATGTTTAGTGTCCCATTCTCCTTTGATTTGACTTATAACCAAAGCTGAGTCCCCAAATACAAACAAAGATTTGATTCCTAGGTCAATCGCAGCCTTGAGACCAAAGATACAAGCTTCATACTCGGCCATGTTGTTGGTGCAGCTGAAACAGAGTCTAGCAGTGAAAGGTGTATGGAAACCTTCTGGAGAAATAAGTACCGCGTCGATACCGTTGCCAAGTGCGTTGGAGGCACCATCAAAGTACAGAGTCCATCGGGATCCTTGTTCAGGTCCGTCATACGGTCCGTTACCTTGAATGTTGTCCAATGTCATGATATCCTCGTCAGGGAAGTCGAACCTCATTGATTGGTAATCTTCGATGGCTTGATGAGCTAGATGGTCAGCTAGTACACTCCCCTTTATAGCTTTTTGGGTTGTGTATTGGATGTCGTACTTAGTCAGGATCATTTTCCATCTAGAGATACTTCCAGATAAAGCTGGCTTTTCGAAGATATACTTGATTGGATCCATTTCAGAAATTAGCAAAGTGGTATGTGTCAACATATACTGCCTTAGCCGGCGAGCAGCCCATACCAAAGCGCAACAAGTTTTCTCGAGCAGTGAGTAGCGAGTCTCACAGTCGGTAAACTTTTTGCTAAGGTAATAAATGGCATGCTCTTTTCGACCAGACTCGTCATGTTGGCCCAGTACGCACCCCATTGAGTTATCCAAAATAGTCAGATACATGATTAAAGGTCTTCCTTCGACGAGTGGCATCAAGATAGGAGGTTCCAGCAAATACTCCTTGATTTTATCGAAAGCAACTTGACAGTCATCATTCCATTCAACCACCTGATCTTTCTTCAACAGCTTGAAGATTGGCTCACAGGTAGATGTTAGGTGAGAGATGAACCTTGAAATATAGTTTAGGCGTCCCAAGAAACCTCTAACCTCCTTCTCAGTGCGGGGGGCATGCATTTCTCGTATAGCTTTGACTTTGGCAGGATCAACCTTGATGCCTTTGTTATTGACGATAAATCACAAAAGTTTATCAGACCTGACTCCAGAAGTGCACTTGCTAGGGTTCAATCTGAGCTTATATTCCTTTAACCTGACAAATAGCTTTTGCAGATGGTCGAGGTGTTCTTCTTCTGTCTGTGAACGGGCTATCATGTCGTCTACGTAGACTTCAATCTCATGATGTATCATGTCATGAAACAAAGCTACCATGGCTCACTGATAGGTTGCCCCGACATTCTTCAGTCCGAATGGCATCACTTTATAGCAGAAGGTACCCCACTATGTAACAAAAGTAGTCTTCTCCATGTCTTCGGGGGCCATCTTGATTTGGTCGTACCCTTAAAATCCGACCATGAAAGAGAATACCTTGTGTTGAGCTGTGTTGTCAACCAAGATGTCAATGTGTGGTAGTGGAAAATCATCTTTAGGGATAGCCCTGTTTAAGTCTCTGTAATCCACACACATCCTGACTTTGCCGTCATTTTTAGGCACGGGCACAATGTTAGCAACCCATTGTGGATAGGAAGTAACATCCAGAAAGCCAACATTAAACTGCTTCATCACTTCAGCTTTGATATTTTCGGACATGTCGGGCCTCATTCGGCGGACTTTCTGCTTGATTGGTGGACAGTCTTCTCTTGTAGGGAGACAGTGAACCACAATATCTGTATCCAGTCCTGGCATATCTTCATAGGACCAGGCGAAGATCTCAACAAACTCATTCAACAACTGAACTAAGCACTCTTTGACACTTGGCTCCTGGTTAGCACCCACATTAACCTCTTTTCTGTCTTCCTCTGTTCCCAAATTGATAGTCTCTAACAACTCTTCATGGGGCAGAATAGCCCTTTCTTCCTATTGCAAAAGTCTAGCTAACTCTCCAGGCACTTCACAATCTTCATCACCTTCGTACTCGGCATGATTGACCAAATCTTCAGAGTCACTGAAGGCCAAAGCAGAATAGTCACCCATGGAATCCGGAGTGGATGGGTACCTGCATTTTGTGAGTGTGGGTGTGTGTAAGGGATAGCCATCCTTAAACAAAATAAAATGTAAAAGGAAAGAAAATGAACACAAAAGTTTATAGATGAAAATGTCCATGATTCATTAAAAAATGGCATATGAAAATGAAGAATCAAAACCCTTACAAATGGACCTATATGCCCCGGGAAAGTCACAAGGCAAAAGAGTGTACGAATTTTTTAAAAGTTATTACAGACCAATATAAATGTTCAAAAGATAAATTACTGATTGATGAAAGTAATGGGAACGAAGTCTTTCGCCTCCCAGTTGTTCAGTCCTCCTTCAATGGTTGGAAAGATCCAGTCTTCAAAATTGCTTCCTTATTCATCATCTTCTAAAGCATGAATTCCATGATGAGTGATTTTTAAGGGTGGTCCTCCAGCCCGGGAGCGACGCATAGCTTTCTGGCTAGCAGCAGTGAAACCCAATCCGAACATATCTATCTTGTGGGGAAAATCTGGCAGTTGACCCCACACTGTACCTCCTCCTTCCTTGATCACAGCCTCCGCATCTTTAAGGGATGACATCCGGGACACAGGTTTGGTAATGATGGGCACATCAGTCATTGTCTTGGCTACCGCAACTTCAGGAGAAACCTCTTCGAAGTGTTGGAAAGGTGTTTCTATGAATTCACCATCTAACTCCACGTAGCGGAAAGAGTTAAGGTGACTTATCATATACTTCTCCTCACCATGAACTGTTATGATCTTACCCTGGACTGGGTACTTGAGCATCTGGTGTAGAGAAGAAGTGACTTCCCCAGCATTGTGGATCCATGGCCTTCTTAACAAGCATGAATATGAAGGACGGATGTCCATCATATAAAATGTAGAGTTGAAAATTTCCGTACCCACTTTGATTGGTATGTCCACTTCTCCGTGAACCATCCGCTTAGAACCGTCGAAGGCTCTAACAATGATATTACTAGGCTTTAGGGTCAAACCTTCACAGTCCAATCTGTCCAATGCTTTCTTTGGTAGGACATTTAAAGATGATTCAGTGTCAACCAGAACATGAGCAAGTGTGGTCCCTCTGCACTCTACCGACACATGCAGCGCATCATTATGCTTTCTTGCCTTGGACGTTAGATCGGCATCAGAAAAGCCCAGACCATTTTCGGCTGTAAGGCTGGCTACACACTCTTGAAACTGATCTGCAGAAGTTTCTTGAGGCACGTGCGTCGTCTTCGGGAATTTGACCAAGGCTTTGGCATGAGCCTCAGAGCAAAGCAATAGAGCCAGCATAGAGATTTTTGAAGGGGTTTGCCCCAGCTGCTCTACGACATCATAGTCGCTCTTCTTAATTATCTTTAAGATCTCCTCCATTTCCTTTTGGGTGGTCTCGGGGATAACCAAAGCCTGATCCCTCATCCCGACGTGCGCTTCTTCGATTCCCTTACCTTTATCAGTAGTAACAGTAGAGGGTACAACTTCGGGAGTAACAATTTCTTCGATCACTGGACTTCGCACAAATATCTTGATCGGCACAGGAGCACTTGAGGGTCCGAAGACTGCCCGTGGAGGAGCAATCTCCGGAGAGAAGATTCTTCCGCTACGAGTGATCTTGCTCGTCCCCATAATATTTCCTACATCAAGAGCTTCTTCATCGGAAATCTCTTTGGCCGATTCGACCTTCTTAACACCATGGTAGAAGATCTCTCCTCCATAATTCCATGGTATCGTCTTGTTGGACTTATATGGGATAGGCCCTGGCATGGTAATCTTCAGCGGTACAAACTTTGGATCAGGCATAATCTTAACAGGCCTTTTGCAGGTCTTGGAAAGATTGTTGGAAATGGTGATTATAGAAATGTAATTAATTGGAGTAACAAGAGTAACATGAGTAACATGAGTAATAGTATCCACATGAGTTTTCTGAAAGAGGATTTCTTGAGTATCCATCACGCGTTGGATGGCTGATTTCAACAGCGGACAATCGTATTGCAGGGTTGAACAGAAGTAACAATCTTTTTCACAGCCCAGGAAAATCCCGGCTTTCAACAGATTCATCTTGATCATTGGCAATGGAGTCATTAAGTCATCAACGACAGTAACATGAAGATCTTCAATAATAGCATGGATATTATGACCATGTTTTGGCATAGGGGCGGATATCACATTAGGTTTTTCAGGAGCATCAAACTCTACCTCCTTGGCATCTATCAAATCTTGGATCTTGTTTTTAAGGGCCCAACAGTTGTTGGTGTCATGCGCCACACTGTCCGAATGATATGCACATTTTACATTTGAATGATAATAGAGAGAAGATGTATTTGGGTTTTTTGGCGCTTCTTTCAAGTTGGTAAGGTTTAACTTTAACAGATGAGGGAGGACCTTAGCAGGTGTCATATTGATTCGAGTGAATTGCCATTGTGGCCTTTCCACCCTACTTTGGTTAGCCCTAGGTTGACTGCTTCGAGGTTGATCAGTTGAAGAGTTCTGAATCATCACAGCCCCCACCGTTGGTTGGCGCTCCGTTCTTCCTTGATTTCTCTGGGAGTAAACAACAGAAGCTTCTTTCTTGGCTGGGAAGGTCTTCTTGACAGTAGTGGAAGCAGCTGCATCCTTCTGAATTTTACCACTCTTAATGTCAGCTTCGACCCTTTCACCTGTCAGTATTAACTCGGTGAACCCTGTAGACGAGCTCCCGATCAAGTGATTAAAGAATGGACCTGACAGGGTCCCCAAAAACATGTCAACCAGCTCTCTATCCGATAATGGTGGCTGCACCCTTCTAGCCAAATCATGCCACTTCTAGGCATACTCCTTAAATCCGTCATTAGATACCATACTCATACTCTGTAGTTGAGCACGAGTAGGGGATAAATCTGCGTTATATTGGTATTGTCAATAGAAAGAAGCAGCCAAATCTTCCCAGTTATGAACATCAGATCTCTCAAGTTGATAGAACCAGTCCAATTGCGTCCCCGACAAAATATCTTGAAAAAATTGGACCCACAGGTCCTTATCAGAAGAGTGAGGTTGGATCTTTCTGACATAGGACCGCATATGCATCTTCGGACAGGACAAACCATCGTATTTGGCAAATGTAGGCACCTTGAACTTGGGGGGAATGACGATCCCAGCAACCAACCCTAGTTCTTCGAAATCCAGCCCGGGAACCCTTTGTACTTCCATGGATGCCAACCGATCCTCAAGATTCTTATACTTATCATCCGCTGGAGGATACTGCTGCTCAGAGTAATCTTCCTCCTCCTCTTCTTCTTCCTCTTCAGCTTCAGACTCGGAGGGCATTGCAACTCCTTTACCTTTACCAACCCCTTCGTCAGACGTCGAGGGGAACTCGAGGACCCTTCTAGCTTGCTTCTCAAACCTTCTTCCCATAGTGGCCACACCAATTCTTTTCTTATTTTTCTCTTTGTCTTTCTCTTTTTCTAACAGTGCTTTAAGGTCCTCTTGACCCTTTTCCAAGGACATGAGGAGTTGTTGGAACTGAGAATTTTGTGCTTGCAGATCTTTGAATGTCTGCTCTATATCCATCTTGCTGAAATAAACAGCAGAAAGATAAGGAAACCTGGTGTGAAGACCTGTTTATGCATATGATGAATGATATGTTATTCATGTAATGCATTCAAGGATTCAGAAATTCAAATTTGTTGCAAACAAAAGAACACACGTCATATTAATAAGAAGAAATTTATTAGTACATAAATGCCCCATGGGCAAAAATATTACAAAATTCTTAATGTTAAAAGACGTTGCGCATCCTCTTTGGCGCGATGTAGGTGTTAAGAGTCTCCTCTTCGTGAAGTCGACGTGAAAGTTCCAAAACCTTCTTCTCACTGGCATAGAAGTTGGCTTCAAAAGTGTTTCGTTCTTCCTTGAGCTGTATCCAACTCTTTTGCAATTCTTCCAATGATGTTGGCATGTCTGGATGTAGGAGGGTGTATGGAACCTCTCCTTCCATAACAGGCTCTTTGATCACGGGGAGAAT
This sequence comes from Vicia faba, assembly GCA_948472305.1. NCBI lineage: Eukaryota > Viridiplantae > Streptophyta > Magnoliopsida > Fabales > Fabaceae > Vicia > Vicia faba. The sequence goes on along the minus strand of CATIWC010002709.1, from coordinate 91,639 downwards.
GTGGGGGTAAGGAATCATAAGACTCTGGGCGCGGGTTCGTACCCACTTGAGATAAGGCTCGAGGGGGATGGAATTCTTGTGTCCCAGTGTCTTAATATCCACTTTGTTGGGCATCCTTCAACCTCGGATAAACCTTTGTCGAAGTCCTTGAGCGTCATTGTCGAAGTCAAAAACCAAGTCAGGAATCAACATATCATGAGGGTCATCCCTTCGGACATACCCAAATTGTCTCAGAGCCAAACAGGGGTTGTAGGTAATGCCTCCTCTAATGCCAAGTAATGGGACATTAGGGAATTCCCCACAATGATCAACGATGATAACATTTTCTCTGGACCGAGAACACCAATGAACATCAGAATGTGTAAGAGTCATCAATCGTTGCGACCACCTCAAGCCTTGTTCATTCTTCAAGACTGACTGGGGAAGGTGAGAAATAAACCACCTTGCTAGAAGAGGAGTACAACACATGAGAACACCTCTTATCCTCATTGTTCGTGTGTGAAATAAGTGTAGGATGTCCCCCAGCAATATAGGCACAAGATTCCGAGATATGAAAATCTTGACCGCATTCACATCTATAAGCTGATCAGGGTTTGGGAACAAGACCAACCCATAGATGAGAAATGCTACAATCTCCTCAAAAGCTTGCAGATCTAGAGAATTCCAGCAGTTTTGTGCCTTCTCAAACATAAACTTTGCCAAGAAACCCTTGACACCACTTTTGGTTTCCCAATGACCTTTGATATCAGATGGTTGCAAGTGTAAGGCTTGAGCAACATCTTCAGGTTTTGGTTCTCTTTCCGTACCGTTGTAGGGTAGTTGATGGAGAATAGGAATCCTCAGGAGTTGAGAAAATTCCTCCAAAGTAGGTACTAGTTGGTAATCAGGGAATGTAAAGCAATGGTGTAGGAGTTCAAAGAACTGGAAGAGAACTTTCACCATGTCTTCTTCTGTGTTGGAGTTGACCAAGTTGAGAAGTCTACCATGTCTTTCACTGAAGAGAGAATTCTCTGGAATCTTGGAAGTAAGCTCCTTGAGTTGAGGAGGGATTCTCACAAGGTTGACTTGAATTGTTTTCCTGCGAAGAGATTCCATGACCTACAAAACAAGAACAAAGATGAAGGTCCAAACCCTTGAAATGGTTAGTGGATGCATATGATGCTTTATGATGTTCATGATGTATGTACAAGCATATGTGCAAGCAAGTCACACAAGATCCTAGTTTTAGGCTTGCATGGGGTTTCATAGGTAAGTACCCTCTTGAAGTTAGTTGGCTAAACCTGTCCTATAAATAGTAACCGGGTTCTAAGGAGCTCAATATCACTGGATTATTTTCTGTGTTCATTGTTTTAGTTTAGCCACTTAACTGGCGACCAAAATATTCCAAGAAAACAACCCTCAATGAGTGTAGTATCGAGTATCTAGCAACTTCGCACTGCACCAAAACCGGTCATCTCACTACCCCTAAAAAGGCCAAGATGGTCAAGTAAGGTTCTAAGAGTTCATTAGTGCTTCACGACATCACTCAGCGGCCCCGTATTCTCTTTGATTGACTCAAAGGCTACCGGTACCCACAAATATGTTACACTACTATAGCTATTACTTCAACCATGTCGGTATACCCCGCACAGTTTCCACAATGTATTGCTATTTACCTATGAATGTTTCCCAAAAATCCGGGTGGAGGATTCAAACCCAAACAAGAGAACCAAATGTAAAGCAATCAAAGCAAACAAGATAAGCATGCAAAGGTGATCTAAACCCTAAGGTTACTCCACTCTTACTTATGTCCCCAACAGAGTCGCCAGTTCTGTGATACGGTGGGAGAACTGACTTGAGGTTTTGCGTTTGTGTTTGCAAATGTTTTGGTTTAGCAAGAGTCGCCACCGAATTTTTATTTCATCCAAAGGAAAGGTCAAAAAGCACAGGAAAGACCTTTGAGATGTTTTCTTGGGTTCGGGGGGTAGATTATGAAAAGGGAATGTGCTAGCACCATTTTCATCCATGGTTTTCCATGGGCTCTTAGTTACTTGTTTAGATCACTTGCTTTTGCTTTTCAATTGTTTGAAATGGTGCTTTGTGTGTGGTTTTGAAAGATGTTTTGAAAAGAGGTCATCGTTGTGGAACCCTTTGTAATGATTCTTGTTTGAATGTATACAAAGATGTTTTGTCTTTTGAAAGGGATTTCAATGTTTGAAAGTTTGATTTGGAAATTGTGTTGTGAAGTGTGTTTTGAAAACAACAAGGATGTTTTGCAAGTTTTTTGATCAAGTAACTAAGAGTTATCTACCCTATTTTACTCAAAGATCTTTCCTATATGTTTTTAACCCTTTTGACAGTGTTGTTTTACCATTGCATTTGGTAAACAACTTTGTATTAGGATGTTAAACGGGACAGGCGTGGGTCATCGTATAGACCATGATAGCAATTGTGTCAAGTATCTTTGGCAAATTTTTGAGGGACTTGATCATTTTTGTATAGGCAACCAAGATAGCGTCATCGAGGGACTATGATCTTTTGTTTTGTTTTTGTTTTGCCAAAGTACCCAACATGCATAACATGGCCCATTTTTAAGGCAACAAGTGGATGAAACCCTAGGGGTGAAAGTGTGCATTGTGTATTGATTTTCATGCATTTTGTCTTTGTATTAGTCAAGCTATATGTTAATTTTGGACTTTTGCATACAAACCCTAATCTCTAATCATGGCATAATTGAAAGCGTAAATGCGTTACAACATGATTATGGGGATGAGGGGATACAATTTTGAATGAGGATTATTTGACAAGAAATTAAAACCCTAGTTTTACTATTACATCCAAATTGAATCAAATGACATGAATAATAAATGAACAATATTCAAATAAATAAATTAAATAAATATACAAAATAATATGAATATGCAAAAAAAGGTTTTCTTGTTTATTTCTATGTATGTAAAAATATTTAATGTAAAAAAAGAAAGAAAATAAAAAGATTATTTTTTGGTTAAGGGTACAACCCTAATTTTCTTTAAGAAAATAAATATATTAATTATATTATTTATATACAATAAAATAAAATAGTATATGTAAAAAAAAATATATTAAGGAAAAGTATTTTTTAAGTATAAATAATAATAAAAATAAAAGTATAATATTTTTATATTTTTATTCTAAAATATCTAATAAAATAAAAGTATATATGTATTAATTATATTAAATATGATAAAATAAAATAAAATATATACAATAAATAAAAATATATTTAGAATAATATTTTCAATGTGAATAAAAATAAAGAATAAAAATAAAAGTATAATTTATATATTATTCTCAAGTTTTTAATAAATAAGATAAAAGTAATTAAATTGTTTTCATGTTAGAAAGAAATAAAATAAAATGTAAAATAAATGTAAAAAATTATAAAAATATTTTTTGGGTATTTTTATATTTAGAAAATAAGAAAACAAAATCAGAAATGCAAATAAAATGGAAAAATACAAAAGTATGAAGAAATGGGCCAGGGGGTGCAAAAAGTAAAAGGGGGGTGTCAATAGTGAGCCAGGACCAAGCCCAGCCCACCACACTTCATCTTCAACCTCTGACTTTCAAAAACGTGCGCGCCCTGTACAATTGCTAGATCCTGCATACGAGCTCTATTGCAAAAACACATAACATCAAAGTTGTAGAGCTTTTCAAGACGAATCCAACCATATAAAAAAATTGTCCTAACTCTCAAAGACCAGAGAGAATTTCTCTGGCCCTAAAATCTAACCTAATTTTTTCAGTATGTTCATGGACCAAATTCTCTTAGCATGCTTAATAAAAATGAAAACTGAGCATATGTACAGCTTCATGGCTATGAATACTACATTTCTTATTCACAAACCTAAGTCTAAATGTTCCTAAATAGAGAGATAGGAAGTTGATAAAAACCTATTTCAGCTAACTTCGTGTATGGCAATGTGGAGCTTTTCAACAAGGCTTGAGATGTCTGGGAGCTTTCTTGAACTTCACTTGACCTTCTCCAATACCCTACTTGCCTTGAATATGCTTGAACAAGCCTACAGAACTCAACCTGCACAAGCTCAAAATGAAAATGGCAAACCCTGTAAATGGAGTTACAATTGGTGTTTAAGGTTTGGGATATCTTGGATGAGTTATGTGGAAGATGTTTGAACCAACATGGGGCAAAACGCACGAGAAAAATGTGAGATAAAACTCAAGTTGCAGATGTTACCCTATTTTACCAATGGAAGGTGATTTTGAGCTATGGGATGTTTGAGGGCTCAAAGGGTCGTGTTTTTGGCTCAAAGGGGTGTGAGAAAGATGTCTCAAATGCTTTCACAAGTTGGTTTTGGCTGATGTTCAAGTTCTAGTGTTTTGGATATCTTTCTTGTATTTTAAGCCAACATGAGAAGTGATGTCCAACAGGCATGTACAAGATATCCATATGCTTGCACACTTTGCCCTTGGCCCCTCCCATTTGTGGATTTGATTTGATGCATAAGATATGGACCAATGCTCAAGAAATCAGTTTTGACATAAAGCAAGATTTAAGCAAAAATGGTAATGTTGCTTTTTCTATTTAAGGGTTAATCTTGTGTGCAATGCCCTAATGACCAAAACAAAGCCTTAAACCAATGGTTTTGCACTTAATTATTGAGTGTGGAATGGTTTTGAGGCCTGTAATCTAGTGCAAAGCAAGCTGATTTGAATTTGCAACTTGTATCACAATGAACATGCCATGGATGAAAAGTGAGTTTTTGCAAACTTCAAGCCTTCGATTATCCATAACCACAAATGAGTTTGGAGAGTTCTTGGACATTTTGGAAAGCTTGCAACATGATCTACATTCCATCTTTGAAATGCAATTTGAGATTCCAAGTGGAACTATGTGAAAAATGGCCATGAAGATAGGTCAAAATCCTGCCTAAACTAGGGAAAATTTTCACTAAGTTAAAAGTTTTAGAGACCCTTGTTCTAAAACTCATAACTTGAGATCCAAGATTCTTTTGTTTGAATCCAATTGCATCATGGTGAAAATGTTGGGCAAAGTTAGGAAAAATTAAGAAAATTTCATAACTTAGAAAAATTCTAAGTTATGAAAATTTTCAACTTTAAACCCTAATTTGCAAAAATGAGTTTCTTGATGAACAAGTTTCATATTTTGACATATTTTGATGAAAAATGACCCTTGGCCCTTGGTTTTAACCAAAAAGTCAAAGTTTGACTTTTCAGTGTACAATCAAAATTTGATCAGTTGACTGAAAAATTCATCTATCAATCCAATCCATTGGCTCTGTCAAAAATCAGAAATTGCCCTTGTGCAGTCAAAACCCTAAAATTGACCATTTTTCCCTTTTGGTTATCTGATCAAATTTCTTGTGGAGTTGTGGTCCAAACTTGATCAAATGGTTCATATGAGTTCATAATGTTGATGTGGGTCAAAATTTAGGTCAACTGTCCAATTAACTAAGCAAAATGTTGATGTGACTTTTTCCCTAAGACAGTTGATTTTTAGGTCAACTGTCCAATTAACTGAGCAAAAATTTGATTCAAGGCTTGAAACTTGGTAGAGGTAATCTTGTAAGTCCAACATGAAGTATGAAAGCCATTTTGAGCATTAGAAATCCAAAAATCCCTATGCAAACTCAAACCCTAATTTAGGTCAATAGTGCAAGGAGATGTCTTGGGCAGAGCAAACCCTAGCTTGATCTTGAGTTCAAAGAGCCTTGTGATGAGAAATATTGATAAAATAAGAGGGCAAATTTTGGGGTACAACACCCTCCCTCTTCATCTTATCTCTTTCTTTTTTAATTGTGCTATATGTTAAGGGATGGTGATCTCTATATCATTTATCTAAACATGAAGTACATAGATTGCTATTGACCGACCTCAAAATAGGTGTGACTTCTACATAAGTCCATTTACGATTTCTTAACATAGCGCTAAATTTGGTCCCAATTCGAATAATTTATCATTCATGGCCTAAACTTATGATTGCAAGCCCAAGTATGTTAATTTGATCTCTTTGATCCAATAACCTTGAGATTCATTGTGTGGAGGCTTTGGTTCTACCAATCCTGTAATGGATCTACAATACCTTTGGTCAACATGGATCACTTAAACACCCTTGATCATTACATGTTACTTTTTGAGGATTCCAAAATGGATGATATACTTGACAAAAAGCAAATGCAACTTGTTGTGTGGAGGCTTTGGTTCTACCAATCCTCTAATGAGTTCCAAATGCAAGTTTCAAGATGGTCATCCAACTAACCACTAATTTCTAACAATTGACTTTACTTTATGCTTTTATTTTTTATGCTATATGTACCATTTAATTTAAGCATTTACATTTCATGCCATTTTTATTTTGCTCACTTGAGCATTTATTCTTATGCCATTTTTATTTTGCTCACTTAAGCATTTACTTTTATGTCATTTTTATTTTTGCTCATTTGAGCTTTTCTTTTTCTGTTGAAGACACTTAATAATCAACATAAACCTTAAAAAATCTTTAATGATACTTGGACTATTTGGTTACTATCCTTGGCATTATGGAGCATGGGACTTCTTCTTGGACTTAGGATTAGATACCTTGGCCTATCTTGGAGACTTTGTGACTTTATTTGATATTTTGTCTGGAGTTCTTGAGGTTTACCTCGAGACATTGGGTTGTTTGTTTGTTTTGTGTGCATGTTATTGTGATTACATACTTTGTTTTTAATCTGGAATTCACCCGTATACAGCCGTTACTCTGCCCAATTTTTGCGAAGACTTAAAACTCTTGAAGTTTGGTTCTCTCAAGAGGTCTAGTATCTTTGCTTGATTGGTTTCAATCCGAAGAATGGGAATTCTATATTGACTCATAATGTCAAGTATTGGCTTCTTGTTGGTTAGATGGTTCTTATCCCTAGCTTTTACCTTATGCTTTAGGATAGTCCCTTCATCTCCTTCCATCTTCTTTAATTTCAAAAATCTTCTCCCTCCTTTTAAAAAAAAAAACTCTTCTTGTTTTGAAACTTGAACAATTTTCATAATAAACTTGGACTTAGGTCCATGCATTTTCAAAACATTTTCATGAATAAATTTCAATCAACTTAATAATACCTTGACATTTTTTGTGAGAAGACTAAAAGTCAATTAATCTCATTTCAAACCATTTTTCCACTTCATCTTTTATCTTTAAACTTTTCTCAAAAGATTAGACTCTTGTCAATCTTTATAGTGATGCAAACAACTATACTTCTACAATATCTAGTGAATAGAGATATTTTCCACTTGGGTGTTGAGTGAGGCATTATTGATTTTAAAATCCAAGCCATATCCTCAACTTTGAGATGATGCAAATTCTCCTTTCTCATGATTGTGGGTAGTAAGTATGTTTTCCACACGGACAATGACGATGATGTCTTATCTCATAAAATTAACCAACACACTTGTGTTTTAAATTTTTAAAAGATGAACTACGTGTACCCTGATCCCCTATTGCACGAAAGTTGGTACGTAGGCACTAAAGGTTCACAACCGCGGCGGGTGCAAAAATCATAAAAATATTTCTTTTTCTCACCTCCACCATCCATTTTATATACAACACATTTTTATAGCCAAAATATACATATTTTACAAAGAGGTTCCTGCAGAGTACCGTAGATGTTTAGGGTGCTAATACCTTCCCTTTGCATAACCAACCCCCTTACCTTGAATCTTTCCCCCTCTTTTTGGGTTATTCGCTATTTTCCCATTCCTTTAGAAACAATAAAGCACGGTGGCGATTTTGATTTTGATTTGTATAAAGTCTAATCAATCCAATGGCTTAGTCTTGAACATTTCTACCGCTACAAAAAAATAGCGACTTCACTGGGGAAAAATTGACCTCTTGCTGGTCCATCCCTAAGTGGGTTAAACCTATCTTTGTTTATATCTGTATACATGCTATTGTTGTTTATGTGTTATATTTTGTATATATGTTTGTTTGGATTTTCCTGGTTTTCAGGGTGCTTGGTGATTACTCATAAGTCCTATACCCGGACTTGGGAAAACTTTAAGATAGGACAGGCGGTATAGTCATGTTAACTTTGAGGGAGTAATCCCAAAAAAGGAGGCATGAGATCCCCTACTCAGTGGAGGCCCCTTTGACTGTAGTGTCGTTTACCGAGTAATCGGAAAGACGTATTGCTTTCGACCTGGGAGCCTGCTGAAGCTGAGGACCGTAGAATACCAAACCCATCTTGGCCTTTTAGGTGTAGTGCAGAAGCTATGACGGAGTAATCCGGAAATAGTTGTCACGCGATACTACGCTCGGACGAGTCTTTCTTGAGAATATTACTAATTACCGAGTTAATCGGGAAGTTGGTAATATCCGAAGGAAGGATGTAGACTCTGGGAACCTCTAGAGCCTTGTTTGGCAGGTGATAACTTTTTAGACCAACACCTTATAGGTAGTACCTTCGACCTCATGCTCATGACGTTGAACCTATGAACCCTATATGTGCGATCTTGTGTGTGATTGTTGCATCATGCATCCATGCACTCATAAGCATCTTTTGAAGAAAACAATATTTCAAGGGATTTAAAGGTTAACTATTTGTGAATATCTCAGGTACTTTTAACCATAGATTCTGGAAAGAGAAAGACCGAGAAATACAGTTTCAAGGATCCTAAGATAGATGAGTTGATCAGTCTAATTCCAAAGATCGAGTGTTCTGCAGACTTTAGGAAGAAGTATGGATCCATTATTCCTCTCACGAAGCTGAAGATGAAGGAGGGTATTCTCTCGACCTTGGTCCAGTTCTATGATCCAGTGTATCACTTCTTTACTTTCATAAGAGTAGGGAGGATTTGGGACCTAGGGGTGCTGTTTCTTTGGAGCCATATCTTCAGTGGATCTGATCAAAATCCATTCAGTTGAAGATGCCGTATACTCGGGAGACACCCATGCATGATCTGTTTGTGAAGACCACTCCTCCCTTATTAGACGATCTGGAAGAGCTGCAACTTGCTTTTGGTAGGATGCAACAAGAAAGAGATGCTTGGAAGAACAAGTTCCAGTCTTTAGAGAGTTCCTACAGAGCAGACCTAAAGAAGAAAGACGATTTGATTGAGATCCTTGAGAGTCGATAGGTGGAGTCTATGGAGAGGCAAGGGGATTTATTTTCCCCTAAGCCTCAAACAGGTGTTAATTACTCACTTTCTTCTTTAGATGATTGGAGGGAGGTTACCATCAGACATGTGGAAGAAAACCAGAGATTGAGGGCTCAGATTGTCAGGCTCGCAGGGAAGCGCCAGCGTACAGATTAATCTCCATTAGTTCCTTTTCTCAGGATTTTAGATTGTATTTTCATCTTGTACTTGGGATCATTGAAACTTGTAATCCATTTTGAAGTTATTATAATAAAAAAATTTAGTATTTCAAAATCTTTATTACTTGGATGTTTGCAATATGTCTATAAACCTTAAATCCCTTGAAATATTAAATGATAAAGTAAAAATAATCATGTGTATTGCATATCATGCATCATATTGCACATATTTGTTGCATTTGTTATGCATATCCAGGTGCCTTACCCAGCTTCTTTACTCCATTCAGCAAGCTGACTCATCACTACAACACTCGAGCTAATTTCAAAAAGAAGATGGACAACTTGGAACGGGAGAATCGCGAGCTACATGAAGAAGTTTCCGCTTTGAAGGCTGGCTTGGCCAATTTGACTACTCTGATGGAAGCTTTGGTGGCTGCTCAGAATCAGCCACCGAGTGTTCAACCTCAACCAACAAGGGCAAGTACTAAAGTTCCAACTGTTCCTGTATCCGCTACTCCAACTGTTGTTCAAAACCGTATGCCTCAGGGTTATCCGTGGGGAATGCCAGAAAATTTTGCACCTGAAGGTTTCAATATTGGCCCTCAAGATCCTCCAGTGGTTCAGAATGTTGTTACTCTAACACCTCCTGTGGTGCATACTGTTCCTGCTGCACCTCCTTCGGTGAATTTGGTTTCGTTTGTTAATGAAGATGTGTATCGTCCTTTCCCTCCGCTGAGTGAAGATTTGGGTCTTTATGACATAATGGATGATTTCCAAGAGAAGTTTGATAGAATGCAAAGAGAGATGAAGGCTCTTAGGGGAAAAGAGTTATTTGGGCAGAATGTGAATGAGTTGTGTTTGGTCCCGAATGTTAAAGTGCCTGCTAAGTTCAAGGTCCCAGAGTTTGAGAAGTATAAGGGAAACACTTGCCCTCGTGCTCACTTGGTGATGTACGTGAGGAGAATGTCTACCCATACCGATGATCAGCGTCTGCTGATTGACTTTTTTCAGGATAGTCTGACCGGCGCAGCGTTGAAATGGTACATGAGTTTAGATAGCATCAACATCCATACCTTTAATGATTTGGGAGAAGCATTCATAAAACAGTACAAGTACAATGTGGACATGGCGCCTGATCGTGGCCAACTTAGAGCCATGGTTCAGAAAAACAGAGAATCGTTCAAAGAGTATGTGCAGAGATGGCGCGAAGTGGCTGCACAAGTGATTCCTCCCATGGAAGAAAAGGAAATGACTAAAATTTTTCTGAAGACGTTGGGCGCTTTCTACTACGAAAGAATGGTAGCAAGTGCACCAAGTGATTTTATAGAGATGATAGGAATGGGTGTCTGCCTAGAAGAGGCAGTAAGAGAAGGCTGTTTGACAAAGGGTGAAGGATCCGAAGGTGTGGAGAAGCCAGCTTATGGGTTTACAAAGAAGAAAGAGGGGGATACAAATGTTGTTATGCAAGAGAGAAGGATAAACACTCCTAAAAGGAATTATCAGCATCATTAGTAAGTCGCCTCAGTTACTCCTGTTATGAATGCTGCTCTGACTACCATTGCTTATCAAAGACAGTCCCAGCAGGGGAACCAAGGGAATAATCAGAGAAGGGAGAACTATGACCCTATTCCCATGAGCTATGCAGAGCTACTACCAGCATTGATTCAGAAGAAGTTGGTCCAGACCCGACCACCTTCAGCTGTACCATCACCATTGCCTTGGTATTACAAAGCAGACCAAACGTGTGCCTTTCATCAGGGAGCACCAGGGCATAGCATTGAAAATTGTTATCCTTTGAGGACTGAAGTGCAAAGGTTGGTGAAGTCTGGAATTTTATCTTTCAAAGACATGAGAAATAAGTGGATGATATTTTTAAGATAATTAAGATTAGCGACTACAAAATTGTAGATCAGCTACTGCAGACTCCTTCAAAGATATTTATCCTAGCTTTATTAATGAATTCCTATGCTCATAGAGAATCACTAATAAGAGTACTAGACCAAGCTTTTTTGGAGAATGACATGCCATTAGATCAATTCAGCAGTATAATTGGAAACATTACATCATGTAACAACTTGAGTTGCTGCGATGATGAATTATCAGATGAAGGGAGGAATCACAACCTGGCCCTCCACATATCTATGAACTACAAGAATGATTCGCTATCCAATGTGCTAATTGATAATGGATCTGCGTTGAATATTATACCGAGGAGTACCCTCATGAAGTTAAAGTATCAGGGGACACCTATGCACCCGAGTGGCATCATTGTGAAGGCTTTTGATGGATCGAGAAAATCTGTCATCGGTGAAGTGGACATTATTCCCGCATATATTTGTTCGCTTGGACGGCCATGGATAGACGAAGCAGGGGCTGTCACTTCAACTCTGTATCAGAAGCTAAAATTTATGCGTAAAGGGAAGGTAGTGATCATAAATGGGGAGCAGGCGTTATTGATATCCCATCTATCCTCTTTCAGTATTGTAGAAGCGAATGAGGCTGCTGTTGGAACCCAGTTCCAAGCCCTATCCATTGATAACATAAGGAGGAATGAGAATTCTGTGTTTCCCTAAAAGACGCGCAACAGGTTGTGCGCAATGGTCATAATGCAGTTTGGGGACGACTTGTGGATCCACCCATGAACAAAAACAAATTTGGTTTGGGTTTCTCTTCGAGAAATGGAAAAGGCTAAAGTTTGAAATCAAAGTCTTCTGTGAACAGTTATCATGATGTTTTCCGCAGCGGAGGCTACCTCCATCCAATTGGTTCTGGAATTGATGTTGTCGAAGAGGATGAAGCAGAGCAGGAAATGCCGAATTATGTGACGCATGGAGTCCGAGTTCAGAACTGGGTCACCATTGATGTTCCTTCTTGCATACATATTTCAAAGTAATTTGTTTTGTTAAATCTGTTTCTTTCTTTTGAAAAGCTTTCACTCTGCCCAAGGTGGAAGTATTAATGTTGCAGGGCTTATCTGTTTGCTTTGACTATTAAGATCATTAATAAAAGTTGTCTTTGCTTCCAAAATATGTCTTTATTTTCTGCTTTTTCTTGGGAAATGGTAATCAAATAAAAAAACCTTTTAAAATAAATGATAACTGAAAATTAATCTGCATGATCACTTGTTATATGTGTCAGTTTCTAAAAGCAATCATGAATCACATGTGCAGATTAATTAAAAAACCCGTTGAATAAAATGACCCTGCACCCTCTCCCAACTTTGAATGTCCTGTGTTTGGGGATGAAGAAGAAAATTATGGTGAGATCCCAGAAGAGGTCTCACGGTTGCTTGAGCACGAGGAAAATACCATTCAGCCATATAAGGAGCCTTTGGAAGTGATTAATTTGGGTTCAGAAGAAGATCAGGAGGAAGTTAAGATTGGAGCATCATTACATCCTGATGTAAAGAGCGGGTTGATTGAGTTGTAGAAAGAGTATGTGGATATTTTTGCTTGGTCTTATCAAGATATGTCTGGTCTGGATACAGACATTGTAGAGCATCGTTTGCCGTTGAAGCCAGAGTGTCCTCCAGTTAAATAAAAGTTGAGAAAAACCCACCCAGATATGGCAATAAAGATCAAAGAGGAGGTCCTAAAGCAGATCAATGTTGGTTTTCTTGTAACGTCAGTGTATCCTTAATGGATTGCCAATATTGTCCCAGTACCGAAAAAAGACGGAAAAGTCCGCATGTGCGTAGATTACAGAGATCTAAATAAAGCTAGTCCAAAAGATGATTTCCCATTGCCTCACATTTGATATGTTAGTGGATAGCACAACAAAATTCAAGGTATTCTCGTTCATGGACTGATTTTCCGGGTATAATCAAATAAGAATGGCTCTAGATAACATGGAAAAAACAACGTTTATCACACCCTGGGGAACATTCTATTACAAAGTGATGCCCTTCGGGTTGAAGAACGCTGGTGCAACGTACCAGAGGGCTATGACAACCCTATTCCATGATCTGATGCACAAATAAATCGAAGTATATGTTGATGATATGATTGCCAAATCCCAAACTGAAGAAGGGCATATAAAAGATTTGTTGAAGTTGTTTCAGTGTTTGAGGAAGTATCGTCTCCGCTTGAATCCAAATAAATGCACCTTCGGAGTTAGATCGGGTAAATTGTTGGGTTTTATTGTTAGCCAGAAAGGAATTGAAGTTGACCTTGATAAAGTCAAGGCAATTTAAGAGATGCCAGCACTAAGAACTGAAAATCAAGTCAGGGGTTTCCTCGGGCGTTTGAATTATATCTCCAGATTTATTTCCCACATGACTGCAATGTGTGAACCGATCTTTAAGTTGTTATAGAAAGATCAAGGTTGTGTGTGGACGGATGACTGCCAAAGGGCATTTGAGAGTATTAAAGAGTATCTGCTTGAACCTCTTATCTTGCCCCCTCCAGTAGAAGGAAGACCGTTGATTATGTATCTAACAGTGTTAGATAAATCCATGGGTTGTATTATGGGACAACAGGATGAAACGGGCAAGAAAGAGTTCGCCATTTATTATCTCAGCAAAAAGTTCACTGATTGTGAGTCGCGGTCTTCCACGCTAGAAAAGACATGTTGTGCTTTGGCCTGGGCGGCAAAGCGGTTGCGACAGTATATGTTGAATCATACCACTTGGTTGATATCCAAAATGGATCCAATCAAGTATATTTTTGAGAAGCCTGCTCTTACTGGGAGAATTGCCCGCTGGCAGATGTTATTATCTGAATATGATATTGAATACCGCACTCAAAAGGCTATTAAAAGTAGTGTGTTTGCAGATTACCTTGCTCACCAACCGGTGGAAGATCATCAGTCTACAGAATATGAATTCCCCGATGAGGATGTGGTGTTCCTGAAAGTGAAAGATTGTGACGAACCATTGCCTGAGGAGGGCCCCGACCCTGAATCTCGTTGGAGTATGGTATTTGATGGAGCTGTGAATGCTTATGGTAAAGGAATTGGTGTTGTGATTGTTACTCCTCATGGATTGCATATTCCTTTTACTGCGAGGTTAACATTTGATTGCACTAATAATATGGCAGAATATGAGGCTTGCATCATGGGTCTAGAAGAAGCTATTGATTTCAGAATCAAAATTCTAGATGTGTATGGTGATTCAGCTTTGGTAATAAATCAGATTAAAGGATAATGGGACACTCGTCAGCCTGGCTTGATCCCTTACAAAGACTATGCTAGAAGATTACTACCCTTCTTCAATAAAGTTGAATTCCATCACACCCCTAGCTAGAGATGAAAATCAAATGGTGGATGCTCTGGCAACTCTGTCTTCCATGTACCAAGTGAATACTTGGAATGATATACCCCGAATTACAGTTCGACGGCTGGATAGGCCCGCTCATGTGTTTACGACAGAGGAGGTAGCAGATGAAAAACCTTGGTATTATGAAATCCAGCATTTTCTTCAGACTCGGGAATACCCGATTGGTGCATCGAGGAAAGATAGAAAGACACTGAGAAGATTGGCAGGTAGTTTCTTCCTCAGTGAAAATGTGTTATATAAGAGAAATTATGACATGGTCTTGCTCAGATGTGTGGATAGACACGAAGCGGACATGTTGATGCATGAGATTCATGAAGGTTCATTTGGAACTCATGCTAATGGATATTCGATGGCTAAAAAGATGCTAAGGGCATGTTACTATTGGTTGACAATGGAATCTGACTATTACAAATTTGCAAAGAAGTGCCATAAATGCCAGATTTATGCGGATAAGATCCATGTGCCTCCGACACTTCTTAATGTGATTTCCTCCCCATGGCCTTTCTCTATGTGAAGTATTGACATGATCGGGATGATAGAACCCAAAGCTTCGAATGGACACCATTTCATCTTGGTAGCAATTGACTACTTTACCAAATGGGTAGAGGCTGCTTCATATGCCAATGTTACCAAACAGGTGGTTGTGCGTTTCATCAAAAATAATCTTATATGCCAGTATGGTGTACCGAGTAGAATCATCACTGACAATGGCTCGAATTTGAACAACAAGATGATGATAAAACTGTGTGAAGAATTCAAGATTGTCCATTACAATTCGTCTCCATACAGGCCAAAGATGAATGGGGCATTTGAAGCTGCTAATAAGAATATCAAGAGAATTATCCAGAAAATGGTTGTCACTTATAAGGATTGGCATGGAATACTCCCTTTTGCTCTGCATGGATATCGAACATCTGTTCGCACTTCAACAGGAGCAACCCCGTTCTCCCTGGTGTATGGAATGGAAGTTGTACTCCCTGTCGAGGTAGAGATTCCCTCGTTACGTGTGATAATGGAAACCAAGTTGACAGAGGCTGAATGGGTCCAGAACAGGTTTGACCAATTGAATTTGATTGAAGAGAAGAGGATGACAGCTTTATGTCATGGGCAGTTATATCAAAAAAGAATGAAGAAAGCATTTGATAAAAAGGTCAAACCTCGTGAATTCAGAGAAGGAAACCTTGTGCTCAGGAAGATCATGTCTTTCAACACTGATTCTAGGGGCAAGTGGACTCCCAATTTTGAAGGCCTGTATGTTGTTAAGAAAGCCTTCTCTGGTGGTGCATTAATTCTTGAAACTATGGATGGAGAGGAGTTCCCACGTCCCATGAATGTTGATGCAGTCAAGAAATACTTTGCCTAAAGAAATAAAAGAATAGCTTGCTAAGTTGAAAACCCGAAAGGGCGGCTTAGGCAAAAAGGAGCGTCTCGGTAGGCCGAAAACCCAAAAGGGAGGTCTAGGCAAAAATTAGAGACATAAACAGAATAAATTTCCCGCTAAGTTGAAAACCCGCAAGGGCAGCTTAGGCAAAAGTTAGGGATTTTTCTTGGCAAGTAACTACGTCAGACAAGACTTGATCGTTGAAGCAACAATCTTCTCGGATCCTCACCATACTTCAACAAAAGCTGCTGCTCAGGATTTCAAAAGTTGTTAGGGGGAATGGTGGTCATTGTATCTCAATGTATCTTTTCCATTATATATTACCATTTCCCAAACTTTGTAATCATCCATAGAGTCTCTCCATTCGCAGACTACCATTCTATTAATGAAATTCGAGCTTTTTCCCAATTCTTTGTGTTCTTATTTTTATTTAGCTTGCAAAGACTCCATTTATTACTGATAATAACTTTCAAAGCAAAAAGATTAAAAAGCAAAATTGACTTTTAAAAAAAAGAGATCTTTACAATTTAATTTACTTTGGGATTTGTGATGAAATAATGACAACAAGAATGGTGATCCCAGAAATGAACAAACTCCGGTTGTTTTAAGAAGGTTTACTCTCTTCATGAAGGTTTTCTCAGGAAATTTTGCTGGTGTGCGCAATCTTTGTGTGTTTCTCAGATAGTTAAAGACGATACCAGTGGGTGTGAGGTACAATATTGGGTTTGTGATCCCATTATCCCCAGCCAGGTCTTGGTTTGCTTTTGATTTTGGGTTTGCATGGTCAGAAGCCTCTGTCCCATATTCCCCAGCGAAATTTTCCCTCATATGATGAAATGTTTTATTCCCTTGGTGTGCTAAGATATCGCTCTTTTTGCAGTATTGGCATTAGTGTTGACTTCTTGATTTCCCGGGAAGATTATCCCAGGTTATCTCTTGTTGGAATGAGTATTCGTGATGAAAAGTTTTCAATCCGCAGTTTTTTCTCCAGGGAGGTAAGTTTGAATTCCCCAGTGAGGTCTGTTTGTTTTGGTGACAGTCTGCTTTATTTGAGGCTGGTCTTGCAATCTCCAGTAGGCATGCTGCTTTTGTAAAACTGGTTTCTCTGATGAAACCAGAAGAAAGATGTTTTATCCTGGTATCTGTTTGATTTATCTACATTCGAATTATGTTTCTCCTCAGTGAAGTTAGGACAGGAAATAGGTTTGGTTTCCGTAGTTGCTTTTACCTTTCTTGGATTGATCTTTCTGGTTGAAGTTTAGCCCAATGTTGCTAGTACCTGAGGTGGTTTTGTTTGTTTGTACTGATCATGTATCCTTTACCAGCATATTCATGATATCACTCATACATTCATACATACATCATGCATTGCTAAAAATCATTTTTCATTGACATTGTGTTCTAACCTTCCTGCAACGCTCCTTGCTTAGGTGGATTTGGGTTTCCCTCTTGAGTTTATTTCTCAAAGGATGTATCTTCGTTGGCTGTCTTGCTCCAGTTTATTTCTGAATTGGATTTGGGGTTGCATGACAATATTATTTTACTTTGGATTTCTGAAAACTTTAAGTTTTGGTTGGTGCATTTATTTTGCACGAGAAGACTTTATCTCCTCAACAGGAATATCGTGGCATTTCCCTAGGAAGTCATATCTCTTTCCCCAGGAAGTCATATCTCTTTCCCCAGGAATCCATATTTCTATCCCCAGAAAGTCGTTTCCTTTTGCAATCCTCCATGATAACAAGCAACAGGTCTCTTTATTTGAGCAACTCGTGCTTCCCTGTACAAGGCGACGTAACTTTTTTTTTTTACTATTTCCTCTATGAGTGGTTAGTTTGCAGTCCGTCGTCAGTTTACGCCAGTGGATGGCAAGACTCTCAAATTCATAGAAACTGCTCGTTATGAAACCTTTGCAAGTGGAAGTCTCTTTATTTGAGACAACTTGCATATTACCCTTTCCAGGCAGAATGCCTTGGTTAAAGAAGAAGTTGAGACCCGTTCTAGGTAAAACGCCAGAATTTTTGGATGACTTGATATATTTTCTCTCTACCTTCAGTGAATGTTGGTAGTACATCGGCAGTGAACGTCAGTGTTTATTATCTTTTTCTATCTTTAGTGAACATTGATAGTTCATCGCCAGTGAACGACGGTGATATGATATTCTCTTTCTACCTTCAGTGAACGTTGGTAGTACATCGGCAGTGAACGTCGGTGTTGGTTATCTTTTTGCTATCTTTAGTGAACGTTGATAGTTCATCGTCAGTGAACGGCGGTGATATGATATTTTCTCTTTCTACCTTCAGTGAACATTGGTAGTACATCGGCAGTGAACGTCGGTGTTTGTTATCTTTTTGCTATAATCAGTGAACGTTGATAGTTCATCGTCAGTGAACGGCGATGATATGATATCTTCTCTTTCTACCTTCAGTGAACGTTGGCAGTACATCGGCAGTGAACGTCGGTGTTTATTATCTTTTTTCTATCATCAGTGAACGTTGATAGTTCATCGTCACTGAACGGCGGTGATATGATATATTCTCTTTCTACCTTCAGTGAATGTTGGTAGGACATCGGCAGTGAACTTCGGTGTTTGTTATCTTTTTTCTATCATCAGTGAACATTGATAGTTCATCATCAGTGAACGGCGGTGATATGATATTTTCTCTTTCTACCTACAGTGAATGTTGGTAGTACATCGGCAGTGAACGTCGGTGTTTATTATCTTTTTTCTATCTTCAGTGAACGTTGATAGTTCATCGTCAGTGAACGGCGGTGATATGATATTTTCTCTTTCTACCTTCAGTGAATGTTGGTAGACCATTGGTAGTGAACGTCGATGCTTGTTATCTTCCTCTCTGATTCAATTCTTTTAGTCCACCAGTGATTTATTTTCCTGGCGGGGTTGCTCCTTTGTTTCTTCATTTTTGTGGCATCCCCAGTGATACCTTGCGTCTCTTTAGATTTGTCCATCTGCATTCATAATCATAAGCATTGCATGGCATCTTAGGGACAAAAGTAAGGCTTGTTTTATATTTAAGTATCTTCAATCGCGTCGACACGAAGATTTTTAACCTTCGTATCTCCAGATAGAAGACACTTAAATAAGGGCAGCTGTTGTACCCCAATTTTTGCCCCTAAGATTCCTCTATCATATCATATCAACTCGATCATAACAAGATCACATTAGGGTTGGTTCTTCCTCTTTTTCTATCTCCTATCTTTAAGTTTTCTCTTGAGGAATCTCCAAGCACCTTGGTTGTGTATTTTGTATATGTGTTGTTGACTAACTTCTAATCAAAATACAAAAAAATATTTGTCTTTGTCTTTGCATATTTGTGTTTTGTAGGTACCAAGTCGAAGCATCTGACAAATAAGGATTTCTGGTATTATTTTCCTAAAATCTCTATTTGCAAAGGAAAAATTGACAAAAAATTCATTTTTTTCACTGATGCAATCGATTGCTCTTAGAGTGCAATCGATTGCATATAGTTCATTTTGCGCCATTTTTTAAAAAATACACTGTACAAATCGATTTGCACTATAGTGCAATCTATTGCACAACGTGAAAATTTGAAAAAAAATCAGCAATTTTAAACTTGTCAAATTTTGGCTCCAATTTTCCTTCATTTTTGAAAGATGTATCACTAATTCAAATTTTAGTGCCAATCTTTCATTTTTAAGAAGAATTATCATTAATTCAAATTTTGGCTCTAATATTTGAAAGAGTTATCATTAATTCAAATTTTGGCTCCAAGAATCAATTACCAAATTACCACTAATCCCAATCCTAAAACTCTATAAACAGAGCCCTCATTTCATTCAAATTTCAAGATTTTGATAGCCAAATCCACCTTTCTAAAATATCTCCCAATTCTCTCCATCTACCAAATTCACTCAAAGCTCCATTTTCAAAAAGTTAGTAAGCTTTGCATTGAAGCTTACTAATCTTTGAGCTAAACCTTCATCCAAACACTTTTTCTTTATCAATTCTCTATATCTAAGCTTGATCAATTGATTCTTGTGGTTGAATTGAAGCAAATTCTTGAAGTTGTTTTGATAATTCTCTAGATCTACCTTTGGTAAGTTGGATAATTCATCTTTCACAATGTGATCTCTTGTTGATCTTTGGGTTTGATTCTTTGAGCATTATTTTGTGATTCCAATGGTGTTATTTTCTCATAATTTGATGGAATTTTCATGCTCAATTGGATCCATGATCATAAGGTATTTGATGGAAAGTTTGAACAAGAATTTGGCCTTTTAAAATGTTGGTTTGCTGCCTGTAACAGCGTGCAATCGATTGCAGTAACAGTGCAATCAATTGCATAGAAGCAATTTCGTGCAGATTTTTGAAAATTGTACTGTGTAAAACAATTTACACAGTAGTGCAATCGATTTACACAGGGACAAAATGTATTTTTTTTTCCTTGTTTTGGGGGCAGCTTTGATCCAAAATTCTTTTTCTACTCACTCCTTTTGATTGTTGGTTTGGATTGCAATTTTAAATGTCCAATTTCTCTTTAAACTCAATGGACTTTGTGATGTAGATGAAGTTGGATAACTGTTCATCAATTCAAATCTACCTAAGAGTGAATTATTTAATTCATTTTTGGTTCTTTGGATTAATGACATGTTTAGTGCTTTAATCCATCTAGAGGAGTGGTTGAATTTAAAGATGAAAGAATTTTGAAATGGTGATCCAAATTAGCTTATCATTCCCCCCCTCTTCATCTTATCCATTTCTTTTTTAATTGTGCTACATGTTAAGGGATGGTGATCTCTATATCATTTATTCAAACATGAAGTACATAGATTGCTATTGATCGGCCTCAAAATAGGTGTGACTTCTACATAAGTCCACTTACGATTGCTTAACATAGCGCTAAATTTGGTCCCAATTCGAATAATTGATCATTCGTGGCCCAAACTTATGATTGCAAGCCCAAGCATGTTAATTTGATCTCTTTGATCCAATAAACTTGAGATTCATTGTGTGGAGGCTTTGGTTCTACCAATCCTCTAATGGATCTATAATACCTTTGGTCAACGCGGATCACTTAAACATCGTTGATCATTACATGTTACTTTTTGAGGATTCCAAAATGGATGATATACTTGACAAAAAGCAAATGCAACTTGTTGTGTGGAGGCTTTGGTTCTACCAATCCTCTAATGAGTTCCAAATGCAAGTTTCAAGATGGTCATCCAACTAACCACTAATTTCTAACAATTGACTTTACTTTATGCTTTTATTTTTTATGCTATATGTACCATTTAATTTAAGCATTTACATTACATGCCATTTTTATTTTGCTCACTTGAGCATTTATTCTTATGCCATTTTTATTTTGCTCACTTAAGCATTTACTTTTATGTCATTTTTATTTTTGCTCACTTGAGCTTTTCTTTTTCTGTTGAAGACACTTAATAATCAACATAAACCTTAAAAAATCTTTAATGATACTTGGACTATTTGGTTACTATCCTTGGTATTATGGAGCATCAGACTTCTTCTTGGACTTAGATTAGAGACTTTGGCCTATCTTGGAGACTTTGTGACTTTATTTGATATTTTGTCTGGAGTTCTTGAGATTTACCTCAAGACATTGGGTTGTTTGTTTGTTTTGTATGCAGGTTATTGTGATTGCATACTTTGTTTGTAATCTGGAATTCACCCGTATACAGCCGTTACTCTGCCCAATTTTTGCGAAGACTTAAAACACTTGAAGTTTGGTTCTCTCAAGAGGTTTAGTATCTTTGCTTGCTTGGTTTTAATCCGAAGAATGGGAATTCTATATTGACTCATAATGTCAAGTATTGGCTTCTTGTTGGTTAGATGGTTCTTATCCCTAGCTTTTACCTTATGCTTTAGGATAGTCCCTTCATCTCCTCCCATCTTCTTTAATTTCAAAAATCTTCTCCCTCCTTTTAAAAAAAAACTCTTCTTA
The DNA here is from genome assembly GCA_948472305.1 of Vicia faba. NCBI lineage: Eukaryota > Viridiplantae > Streptophyta > Magnoliopsida > Fabales > Fabaceae > Vicia > Vicia faba. Next base: position 69,751 of record CATIWC010002709.1, on the reverse strand, counting down.
TTTTGAAACTTGAACCATTTTCATAATAAACTTGGACTTAGGTCCATGCATTTTCAAAACATTTTCATGAATAAATTTCAATCAACTTAATAATACCTTGACATTTTTTGTGAGAAGACTAAAAGTCAATTAATCTCATTTCAAACCATTTTGCCACTTCAGCTTTTATCTTTAAACTTTTCTCAAAAGATTAGACTCTTGTCAATCCTTGTAGTGATGCAAACAACTATACTTCTACAATAAGTAGTAAAGAGAGATATTTTCCACTTGGGTGTTGAGTGAGGCATTATTGATTTTAAAATCCAAGCCATATCCTCAACTTTGAGATGATGCAAATTCTCCTTTCTCATGATTGTGGGTAGTAAGTATGTTTTCCACACGGACAATAACGATGATGTCTTATCTCATAAAATTAACCAACACACTTGTGTTTTAAATTTTTAAAAGATGAACTATGTGTACCCTGATCCCCTATTGCACGAAAGTTGGTACATAAGCACTAAAGGTTCACAACCGCGGCGGGTGCAAAAATCATAAAAATATTTCTTTTTCTCACCTCCACCATCCATTTTATATACAACACATTTTTATAGCCAAAATATACAGATTTTACAAAGAGGTTCCTGTCGAGTACCGTAGATGTTTAGGGTGCTAATACCTTCCCTTTGCATAACCAACCCCCTTACCTTGAATCTTTCCCCCTCTTTTTGGGTTATTCGCTCTTTTCCCATTCCTTTAGAAACAATAAAGCGCGGTGGCGATTTTGATTTTGATTTGTATAAAGTCTAGTCAATCCAATGACTTAGTCTTGAACATTTCTACCGCTACAGAAAAAATGGCGACTTCACTGGGCAAAGATTGACCTCTTGCTGGTCCATCTCTAAGTGGGTTAAACCTATCTTTGTTTTTATTTGTATACGTGCTATTGTTGTTTATGTGTTATATTTTATATATATGTTTGTTTGGATTTTTCCTGGTGTTCAGGGTACTTGGTGATTACTCATAAGTCCTATACCCGGACTTGGGCAAACTTTAAGATAGGACGGGCGGTATAGTCATGTTAACTTTGAGGGAGTAATCCCAAAAAAGGAGGCATGAGATCCCCCACTCAGTGGAGGCCCCTTTGACTGTAGTGTCGTTTACCGAGTAATCTGAAAGACGTACTGCTTTCGACCTGGGAGCCTGCTGAAGCTGAGGACCGTAGAATACCAAACCCATCTTGGCCTTTTAGGTGTAGTGCAGAAGCTATGACGAAGTAATCCGGAAATAGTTGTCACGCGATACTACGCTCGGACGAGTCTTTCTTGAGAATATTACTAATTACTGAGTTAATCGGGAAGTTGGTAATATCCGAAGGAAGGATGTAGACTCTGGGAACCTCTAGAACCTTGTTTGGCAGGTGATAACTTTTTAGACCAACACCTTATGGATAGTACCTTCGACCTCATGCTCGTGACGTTGAACCTATGAACCATATATGTGTGATCTTGTGTGTGATTGTTGCATCATGCATCCATGCACTCATAAGCATCTTTTGAAGAAAACAATATTTCAAGGGTTTAAAGGTTGACTATTTGTGAATATCTCAGGTACTTTTAACCATAGATTCTGGAAAGAGAAAGACCGAGAAATACAGTTTCAAGGATCCCAAGATAGATGAGTTGATCAGTCTAATTCCAGAGATCAAGTGTTCTGCAGACTTTAGGAAGAAGTATGGATCCATTATTCCTCTCACGAAGCTGAAGATGAAGGAGGGTATTCTCTCGACCTTGGTCCAGTTCTATGATCCAGTGTATCACTTCTTTACTTTCATAAGAAGAGTAGGGAGGATTTGGGACCTAGGGGTGTTGTTTCTTTGGAGCCATATCTTCAGTGGATCCGATCAAAAGCCATTCAGTTGAAGATGCCGTATACTCGGGAGACACCCATGCATGATCTGTTTGTGAAGACCACTCCTCCCTTATTAGACGATTTGGAAGAGCTGCAGCTTGCTTTGGGTAGGATGCAACAAGAAACAGATGCTTGGAAGAACAAGTTCCAGACTTTAGAGATTTCCTACAGAGCATGCCTAAAGGAGAAAGACGATTTGATCGAGATCCTTGAGAGTCGATAGGTGGAGTCTATGGAGAGGCAAGGGGATTTATTTTCCCCTAAGCCTCAAACAGGTGTTGATTACTCACTTTCTGCTTTAGATGATTGGAGGGAGGTTACCATCAGACATGTGGAAGAAAACCAGAGATTGAGGGCTCAGATTATCAGGCTCGCAGGGAAGCGCCAGCATACAGATTAATCTCCATTAGTTCCTTTTCTCAGGATTTTAGATTGTATTTTCATCTTGTACTTGGGATCATTGAAACTTGTAATCCATTTTGAAGTTATTATAATAAAAAATTTAGTATTTCAAAATCTTTATTACTTGGATGTTTGCAATATGTCTATAAACCTTAAATCCCTTGAAATATTAAATGATAAAGTAAAAATAATCATGTGCATTGCATATCATGCATCATATTGCACATATTTCTTGCATTTGTTATGCATATCCAGGTGCCTTACCCAGCTTCTTTACTCCATTCAGCAAGCTGACTCATCACTACAACACTCGAGCTAATTTCAAAAAGAAGATGGATAACTTGGAACAGGAGAATCGCGAGCTACACGAAGAAGTTTCCGCTTTGAAGGCTGGCTTGGCCAATTTGACTACTCTGATGGAAGCTTTGGTGGTTGCTCAGAATCAGCCACCGAGTGTTCAACCTCAACCAACAAGGGCAAGTACTAAAGTTCCAACAGTTCCTGTATCCGTTACTCCGGCTGTTGTTCAAAACCGTATGCCTCAGGGTTATCCGTGGGGAATGCCAGAAAATTTTGCACCTGAAGATTTCAATATTGGCCCTCAAGATGCTCCAGTGGTTCAGAATGTTGTTACTCCAACACCTCCTGTGGTGCATACTATTCATGCTGCACCTCCTTCGGTGAATTTGGTTTCATTTGTTAATGAAGATGTGTATCGTCCTTTCCCTCTGCTGAGTGAAGATTTGAGTCTTTATGACATAACGGATGATTTCCAAGAGCAGTTTGATAGAATGCAAAGAGAGATGAAAGATATTAGGGGAAAAGAGTTATTTGGGAAGAATGTGAATGAGCTGTGTTTGGTCCCAAATGTTAAAGTGCCTGCTAAGTTCAAGGTCCCAGACTTTGAGAAGTATAAGGGAAACACTTGCCCTCGTGCTCACTTGGTGATGTACGTGAGGAGAATGTCTACCCACACCGATGATCAACGTCTGCTGATTCAATTTTTTCAGGATAGTTTGACCGGCGCAACGTTGAAATGGTACATGAGTTTAGATAGCGTCAACATCCATACCTTTAATGATTTGGGAGAAGCATTCATAAAACAATACAAGTACAATGTGGACATGGCACCTGATCATGACCAGCTTAGAGCCATGGCTCAGAAAGACAGAGAATCATTCAAAGAGTATGTGTAGAGATGGCGCGAAGTGGCTGCACAAGTGATTCCTCCCATGAAAGAAAAGGAAATGACTAAAATTTTTCTGAAGACGATGGGCGCTTTCTACTACGAAAGAATGGTAGCAAGCGCACCAAGTGATTTTACAGAGATGATAGGAATGGGTGTCCGCCTAGAAGAGGCAGTAAGAGAAGGCCGTTTGACAAAGGGTGAAGGATCCGGAGGTATGAAGAAGCCACCTTATGGGTTTACAAAGAAGAAAGAGGGGGATACAAATGTTGTTATGCAAGAGAGAATGGTAAACACTCCTAGAAGGAATTATCAGCGTCATCAGCAAGTCGCCTCAGTTACTCCTGTTATGAATGCTGCTCCGACTACCATTGCTTATCAAAGACAGTCCCAGCAGGGGAACCAAGGGAATAATCAGAGAAGGGAGAAATATGACCCTATTCCCATGAGCTATAAATATGGTGGCCGGTTGTCCAGACGACTTCCAGATTTTTGACATTAATCTGGTTAGAGGAGATTTGGTGAAGATGCACGCATACCTCTGTGAATTCAGTTATTATACGCATGACCATGTCAATTGTGCTATTTGCAGTACAAACATACAGGGTTGCGAGAAGATAAAGGCTCATTTACAGGAGATGATGGATGAAGGTTTAATCCATATAATCAGGCCTAGGGCGGAATATGAAGAGGAAGTGAATATGGTTTTTGGATGTCCTGGTGAATTCAGAATTTTCAATGTGGAGTATTTGAATGAGGATCTCGTGCAGTTGCATGCTACCTTCTATCGTACTGCTGGTCAGGTGGAACACCAATATGGATCTTGCATAGTTTGTTGTCGAGACCCTCGAGGATGTTCTATTGTTAGGGAAGGTGTTCAGTTGCTGTTAGACAATGGAACTATTAAGATCACAGGTCAGAGAGATGATTATCACGAGATTAATATGGTTGAAGTTTGTTTGATGGAAGAAGAGTTAGAGGAAGAGTATGCCTCCGCGGATGAGTATTTCTATTTAGACGAATATTTGTTTGTCGGAAATGACCTTTTGATGGCTGATTGTGTTGAGGAAGGGGTAAATGTCATTATACCTTATTTTGGTGCACCCGCTCATCTTGAAGTGGAGTACCATAGCAAACCAGTTGTTACCCCATTGGTAATTAGCCTTCCAGGTCCTGTTCCCTATAAATCAGATAAGGTTGTGCCTTACAAATACAACGCTACAATATTAGAAGATGGGGTGGAAATTCCCATCCAGCCAATTCTAGATGTGGGATATATAACTGATAATAGCAGGGTGACCCATAGTGGTCGTGTGTTTGCGCCAGTTATTCGAAGAGATGTTGTTGCTGGAAAGAAAATTACTGAGAACGATGAGCCTAAGAAGGCTGCAGGAGAGACTAGTGGGGCCACATTAGAGAAATAAGTGGATGATTTTTTGAAGATAATTAAGATGAGCGACTACAAAATTGTAGATCAGCTACTGCAGACTCCTTCAAAGATATCTATCCTAGCTTTATTAATGAATTCCTCTGCTCATAGAGAATCACTGATGAGAGTACTAGACCAAGCTTTTTTGGAGAATGACATGCCATTAGATCAATTCAGCAGTATAATTGGAAACATTACATCATGTAATAACTTGAGTTTCTACGATGATGAATTATCAGATGAAGGGAGGAATCACAACCTGGCCCTCCATATATCTATGAACTACAAAAATGATTCGCTATCCAATGTGCTAATTGATAATGGATCCGCGCTGAATGTTATACCGAGGAGTACCCTCATGAAGTTAAAGTATCAGGGGACACCTATGCGCCCGAGTGGCATCATTGTGAAGGCTTTTGATGGGTCGATGTGATACGGTGGGAGAACTGACTTGAGTTTTGTGTTTGTATTCGCACTTGTTCGGTTGAGCAAGAGTCGCCACCGACTTTTTATTTTATCCTAAAGGGAAAGGTTAAAAAGCACAGGAAAAACCTTTTGAGATATTTCGGGGGTTCGGGCGGTAGATTATGAAAAGGGAAGGTATTAGCACCCTTTTCATCCATGGTTATCCATGGGCTCTTAGTTACTTAGTTTTTAGATCAATTGCCTTGATTTTTGATTGATTGAAATTGTGGTGTATGTGTGTGTTTTGAAAATGTTTTTGAAATAGACGCCTTTGTTTCGGCAACCAATGTAATTGACTCGTGTTTGAGTGTTTTACAAAAGTGTGTATCTTTTCGAAAAGATGTTTCAAATGTTTTTGAGAGTTTGTTTTGAAAGTGTTTGTGAGGTGTGGTTTTTGAAAAGGAGGCAAGTGTTTTTGCAAGTTGATCTCAAGTAATTAAGAGTTTTGTCTACCCCTATTATACTCAAAGGTTTTTCTCTATGTTTTCAACCCCTTTTAACAATTTTGTTCCACCATTGAATTTGGTGGACAATCTTGCGTTTAGGAAGTTTAACGGGATGGGCGCGGGTCATCGTATGGACCATGAATGCAATGGTGCCAAGTGTCTTTGGCAATTTGCTTAAAGGGACTTGATCATTTTGGTAGGCGACTTTCGAAAGCGTCATTGAGGGACTTATGATCATTTGAATTTGTTTTGCCAAAGAAACTCAACGTGCAAGCATGGCCCATTTTGGAAGGCAACATGTGGGATCACCCTAGGGGGGTGCAAGTGTGATTGTGTATTAATTTCATGCATTTGTCTTTGTATTAGGTTATCTAGAGTTCGATTTTATGTACATACAAACCCTAGGTCTAACCATGGTATAATTCGAAAGCGGTAAATTGCCGGAATTTTAAAGTCTACGCTATTACAAATAGTATCCGGGAGTGGGGGTACAAATTCACAAAGGGGGATGAGACTTAAATAATTACAACCAAATCGAATCGCGATCAAATGTAATTAATGTATAGCAAAGTGTAAGAATAGCAAATGTATGATGCATCAAATGTAAAGTGTATTGTGTAAGTGTAATTTATTTACAAGTTGCGAAATGTGGATTTAATAAGAAAATTAAATGTTGTTTATTTGTCAAGTATTATTATCCACTTTTGATTTAAATTTGTATTTTTTTGTTTAATATGTACAAAATAAGAAAATTTAATTAAAGAAAAGAAAATATATTTAAATTCTATTCTTTTATGCATTTTTTGGTATTAATGTTTTTGTATTATGTACAAATTCTTAACTAAGAAAAAAAATGAAAATGAGAAATGTTTTTTTAAGAAAAGATTAATATATATTTTTTGGTGTATTGTGATTAATATATTATTTATAAACAAAATTTATGATTATAAATAAAAAAAAGAACAAAAGTTAATGAAATTTTTTTAATGACAAGAAAAGGTATGTAAATTTATCAACTAAAGAGAAAAATATGTTTTTTTAAAATAAAAGGGAGGTTTTGGAGATTTGAATGGGCTTTAAGGGCTTATACTGGCCCAAACAAAAGTAGTAGCGTGAGGGTGTTAATTGGAAATTCGTTTGGGGCTTAAGCAGAGTGAATGGGGCGAGGCCCATTGTTTCATGACTTTTTCGTTTAGGGTTTAATTGTTTCGTTCATTTTGGAAACGGCTTAGGGGTTGAGGGAAACAGAGGCGCCGTCGCTCATCGTTTTCGCTTCGTCTTCGTCTTTTGTTCGCCTTTTCGCCATGGATTCAGAACACCCTCGCTCATGGCCACCGGGCTTCACCCTCTATCTCTCCTTCCTCCCTAATCGAACGCGGTGACTTTTTAAAAAAAGGTTTGGTTCTAAAGCTTTATACGTTTTTACACTTTGCATGTTTATTTTTCGTTTTGGATTTTGTTCTCAAGCTTCATTATTATTTTTTATTGAGGTGTACGAAATGAAAAGGGAGGAGGCCATACTACCTTCGTCTTCGGGAGATGGAGGAGGTATGGAATTTGGAGGAGCCCTAGGCGGTTTTGACGGCGGAAGGATGGTGATGCTTGAAACCTGCTTTGATAACCACGGTACTCTGTATTCTTTGCCTTCTTGTTGCTTAATGATGCATGCTGAAAGCCTAGCTTAACTGCCTTTTTCTCTTCTTCTCTTATCCTCGCTTCTGCTTGTGTATGCTTTGGATGATGTTGCCTTCGTTTGCTTGCCCTGTGATGAGAATGCTCTGAGGGTTTGGTTGATTTGAAAAAAAATGCTTAGTGTTTGATGTGCTGAGATATCTTTGTATGTTGAGATATTTGTTATGCTTTCTTGCCCAGTGATCAAGATTTTCTGAGGGCTTGGAATTCTGACTGGAATTTGTGGATGTTTGATTCGAGTTGCCTTGATGATATTTGTTGATGATATGCTTGAATGTTATGTTTGGTAGCCCAATGATGAATTACAGTTCTGAGGGCTCTTTGTGTTGGTTTGGAAACTAGTTTGGAAAAAGCTTGACAGTTTGTGGCTATGGATTTGAATACAAGTAAGGCTTAGCAGGTTTTAGAGCTGGACAGACTTACTGGTTTTGAAATTTTGCTTAAGGCTCAAGCAGGTTCATGTTTTTTTTAGACTTGATGGAGGATGTAAGAGGCTTTGGCCGAGGCTTGCATTAGTTTTTAGCTTTGGTTCAAGGTTTGACAGGTTTTAAGCTGGGAATGCAGGTTGGAGGTTTACTGGTTGTTTGGATCTACTGGTTTTGTGTTTTAAGGCTAGCCAGTTTGTGGTTTGAATGGTAAGGCCTTGGATGCTTTTTTTGGTTTTTTTGCAAGTGTTTGAATGTTTATGCAGGTTTTGAAAAGGTTAGGCTTGACAGTTCAGGCTTGGGGCTTTTTGTTCTGAGTTCTCTTTGGCTTGTGTTCTTTTTCTTTGGACTGTGTTGTCTTTCATATATGTTTAGGCTTTTTTTTTGCGCCTATGATTTTGAATGCTTCCAGATTTGATATCTTTTCTTGGTCAAGCTGATGGGCAGGTTTGCAAGGTTTGAGAATTTCATTCTTTGTGATTACCTCTGCTGCATATGTTCTGTCTACTTCTGAACAGCTCTGATACATGCCTCTTTTAGCCTTCAGCCTGCTGTAACATAATCTGCTTTTTTATCCCTTTCTTCTCTCTTGACAGATTTTAAACATTCAATATTGTTTATATTTGTCTTTTTTCTAAAAAAACAAATGGTTGAAAATGATGAGATGGAATTAGCTTGCAATCTACTCTTTCTCTGCATATTTGCATATCTCTTTTCCATACTTTGTGCTTCTTGACAGCATTGATAGTACTTTGGTATCTTGAGATATCTTTTGGCAGCTTGTTGACTTTGGACTTAGTTTGCTTTTGGACTTAAACTTGCATATGCTGTTTGTTTTGAACTATGCAGTTGGCTTAAGAATTTTGAATTTGTGCAAAATTCATAACTTTGTGCATTCATGTTTCAATTGCAAGCCTTCCATCCTTCTTTGTGAACCGGGAGAAATCCCGTGATTTGCAAAGAGGGTAAAACTGATTCCGGCCATTTGTTTTTAATGATGAAACTTTTTTTTTAACTGTCTGCTTTAACTATTTATTTTTCTCTGCTTTTGACTCTTCTTCTTTCTTTCGCAGATAAGAATTAAATGGAGAGGAAAAGCAACAGATGGAGGATGAAGAATTGAAGACTTAGAAGAATATTAGGATAGTTTTATTTAAATTTAAATAAATGTAATATTATTATTGTAAATACTTTGTAAACGAATACTTGTATTTAAATAACAATTGTAACAAATATTTAAAGATGAAATAAAAATTCCTTTTATCCAATTAATTCTTTTCTTCTTTCAATCGTTTACTTTATTATTTATAATTCTTTAAATTAAAATAATTGAAAATAAATTCCAACTATTTAATCTCAGAATAATAAACAATTAAATAAACATTGTGGTTTTAGCATCGATCAACTAATAAGCCTGGCGCTTCACAAATCCAAATCATTGCACAGTCAATCACAACAAATGCCCAGACATTTCTCCTTTTACTGATTTTAACCAAACACTGCAAATTCAATCCAAATGCATCTTTTCACTGATTTAGTCACGCAATGCGAATTCAATCCAAATGCCTCGGTCCATTTCTCGGAATAACTTGAAAAGCACTGTAGAATTAAATCTTTCTGAGAAAACTGCGTACAAACCCTAATTCCTGATCAAATGCCAAAGAAGCGTTCGCCTGATCAAAGTTGAGCCAGAATTAACCAAAACCCTAAGCAACTGTAAGAACTGTTCTAGAGCCATGAAAATCAATAAAAACCCTAATTTTTGTCTGACTGACGAGAAAAGTCTGTTTGACCGATTCATGAATTAGTCGGGGAAAATCAAGAAACGCCCGCAACTGTGATTTCTTGAGGAAAAATGCGAGGGCAAATTTTGGGGTACAACAGTTGCCCCTGTTTAATCTTCTTGAACCTGAAGAGTTAGAAGGGCAAGTTTGCCTTTCGCGACTCGAGGGTAAAAGGAGATTGGACACTAGAGTGCCCGGAAATTTGCACTCGCATGCTGGAGTATCAGCAATGTGATGGCGGGAATGGGCTTATAGATGCCATTTGGAGATAGGATGGATAGGAGGATGGGCTTATAGATGCCATCTGGAAGTGTGACAGAACCTTGTCGGGAATGGACTTATAGATGCCATTTGGAAGTGTTGATCACGTAAGAGATTCCTTAGCGAGAACTTGGGTACTTTGAGAGAGGAAGATGTTTCCTGGCTTGTTACAGGTGTTGATCTTTAGTCCCTTCATACAGATATGCCCTGGCTGGATACAGGAATCGAATCTGGAAAATGTTGTCGACAGATGTGCCCTGGCTGGATACAGGTATCGAATCTGGAATTATTGTCTTCAGATGTGCCCTGGCTGGATACAGGAATCAAATATGGAATTGTTGTCGACAGATGTGCCCTGGCTGGATACAGGTATCGAATCTGGAATTGTTGTCTTCAGATGTGCCCTGGCTGGATACAGGAATCGAATCTGGAATTGTTGTCGACAGATGTGCCCTGGCTGGATACAGGTATCGAATCTGGAATTGTTGTCTTCAGATGTGCCCTGGCTGGATACAGAAATCGAATCTGGAATTATTGTCAACAGATGTGCCCTGGCTGGATACAGGTATCGAATCTGAAATTGTAAAAGGTTGGTGGAGATGGCTTTCCTGGCTGGATACAAGGGTAAACCTCTGACCTGAGAATGAAAGATAATTTCCTGGCTTGTTACAGGGGTTGACCTTCAAACTCTTTATGCAGATATGCCCTGGCTAGATACAGGTATCGAATCTACAATCAATCACTCACAGATGTGCCCTGGCTAGATACAGGAATCGAATCTGGATTCGTGATATTTGATAGTAACCATCTTTTAGATTGATCTTTTTCCTGAAAAGGAAAAATATCAATGGTATGCAATGTCATGATGTATGAGATGCATGACATCATGATGCTCAAAATGAGTTAGTGTTGTATGCACTTTGTCATGTATGTGACTAGGATGTATGAAATATGAAACGTCTATGAATGTATTTCATCTAGGAAAATAAATCCTTGACGACCGGCCGGGGAATCAAATGTTGGGCTGACATTGAAGAGAAGAGTTCTTCGTTTCCGCTGGGGATTGTGGTTGCAAGATAAACTGATAGGAGAAGGTGACTCCGTTGGGGCATACACTTGTTGGGGAGATCACTCTGAGGGGAAATACTCTGTGGGAAGAGATAGTTCGCTGAGGCTTTGATGAGAGCTCCACTGGGGATTATTGAGGTAGCTTGGTCATGTTCTTCAGTTGAACCTACCTTGGTACCTTGGCGGACAAAGCAACTAGACCGCTTGGTCACTTCAAAATTGCCCCCTGTTTCTGATGTCACCTGTCATTAATCCTTTGTTTCGTATTTAACATTTATGATCTAGCAATTTGACGTCAAATGCATATATCAAAAATGAGCATTGGACGTTCTTTGCAAAACAAAACAAAAAAGGAAAAGCAATGGATAATTTGTCTGAAAAATCGAACTTGTATTGATTTTGAAATTTGTCTGTAAATAGGCGTTTATGTACAGGAGGCTGACGTCCTAGTAAGAGAACGCCGCCAAACAACATAGAGTTTATACAATTTTTTTTTTGAAAAGGAAAACAAAACAGCTATGTGAAAAAGTCCCACTGGGTTCCAACTCTGCTATCGCCTTTATGTCTTCAAGCGTCTCATCACTTTGCTACTTAGTTGACGATGAAGCTGACTGATTGGTGCCGTCTGAACCTGATGGTTGATACTGAAGTCCGGATGCAGGGTGATCCAATGAGACATAGTATTACGCTTATCCCTAACTTTTGCCTGGACCGCCCTTTCGGGTTTTCAGTCCACCGGGATACCCATTTTTGCCCAAGCCGCCTTTTCAGGTTTTCGACTTACCGGGTGTACAGATTTTTTTCATTTCATCCCTTAGTTTTGCCCGAACCCTTTTGGTTCGCCGGGAAGCCCTTATTTTTGCCTAGGTGTGTCAACCTAGCGGGTCCTTAGTTCATGCGTAGTATCTTTTTACTATGTCTGCATTAGCGAGGTGAGGAAGGTCGTCACCATCCATGGTGGTTAGAATCATGGCTCCTCCTGAGAACACGTGTTTAACCACAAATGGCCCTTCGTATGTAGGGGTCCATTTGCCCCTGGGATCACTTTGAGGAAGAATGATGCGCTTGATTACCAGGTCCCCAACTTGATACTCTTGTGGTCTGAGTTTCTTGTTAAATGCCCTGATCATCCGTTTCTGATACGTTTGACCATGACAGATGGAAGTGAGTCTCTTTTCGTCAATCAGGTTTAATTGATCAAGTCGAGTCTGGATCCAGTCATCTTCGCTCAAGCCTGCATCCTTCATTATCTGGAGAGAGGGTATCTGGACTTCAATCGGCAAGACTGCCTCCATGCCATAGACCAAGGAGAAGGGAGTTTCCCCGGTTGACGTTCTTGCTGAGGTACGGTACCCATGAAGAGCAAACGGTAACATCTCGTGCCAATCCTTATAGGTCACCGTCATCTTCTACACAATCTTCTTAATATTCTTATTTGCTGCTTCTACAGCCCCATTCATCTTCGGCCGGTAAGGTGAAGAGTTGTGGTGCTGTATCTTGAATTGCTCGCAGAGCTCAGTGATCATTTTGTTGTTAAGATTGGTACCATTGTCCGTAATGATCCTTTCAGGTACACCGTATCGATAGATCAGGTTGTGTCGAATGAATCGTGCCACGACGCTCTTGGTTATAGTGGCGTAGGAAGCCGCTTCAACCCACTTTGTGAAGTAATCAATCGCTACCAAGATGAAACGGTGCCCGTTGGATGCTGTAGGTCGGATCTCGCCGATCATATCGATGCCCCACATTGCAAAAGGCCAAGGTGCTGTCAAGACGTTCAGAGGTACCGGAGGAATGTGCACCTTATCCGCATAGATCTGGCATTTATGACAAGTTCGCGAATGCCGATAACAGTCGGCTTCCATTGTGGACCAGAAATACCCCGCCCGAAGGATCTTCTTCGCCATGGTATGTCCACTGGAATGTGTTCCGAATGTACCTTCATGTAGTTCTGCCATGATCTTTTCTGCTTCAGTCTTATCCACACAACGCAGTAAAGTTGAATCATGGTTTCACTTGTAGAGAATGCCATTACTGAGAAAGAACTTTGCTGCAAACCTTCTCAAGAATTTCTTGTCATTAACAGATGCACCTTCGGGGTATTCTTGAGCTTCCAAGTACCTCTTTACTTCATGATACCAGGGTTTCTCTGTTACCTCCTCGGCCTTAAGATCACAGCAATATGCAGGTTCGTCCAATTTCCAGATAATGATCTGGGGCACTTCGTTGTCCCACTTGATTTTGAACATAGAAGACATTGTACCTAGCGCGTCCGCCAACTGATTCTCCTCTCTTGGGAAGTGTTCAAAAGTTATCTCTTCGAAGTGGGGAAGCAATGTCAGCACATACTCCTTGTAAGGAATAAGATTTGGGTGTTTCGTATCCCACTCGCCTTTGACCTGATTGATCACGAGAGCAGAATCTCCGAATACACTCAGAAACTTGATCCTTAAGTCGATTGCAGCTTGAAGACCCATGATACATGCCTCATACTCCGCCATGTTGTTGGTGCAGTTAAAACATAGTCGGGCAGTGAGTGGAGTATGAGTGCCTTTAGGGGATATGATCACCGCGCCGATACCATTACCCAAAGCGTTTGAGGCTCCATCAAAGTGCATAGACCATCGGGATCCTTCCTCAGGTCCTTCATCCGGTCCAGGTACTTCACAATCAGTTACTACCATGATATCTTCGTCTGGAAATTCAAAGTTCAACGACTGGTAATCGTCCGCAGGTTGGTGTGCCAAATGGTATGCCAATACACTTCCTTTGATTGCTTTTTGAGTTATGTACTGGATGTCATATTCCGTCAAGATCATTTTCCATCTTGCTATTCTTCCGGACAGAGCAGGCTTTTCGAATATGTACTTGATTGGATCCATTTTTGAAATCAACAGAGTAGTGTGAGTCAACATATACTGTCTCAGCCGGAGAGCAGCCCATACCAGAGCGCAACAAGTTTTCTCGAGAAGTGAGTACCGAGTCTCACAGTCGGTAAACTTTTTGCTCAGGTAATAAATAGCGTGCTCTTTTCGGCCAGACTCGTCATACTGCCCCAGCACACACCCCATTGAGTTGTCAAGCACTGTCAAGTATAGTATTATAGGTCTCCCTTCCACTGGTGGCATGAGGATGGGTGGTTCTTGGAGATACTCTTTTATCTTTTCAAAAGCGGCCTGACATTCATCGTTCCAGCGTATTACCTGATCTTTCTTCAGCAGCTTGAAGATTGGTTCACAGGTAGTAGTTAGATGCGAGATGAATCGGGCAATGTAATTCAGACGTCCTAGAAAGACTCTGACTTCTTTCTCTGTCTTGGGAGTCGGCATCTCTTGTATGGCTTTCACCTTGGCAGGGTCTACTTGAATACCTTTGTCGCTCACAATGAAACCTAACAATTTTCCCGATCTCACCCCAAAGGTGCATTTGTTTGGGTTTAATCTCAGCTTGTACAACTTCAGACGGTCAAACAGCTTACGTAGATGGTCAAGGTGTTCCTCCTCAGTTTGAGACCTTGCAATCATATCGTCGACGTACACCTCTATCTCGTGATGGATCATATCATGAAATAAAGCAACCATGGCACGTTGGTAGGTTGCCCCAGCATTTTTCAACCCAAATGGCATGACCTTGTAGCAAAAGGTGCCCCGCTGAGTAACGAAAGTGGTCTTCTCCATGTCTTCAGGAGCCATCTTGATCTGATTATAACCGGAGAAGCCGTCCATGAAGGAGAAAACTTTATGCTGAGCAGTATTTTCAACCAGAACGTCGATATGAGGCAGAGGGAAATCATCCTTGGGGCTGGCCCTGTTCAAATCCCTGTAATCAACACACATTCGGACTTTACCATCCTTCTTTGGTACTGGAACCACGTTGGCAACCCACTGAGGGTAAGAAGTCACTGCTAGAAACTCGGCATCAAATTGTTTCATAACCTCAGCTTTGATTTTCTCGGACATCTCAGGACGCATGCGACGGACCTTCTGTTTTACCAGAGGGCAATCTTCCTTGGTAGGCAGGTGATGAACCACAATGTCGGCATCCAAACCAGGCATGTCTTCGTAAGACCAAGCAAAGATTTCCATGTAGTCATGCAACATCTGAATCAATCGTTGTTTCACACTGAGCTCCAGATTGGCACCAATCTTGACCTCTTTTCTGTCTGTCTCCGTACCCAGATTTACCGTTTCCACTGGCTCTTCATGTGGTTGAATGGCCCTCTCCTCCTGGAGTAGTAGTCTTGCAAGCTCACCAGGCACTTCGCAATCATCTTCACCTTCGTCTTCGGATAAGTTGATCGGATTTTCGAAGTTATAACTGGCAGTAGCAGAATCGTTACCAGTGAGATCCAGAGTGGATTGGAACCTGTATGGGTGAGTGTGTGTAAATATAGCTGTTTTGCAATATATGATAAAGAAAGAAATGGAGCACATGATTTGAAATGCAACAAACGTCCAATGTTTTGATTAATGATATATGAAAATGTCATACAAAAGCCCTCACAAATGGAGCCACGGTGCCCCGGGTAGGACACCGAGCCATAAAAGTTTCAGCATATTGTTTGTTACAAATTGAAGACAAAAAAGTTCATTACTGAGTGACAAAAGTAATAGGTGTAAAATATTTTGCCGTCCAGTTGCTTGGTCCATTGTTGGTTGTCGGGTAGATCCAGCTGTCGAATTCTGATTCCTCCATGCCGTCTTCAATAGTGTTCACTCCTGGGTCGGTGATGAACACAGGGGTCCTTCCAATCCTTGCTTTGCGAACAGCCCTCTGAGCCTCTGCAGTGAAGCCCAACCCAAACTTGTCAGTCTTTGGAGTGAAGTCAGGAAGTCGACCCTAGTTTGCGCACTCGCCTTTCTCAATCACGGCCCGGGCATCCTTCAAGGAAGCCATCTTCAGAGGAGGGTCTTCAATCACAGTTTCAGCTGACACCAACGTATGGGGCACCTCTTCAAAGTGTTGAAAAGGGGTTTCAATGAACTCCTCGTCCATCTCAATATACCAGAAGGAATTCAGATGACTAACCATGTATTCTTCTTCCCCCTACACAGTAACAATCTTCCCTCTGACAGGGTATTTAAGCTTCTGGTGTAGAGTGGAGGTCACAGCCCTCGCTTTGTGAATCCAAGATCGTCCCAGCAAACAGGAATAAGACAGACGAATATCCATCACATAGAACGTTGAGTCAAAGACTTGGGAACCCACACGAATAGGAATGTTTACCTCACCATGCACCATCCTCTTAGAACCGTTGAAGGCTCTAACAATGATGTTACTAGGCTTCAATTCCAGGCCCTCACAATCCAACCGGTCTAAGGCCTTCTTGGGCAATACATTCAGGGAAGAACCGGTGTCCACCAACACGTGTGCAAGAGTAGTGCCCCTGCATTCTATGGAGACATGCAGGGCATCATTGTGGTTCTTTCCCTTGGCGGTAAGATCAGCATCCGAGAAACCCAAACCATTGTCAGCTGTCAAATTGGCCATACAGTCAGTGAATTGATCCGCAGATGTCTCTGTGGCACATGAGCCGTCTTCAGAAATGAAATCAGGGCCTTGGCGTGGGCCTCTGAGCACAGCAACAATGATAGCATGGAGATCTTAGAGGGGGTATGCCCCAGCTGCTCAACGACGTTGAAGTCGCTCTTCTTAATAATCTTGAGGATTTCCTCCATCTCTTGCTGGGAGGCTTCAATAGCAGTTGTATTTGGCGCCTCCGTCAGGGCAGGCAAATCAATAGAAATCCCTTTGCCCCGAGCTTCAGAGGACTCGGCGGCAGGGGTGGAAGCAGGAACTTGATTGGGAAGTGAAAAATGCACACTTGCGGGTGTGATGATAAGGGGTTTCTGAACAACTGGTGGTGCAATGTCAGGCGAGAAGAGCCTGCCACTGCGAGTAACTTTAGCGGGACCGGTGATGTTACTGATACCGGTACTGGTGCTGAACTCCTGCTTTACTCCAAGCACATACACATCTGCCCCATAGTGCCATGGGACAGCCTTGTCAGATTTATAGGGGAGGGGCCCCGGAACAGTAATGATAATAGGTGCAACAGACATGATTTTGACTGGCTTCCTCGGGGGAGCCTTGGTAGGATTGTTGAAGATGGTGACAACAGATACTTCTTCAGTCGGAACAACCGGAATAGCGGTCTTCTTGAACAAAATCTCTTTGCTATCCATCAGGTTTTGGACGCCTGACTTCAGCAACGGACAACCAGCGGGGGAAACGACACACATAAGGCAATCCTTGCTACAACCAGGAAATAAACCGGCCAGCAACAGGTTCCTTTTGACAGTCAATAAAGGGGTAGCAACATCATCCACAGAAACTGCATACAGGTCTTCTTCAATAGCATTTACTCCATGCTGGGGCATAGGAGCAGTCACAATGTTGGGTCTTTCGGGCGCCTCAAATTGTATTTCCTTGGCATCGATAAGGTCTTGAACCTTATTTCTTAGGGCCCAACAATCATCTGTAGTATGCCCGGGGCTATCAGAGTGATAAGCGCAATGGGCGTTGGGGTTGTATTTTGGAGAAGCTGTATTCACCACCTTCGGAGCTTCTTTGACAGTTACCAGGTTGGTTGACAATAGTTGCGGCAAAATCTGAGACAGGGTCATGTTAAGCCGAGTGTACTGCCTTTTGGGCCTCTCACCCCTTTGTTGATTATACTGCGGAGGAGCAGCAACAGGCTTTCAAATGACCAATGCACTGACAGCTTGGCGGTGTTCCGGCTTAACTTGTCTTCTAGGACCATAAACCGCACTAGCTTCCTTCTTGAAAGGCTTCTTCTCAGTGCTCGCGGAGGCACCCTTCTGTATCTTTCTTGACTTGATACCAGCTTCTATCCTTTCACCAGTCAAGATCAAATTTGTAAACCCGGCGGAAGAATTACCAATCAGATGATTGAAGAATGGACCAGATAGGGTCCCTAGAAACATGTCAACAAGTTCACGGTCAGTCAAAGGAGGCAGCACCCTGCCAGCCAAGTCTCTCCACTTTTGCGCATATTCCTTGAATCTTTCGTCCGTTCCCAGCGACATACCCTGAAGTTGGGTACGTGTGGGAGCGAGGTCAGAATTGTATTGATACTGTCTATAAAACGCAGCAGCCAAATCCTCCCAGTTTCGGATACTGGCTCCGTCTAACTGATAGAACCATTCGAGTTGAGACCTCGAAAGGGTATCCTGAAAGAAATGGATCTAAAGGTTCTTGTCTGCAGTGTAAGGTTGAATCTTCCTTACATATGATCTGAGATGCAGCTTGGGACAGGAAGCCCCGTCGTACTTTGCAAAGGCAGGCGCCTTGAACTTGTGTGGGATCACCACCCCAGAAGATAAACCTAAATCTCTGAAATCCAACCCCGACACCTTTTGAATCTCCATGGCACTTAAACGGTCCTCTAGTTCTTTGTATCTGTCAGCAGCAGGAGGGTACTGTTCGTCATTGTAATCCGTCTCGTTGTCGGAGACCGCAGGACTAGGAGCCCTTCCCCCTTGGGGACTGTCCTTCTCTGCAGAGGAAGTAGCTGGATCAGCCTCATTATGGAGTGTATTCCCAAACCTGCGTCCAATGTTGAACAACGCAGTCCTCTTCTTCTTCTTCTTCAGGAGAAGAGCCTTCAACTCTTGTTGACCTTGGGCTAAGCTCATGACCATCTCTTGAAACTGGGCGTTCTGGGCCTGGAGGGCCTTGATAGCTTGTTCGTTGGATGATTCAGGATTCATGATGACTGTTCAAATAAACAGCGAAGAAGATTAAGCAACCTGTGGAAAAAAGGGTACCTGTTGTGCACATGATGCAATGAGATGCGTATGATTTATGTTTTCAAAGACAAACGAGATTCAACTTTGTAGACAAAAGGGAAACACACTTCATTAGATTCAAATTTTAAATTGTTCAACAACTTGCCCTTAGGCATTACAGGAATGAAAATACTAAAAAAGAAATAAAAGCTGTAAAAAGAAACATTCAAAGCCCATCAGTGCTCCCATGGCCTCCTCTTCTCAGTATGGATATAGTCGTTCAGGGTCCGCTCTTCCTCCAATTGCTTAGTCAGCTTCTGGATCTTCCGTTCCTGTTCGTTGAACTTTTCCCGATAAAAATCCTGTTCTTCCTTTAGTTGCACCTAAGATCTCTTTAGTGTATCAACATCAGTGGGTATCTGAGGAGGGAGGACAGTTGGAGGAACCCCATCTTCATCAAGAGATTCAAGAATGACAGGTCTGACAGCTTCGTATGGCATACCTTACTTCTGAGCACGGATGCGGACCCATCTGCAATAGGGTTCCATTGGTAGAGAAGTCTTTGGTCCCAACTCATGTGGGTCAGCTTTGTGAATTCTTCCCCAGGCCTTAATGAATCCATGGCGTAGTTTGTCACTGTCTACCTGAAATTCAAAATGGAAGTGAGGAACCAACATCTCATGAGGCCCTGCTCTTCTGGCTCTTCCAAACTGATGGAGAGCTAAACATGGATTATAAGAGATTCCTCCCTGGGTGCCGATCAATGGAACATTAGGGTATTCTCCGCAACGATCAATAACAACTACCTCATCCAAACCCCTGAGAGTCCAAGTGATGTTATTATCAGTGAGAGACATTAACCTATGAGCCCAACCCTTTCCTTCTTCATTCTTCAGCACGAACATAGGAAGGTGCGAAATAAACCACCTCACTAGCAAAGGAGCACAACACCACGGAGTTCCCCGTCTTCGGGCAGTACGAGCATAGAGTTGTTGCAGGATATCACCCAAAAGAGTGGGTACAGGATTCCGAGACATGAATATCCTTATGGCATAAATACTGATAAAGGCGTCAGGATTTGGAAACAACACCAGACCGTAAATTAAAATAGCCAGAATGTCTCCGTACGCCTTGAAGTCTAAGTCATTCCAGAAATCATTAGCTTTGCCAACCAGAAACTTAACCAAAAAGCCCTTAACTCCACTTCTAGTTTCCCAGTTAGCCATTACCTCTTCTTTGGTCAAGGGCAGGACTGCAGCAATCTCTTCAGGCCTAAGAGTCTTCTCCCAACCAGTGAATAGAGTTTGCTCCAAAACAGGGATACCAAGAAAGTCAGAGAATTCTTCCAGGGTAGGGACCAGCTGGAAGTCTTGAAAAGTGAAGCAATGATACAAGGGATCATAAAGTGGGTCAGGACACTTATCAGTTGTTGGTCCCACTTTGAAGTGATCAAACCGAGGAGAGAACCATGCCTCTTGATGAAGGAAGTAGTGTTTGGAATCCTACCAACCAATTCCTTGAGCAAAGTTGGTGGTTGAACAAAGTTGAGCCGGATAGTATTCCTACGCACGGGCATCATGATGTCCTACAAAATAGAGCAAAGATGAAACCCTTTTGTCTTTGAAATGGGTCAGTCCTTATACATGATGCATGCAATGGTATGATGGTATGATGTTATGATGAAACACACCACAAGTATTCATAATGATAAGGCACGCAAGTCACACAAGACAACCCTTAGGTTTTAGGCCAGCATGTAGTTTAGGTATTACCCTCTTTTAGTTTCGTTGGTTAAAACCTGTCCTATCAAAAGTAACCGGGTTCTAGAGGATCTCAAATCCTTAACTACCCTCAATTGGTCATAACTCCAGCATCGCAATCTTTTCTTGCGGCCAGAACCATCGCGAGAGTTTAGCCTCAATGAGTGTAGCATACTGCTACTGTTCTATGGCCAAGTTTGGTCAATTTAGGGTTCTAAGGTCGGTTGGTGTTTGATGACTCCTTAGAAGACCCATATTCTCCTCGTTGCAACACAAGGGATATTGGTACAGACTAAGGTGCCACACCAACGTAGCCACTGCTTCACCCATGTCGGTCTACGCCGGACAGGTTCCTCACAGATTATGCTACCTAAAAGGGGATTCCTCAGATCCGGGTTAGGATCTATGAAACTCCGATGCAAAGCCCACATATATAAAAGCAAACAAAGCAAGCAATTGAGAAAAAAGGTGATCGAAACCCTAAGGTAACCCCACTTTTTATAAGTCCCCAACAGAGTCGCCAGTTCTGTGATACGGTGGGAGAGCTGACTTGAGTTTTGCGTTTGTATTCGCACTTGTTCGGTTGAGCAAGAGTCGCCACCGACTTTTTATTTTATCCTAAAGGGAAAGGTTAAAAAGCATAGGAAAAACCTTTTGAGATATTTTGGGGGTTCGGGGGGTAGATTATGAAAAGGGAAGGTATTAGCACCCTTTTCATCCATGGTTATCCATGGGCTCTTAATTACTTGGTTTTTAGATCACTTGCCTTGATTTTTGATTGCTTGAAATTATGGTGTATGTGTGTGTTTTGAAAATGTTTTTGAAATAGACGCCTTTGTTTCGGCAACCAATGTAATTGACTCGTGTTTGAGTGTTTTACAAAAGTGTGTATCTTTTCGAAAAGATGTTTCAAATGTTTTTGAGAGTTTGTTTTGAAAGTGTTTGTGAGGTGTGGTTTTTGAAAAGGAGGCAAGTGTTTTTGCAAGTTGATCTCAAGTAATTAAGAGCTTTGTCTACCCCTATTATACTCAAAGGTTTTTCTCTATGTTTTCAACCCCTTTTAACAATTTTGTTCCACCATTGAATTTGGTGGACAATCTTGCGTTTAGGAAGTTTAACGGGACGGGCGCGGGTCATCGTATGGACCATGAATGCAATGGTGCCAAGTGTCTTTGGAAATTTGCTTAAAGGGACTTGATCATTTTGGTAGGCGACTTTCGAAAGCGTCATTGAGGGACTTATGATCATTTGAATTTGTTTTGCCAAAGAAACTCAACGTGCAAGCATGGCCCATTTTGGAAGGCAACATGTGGGATCACCCTAGGGGGGTGCAAGTGTAATTGTGTATTGATTTCATGCATTTGTCTTTGTATTAGGTTGTCTAGCGTTCGATTTTATGTACATACAAACCCTAGGTCTAACCATGGTATAATTCGAAAGCGGTAAATTACGGGAATTTTAAAGTCTACGCTATTACAAATAGTATCCTGGAGTGGGGGTACAAATTCACAAAGGGGGATGATACTTAAATAATTACAACCAAATCGAATCGCGATCAAATGTAATTAATGTATAGCAAAGTGTAAGAATAGAAAATGTATGATGCATCAAATGTAAAGTGTATTGTGTAAGTGTAATTTATTTACAAGTTGCGAAATGTGGATTTAATAAGAAAATTAAATGTTGTTTATTTGTCAAGTATTATTATCCACTTTTGATTTAAATTTGTATTTTTTTGTTTAATATGTACAAAATAAGAAAATTTAATTAAAGAAAATAAAATATATTTAAATTCTATTCCTTTATGCATTTTTTGGTATTAATGTTTTTGTATTATGTACAAATTCTTAACTAAGAAAAAAATGAAAATGAGAAATGTTTTTTTAAGAAAAGATTAATATATATTTTTTGGTGTATTGTGATTAATATATTATTTATAAACAAAATTTATGATTATAAATAAAAAAAGAACAAAAGTTAATGAAATTTTTTTAATGACAAGAAAAGGTATGTAAATTTATCAACTAAAGAGAAAAATATGTTTTTTTAAAATAAAAGGGAGGTTTTGGAGATTTGAATGGGCTTTAAGGGCTTATACTGGCCCAAACAAAAGTAGCAGCGTGAGGGTGTTAATTGGAAATTCGTTTGGGGCTTAAGCAGAGTGAATGGGGCGAGGCCCATTGTTTCATGACTTTTTCGTTTAGGGTTTAATTGTTTCGTTCATTTTGGAAACGGCTTAGGGGTTGAGGGAAACAGAGGCACCGTCGCTCATCGTTTTTCGCTTCGTCTTCGTCTTTCGTTCGCCTTTTCGCCATGGATTCAGAACACCCTCGCTCATGGCCACCGGGCTTCACCCTCTATCTCTCCTTCCTCCCTAATCGAACGCGGTGACTTTTTAAAAAAAGGTTTGGTTCTGAAGCTTTATACGTTTTTACACTTTGCATGTTTATTTTTCGTTTTGGATTTTGTTCTTAAGCTTCATTATTATTGTTTATTGAGGTGTACGAAATGAAAAGGGAGGAGGCCGTACTACCTTCGTCTTCGGGAGATGGAGGAGAGATGGAGTTTGGAGGAGCCCTAGGCGGTTTTGACGGCGGAAGGATGGTGATGCTTGAAACCTGCTTTGATAACCACGGTACTCTGTATTCTTTGCCTTCTTGTTGCTTAATGATGCATGTTGAAAGCCTAGCTAACTGCCTTTTTCTCTTCTTCTCTTATCCTCGCTTCTGCTTGTGTATGCTTTAGATGATGTTGCCTTCGTTTGCTTGCCCTGTGATGAGAATGCTCTGAGGGTTTGGTTGATTTGAAAAAAAATGCTTAGTGTTTGATGTGCTGAGATATCTTTGTATGTTGAGATATTTGTTATGCTTTCTTGCCCAGTGATGAAGATTTTCTGAGGGCTTGGAATTCTGACTGGAATTTGTGGATGTTTGATTCGAGTTGCCTTGATGATATTTGTTGATGATATGCTTGAATGTTATGTTTGGTAGCCCAATGATGAATTACAGTTCTGAGGGCTCTTTGTGTTGGTTTGGAAACTAGTTTGGAAAAAGCTTGACAATTTGTGGCTATGGCTTTGAATACAAGTAAGGCTTAGCAGGTTTTAGAGCTGGACAGACTTACTGGTTTTGAAATTTTGCTTAAGGCTCAAGCAGGTTCATGTTTTTTTTAGACTTGATGCAGGATGTAAGAGGCTTTGGCCGAGGCTTGCATCAGTTTTTAGCTTTGGTTCAAGGTTTGACAGGTTTTAAGCTGGGAATGCAGGTTGGAGGTTTACTGGTTGTTTGGATCTACTGGTTTTGTGTTTTAAGGCTAGCCAGTTTGTGGTTTGAATGGTAAGGCCTTGGATGCTTTTTTTGGTTTTTTTTGCAAGTGTTTGAATGTTTATGCAGGTTTTGAAAAGGTTAGGCTTGACAGTTCAGGCTTGGGGATTTTTGTTCTGAGTTCTCTTTGGCTTGTGTTCTTTTTCTTTGGACTGTGTTGTCTTTCATATATGTTTATGCTTTTTTTTGGCGCCTATGATTTTGAATGCTTCCAGATTTGATATCTTTTCTTGGTCAAGCTGATGGGCAGGTTTGCAAGGTTTGAGAATTTCATTCTTTGTGATTACCTCTGCTGCATATGTTCTGTCTACTTCTGAACAACTCTGATACATGCCTCTTTTAGCCTTCAGTCTGCTGTAACATAATCTGCTTTTTTATCCCTTTCTTCTCTTTTGACAGATTTTAAACATTCAATATTGTTTATATTTGTGCTTCTTGACAACATTGATAGTACTTTGGTATCTTGAGATATCTTTTGGCAGCTTGTTGACTTTGGACTTAGTTTGCTTTTGGACTTAAACTTGCATATGCTGTTTGTTTTGAACTATGCAGTTGGCTTAAGAATTTTGAATTTGTGCAAAATTCATAACTTTGTGCATTCATGTTTCAATTGCAAGCCTTCGATCCTTCTTTGTGAACCGGGAGAAATCCCGTGATTTGCAAAGAGGGTAAAACTGATTCCGGCCATTTGTTTTTAATGATGAAACTTTTTTTTAACTGTCTGCTTTAACTATTTATTTTTCTCTGCTTTTGACTCTTCTTCTTTCTTTCGCAGATAAGAATTAAATGGAGAGGAAAAGCAACAGATGGAGGATAAAGAATTGAAGACTTAGAAGAATATTAGGATAGTTTTATTTAAATTTAAATAAATGTAATATTATTATTGTAAATACTTTGTAAACGAATACTTGTATTTAAATAACAATTGTAACAAATATTTAAAGATGAAATAAAAATTCCTTTTATCCAATTAATTCTTTTCTTCTTTCAATCGTTTACTTTATTATTTATAATTCTTTAAATTAAAATAATTGAAAATAAATTCCAACTATTTAATCTCAGAATAATAAACAATTAAATAAACATTATTGTTTTAGCATCGATCAACTAATAAGCCTGGCGCTTCACAAATCCAAATCATTGCACAGTCAATCACAACAAATGCCCAGACATTTCTCCTTTTACTGATTTTAACCAAACACTGCAAATTCAATCCAAATGCATCTTTTCACTGATTTAGTCACGCAATGCGAATTCAATCCAAATGCCTCAGTCCATTTCTCGGAATAACTTGAAAAGCACTGTAGAATTAAATCTTTCTGAGAAAACTGCGTACAAACCCTAATTCCTGATCAAATGCCAAATAAGCGTTCGCCTGATCAAAGTTGAGCCAGAATTAACCAAAACCCTAAGCAACTGTAAGAACTGTTCTAGAGCCATGAAAATCAATAAAAACCCTAATTTTTGTCTGACTGACAAGAAAAGTCTGTTTGACCGATTCATGAATTAGTCGGGGAAAATCAAGAAACGCCCGCAGCTGTGATTTCTTGAGGAAAAATGCGAGGGCAAATTTTGGGGTACAACAGTCCAGAAAATCTGTCATCAGTGAAGTGGACTTGCCCATCCATATAGGACCACATTTGTTCCTGATAACCTTCCAGGTCATGGACATTATTCCCGCATATAGTTGTTCGCTTGGACGGCCATGGATATACGAAGTAGGGGCTGTCACTTCAACTCTGCATCAGAAGCTAAAATTTGTGCGTAAAGGGAAGGTAGTGATCATAAATGGGGAGCAGGCGTTATTGATATCCCATATATCCTCTTTCAGTATTGTAGAAGCGGATGAGGCTGCTGTTGGAACCCAGTTCCAAGCCCTATCCATTGACAACATAAGGAGGAATGAGAATTCTGTGTTTCCCTAAAGGACGCGCAGCAGGTTGTGCGCAATGGTCATAATGCAGTTTGGGGACGACTTGTGGATCCACCCATGAACAAAAACAAATTTGGTTTGGGTTTCTCTTCGAGAAATGGAAAAGGCTAAAGTTTGAAATCAAAGTCTTCTGTGAACAGTTATCATGATGTTTTCCGCAGCGGAGGCTACCTCCATCCAATTGGTTCTGGAATTGATGTTGTCGAAGAGGATGAAGCAGAGCAGGAAATGCCGAATTATGTGACGCATGGAGTCCGAGTTCAGAACTGGGTCACCATTGATGTTCCTTCTTGCATACATATTTCAAAGTAATTTGTTTTGTTAAATCTGTTTCTTTCTTTTGAAAAGCTTTCACTCTGCCCAAGGTGGAAGTATTAATGTTGCAGGGCTTATCTGTTTGCTTTGACTGTTAAGATCATTAATAAAAGTTGTCTTTGCTTCCAAAATATGTCTTTATTTTCTGCTTTTTCTTGGGAAATGGTAATCAAATAAAAAAACCTTTCAAAATAAATGATAATTGAAAATTAATTTGTATGACCACTTGTTATATGTGTCAGTTTCTAAAAGCAATCATGAATCACATGTGCAGATTAATTAAAAAACTCATTGAATACAATGACCCTGCACCCTCTCCCAACTTTGAATGTCCTGTGTTTGGGGCTGAAGAAGAAAATTATGGTGAGATCCCAGAAGAGGTCTCACGGTTGCTTGAGCACGAGGAAAATACCATTCAACCATATAAGGAGCCTTTGGAAGTGATTAATTTGGGTTCAGAAGAAGATCCGAAGGAAGTTAAGATTGGAGCATCATTACATCCTGATGTAAAGAGCAGGTTGATTGAGTTGTAGAAAGAGTATGTAGATATTTTTGCTTGGTCTTATCAAGATATGCCTGGTCTAGATACAGACATTATCGAGCATCGTTTGCCATTGAAGCCAGAGTGTCCGCCAGTTAAACAAAAGTTGAGAAAAACCCACCCAGATATGGAAATAAAGATCAAAGAGGAGGTCCTAAAGCAGATCAATGCTGGTTTTCTTGTGACTTCAGTGTATCCTCAATGGATTGCCAATATTGTCCCAGTACCGAAAAAAGACGGAAAAGTCCGCATGTGCGTAGATTACAGAGATCTAAATAAAGCTAGTCCAAAAGATGATTTTCCATTGCCTCACATTAATATGTTAGTGGATATCACAGCAAAATTCAAGGTATTCTCGTTCATGGACGGATTTTCCAGGTATAATCAAATAAGAATGGCTCTAGAGGACATGGAAAAAACAACGTTTATCACACCCTGGGGAACATTCTATTACAGAGTGATTCCCTTCGGGTTGAAGAACGCTGGTGCAACGTACCAGAGGGCTATGACAACCCTATTCCATGATCTGATGCACAAATAAATCGAAGTATATGTTGATGATATGATTGCCAAATCCCAAACTGAAGAAGGGCATATAAAAGATTTGTTGAAGTTGTTTCAGTGTTTGAGGAAGTATCATCTCCGCTTGAATCCAAATAAATGCACCTTCGGAGTTAGTTCGGGGAAATTGTTGGGTTTTATTGTTAGCCAGAAAGGAATTGAAGTTGACCTTAATAAAGTCAAGGCAATTTAAGAGATGCCAGCACCAAGAACTGAAAATCAAGTCATGGGTTTTCTCGGGCGTTTGAATTATATCCCCAGATTTATTTCCCATATGACAGCAACGTGTGAACCGATCTTTAAGTTATTATAGAAAGATCAAGGTTGTGTGTGGACGGATGACTGCCAAAGGGCATTTGAGAGTATTAAAGAGTATCTTCTTGAACCTCCTATCTTGCTCCCTCCAGTAGAAGGAAGACCGTTGATTATGTATCTAACAGTGTTAGATAAATCCATGGGTTATATTATGGGACAACTGGATGAAACGGGCAAGAAAGAGTTCGCCATTTATCATCTCAGCAAAAAGTTCACTGATTGTAAGTCGTGGTATTCCATGCTAGAAAAGACATGTTGTGCTTTGGCCTGGGAGGCAAAGCGGTTGCGACAGTATATTTTGAATCATACCACTTGGTTGATCTCCAAAATGGATCCAATCAAGTATATTTTTGAGAAGCATGCTCTTACTGGGAGAATTGCCCGCTGGCAAATGTTGTTATCTGAATATGATATCGAATACCGTACTCAAAAGGCTATTAAAAGTAGTGTGTTTGCAGATTACCTTGCTCACCAACCGGTGGAAGATCATCAGTCTACAGAATATGAATTCCCCGATGAGGATGTGGTGTTCCTGAAAGTGAAAGATTGTGACGAACCATTGCCTAAGGAGGGCCCCGACTCTGAATCTCGTTGGAGTATGGTATTTGATGGAGCTGTGAATGCTTATGGTAAAGGAATTGGTGTTGTGATTGTTACTCCTCATGGATCGCATATTCCTTTTACTGCGAAGTTAACATTTGATTGCACTAATAATATGGCAGAATATGAGGCTTGCATCATGGGTCTCGAAGAAGCTATTGATTTCAGAATCAAAATTCTAGATGTGTATGGTGATTCAGCTTTGGTAATAAATCAGATTAAAGGAGAATGGGACACTCGTCAGCCTGGCTTGATCCCTTACAAAGACTATGCTATAAGATTACTACCCTTCTTCAATAAAGTTGAATTCCATCACATCCCTAGCTAGAGATGAAAATCAAATGGCGGATGCTCCGGAAACTCTGGCTTCCATGTACCAAGTGAATACTTGGAATGATATACACCGAATTATAGTTCGACGACTGGATAGGCCCGTTCATGTGTTTACGACAGAGGAGGTAGCAGATGAAAAACCTTGGTATTATGACATCTAGCATTTTCTTCAGACTCAGAATACCCGATTGGTGCATCGAGGAAAGATAGACACTGAGAAGATTGGCAAGCAGTTTCTTCCTCAGTGAAAATGTGTTATATAAGAGAAATTATGACATGGTCTTGCTCAGATGTGTGGATAGACACGAAGCAGACATGTTGATGCATGAGATTCATGAAGGTTCATTTGGCACTCATGCTAATGGACATTCGATGGCTAAAAAGATGCTAAGGGCAGGTTACTATTGGTTGACAATGGAGTCTGACTGTTACAAATTTTCAAAGAAGTGCCATAAATGCCAGATTTATGCGGATAAGATCCATATGCCTCCGACACTTCTTAATGTGATTTCCTCCCCATGGCCTTTCTCTATGTGAGGTATTGACTTGATCGGGATGATAGAACCCAAAGCTTCGAATGGACACCATTTTATCTTGGTAGCAATTGACTACTTTACCAAATGGGTAGAGGCTGCTTCATATGCCAATGTTACCAAACAGGTGGTTGTGCGTTTAATCAAAAATAATCTTATCTGCCGGTATGGTGTGCCGAGTAGAATCATCACTGACAATGGCTCAAATTTGAACAACAAGATGATGACAGAACTGTGTGAAGAATTTAAGATTGTCCATTACAATTTCTTAACATAATGCTAAATTTTGTCCCGATTCAAATAAATGATCATTTGTGGCCCAAACTTATGATTGCAAGCCCAAGTATGTTAATTTGATATCTTTGATCCAATAACCTTGAGATTCATTGTGTAGAGGCTTTGGTTCTACCAATCCTCTAATGGATCTACAACACCTTTGGTCAACGCAGATCACCTAAACATCATTGTTCATTACATGTTACTTTTTGAGGATTCCAAAATGGATGATATACTTGACAAAAAGCAAATGCAACTTGTTGTATGGAGGCTTTGGTTCTACCAATCCTCTAATGAGTTCCAAATGCAAGTTTCAAGATGGTCATCCAACTAACCACTAATTTCTAACAATTGACTTTACTTTATGCTTTTATTTGTTATGCTTTATGTACCATTTAATTTAAGCATTTACATTTCATGCCATTTTTATTTTTCTCACTTGAGCATTTATTCTTATGCCATTTTTATTTTTCTCACTTGAGCATTTACTTTTATGTCATTTTTATTTTTGCTCACTTGAGCTTTTCTTTTTCTTTTGAAGACACTTAATAATCAACATAAACCTTAAAAAATCTTTAATGATACTTGGACTATTTGGTTACTATCCTTGGCATTATGGAGCACGGGACTTCTTCTTGGACTTAGGATTAGAGACCTTGGCCTATCTTGGAGACTTTGTTACTTTATTTGATATTTTGTCTGGAGTTCTTGAGGTTTACCTCAAGACATTGGGTTGTTTGTTTATTTTGCGTGCAGGTTATTGTGATTACATACTTTGTTTGTAATCTGGAATTCACCTGTATACAGCCATTACTCTGCCCAATTTTTGCGAAGACTTAAAACACTTGAAGTTTGATTCTCTCAAGAGGTCTAGTATCTTTGCTTGCTTGATTTCAATCCGAAGAATGGGAATTATATATTGACTCATAATGTCAAGTATTGGCTTCTTATTGGTTAGATGGTTCTTATCCCTAGCTTTTACCTTATGCTTTAGGATAGTCCCTTCATCTCCTCCCATCTTCTTTAATTTCAAAAATCTTCTCCCTCCTTTTAAAAAAAACTCATCTTGTTTTGAAACTTGAACCATTTTCATAATAAACTTGGACTTAGGTCCATGCATTTTCAAAACATTTTCATGAATAAATTTCAATCAACTTAATAATGCCTTGATATTTTTTGTGAGAAGACTAAAAGTCAATTAATCTCATTTCAAACCATTTTGCCACTTCGACTTTTATCTTTAAACTTTTCTCAGAAGATTAGACTCTTGTGAATCCTTGTAGTGATACAAACAACTATACTTCTACAATATATAGTGAAGAGAGATATTTTCCACTTGGGTGTTGAGTGAGGCATTGTTGATTTTAAAATCCAAGCCATATCCTCCATTTTGAGATGATGCAAATTCTCCTTTCTCATGATTGTGGGTAGTAAGTATGTTTTTTACACGGACAATGACGATGATGTCTTATCTCATAAAATTAACCAACACACTTGTGTTTTAAATTTTTAAAAGATGAACTACGTGTACCCTGATCCCCTATTGCATGAAAGGTGGTACGTAGGCACTAAAGGTTCACAACCGCGGAGGGTGTAAAAATCATAAAAATATTTCTTTTTCTCACCTCCATCATCCATTTTATATACAACACATTTTTATAGCTAAAATATACAGATTTTACAAAGAGGTTCCTGCGGAGTACCGTAGATGTTTAGGGTGCTAATACCTTCCATTTGCATAACCAACCCCCTTACCTCGAATCTCCCCCTCTTTTTGGGTTATTCGCTCTTTTCCCATTCCTTTGGAAACAATAAAGCGCGGTGACGATTTTTATTTTGATTTGTATAAAGTCTAGTCAATCCAATGGCTCAGTCTTGAACATTTCTACCGCTACAGAGAGAATAATGATTTTACCAAATTATCCTAATCAATTATTGGTTTATTTGAATTAGCATTAATGAAAAGTAAAAAATATAACAAATCAAGTGTATTAATTAGAGGGTACAATTGGAAGATAAAAATTAAAATCACATTGGTAATAAAATAACAAGTATTTTGAGACAAATAATTTTTTAAATGTCACACTTAATTTGGGATAGATGGAGTATTATTTTTAAAAACAATTGTATCTTAAATTAGAAACATCTTCAAATTTAAAAATTAAAAACTGATTTTAAATGCTAATTAACAATAATTTATAATGATCGTAATAAAATTTTACTTTTAAATAAAAATAAATTGTTATAATGATAATAAATGAATTTATTTGTTCATTTAAAATTTTATAATTGAGATAGTTAATTAATTTAAACTACTCGTAATCCCTAGTTGAAAAGTGGAAAAGGTTTATAGGCAGTTTCATTAAATGTCCATCTCATTATTGAGACTTTTCACATGTTACTTTGCTTGTGGCTCTAAGCTTGTAGGTTAGGGTGTTGTGCTTCTACTTAGGGAACTCTAATGCACTCAAGTATTTGAGGTATCATCTAGACCAAATATTTTTCACCCTCCCCCTTCTTTCATTATGTGACATTTATTTGATTATCTCTTTTATTATTATATAAGGATCATTTTGCCATTTCAAACAAGTTTTTTGTTCCCTCTCATACTTGACCTAAGCATTCTTTTGAATTGTTCCTTTTTTATCTTCAACACTTTGGTGATCCCTATTTCATACAATCTCTCTTTCTTGTTAGGGAATTCGCATTGTCAAGTTTTTCCTACTTTAACTAGTCTTTTCACTTCATCTTCTTGCTCAGGTACCATTCTCTAACCCTTTTCCTTTCTTTTGATGTTTATCCCCTTTTAGCATTTACCAAGGATAATTTAGGAGATGTGCCTGAGTATATAAACGAACATGATGGAGGAATTCTTCAATATCAGTAATTTATGAGAATCCTGACACCCCATATGTTGATCCTTTATAAATCAATGGTCTCGACCTTGATTTTATTGTATTGAGTGATAGCTCTGAGTCTAGAGGATGTTCCATTAAGAGAGAAGATGAGCCTCTTAGCTCTTTTGAGGGGGTGGTAAGGAGAACTCTCAAAATTTGAATTATATGAAAGTGGTTTCCGGTATATCCTTATCTATCCATTCATGCAATAAATTAGACGCGACCATAACGGCCTAAGATGAACAAAGGGTCTTTTTTTACACCAAATCCTTTAAGGTCGTGTGTGACTGGGACCCTACTTATATAGAAATTATGGATCACCTACCTTTAGAAATGACCATATAGTTTCTGATCAGCATTATCTTTTACATGACATTTAGAAAGAGATGGTAAGACGGGGACTTACAGATTCGGTGTCTCCGCCAGATAATGAGTTTTACCATTGGGTGGATTCTGAGTTGGTGGATTCAATTTCTGCTTTTGACAGTTCAAAGAAGGTGGATAAGGCTTAGATAAAGGTGTGTCCTTCTTCTGATTGGTCTGTTTCTCACATTGACATTAAAAAAAATTAAGTGACTAATCTACAATGACACTAAAAAAAATTAATTTAAATTTTTTTATAATCAATTAAAAACATTAGTTGAGAAGGAATATTTCTCTCATAAAGTCTATTATTGATCATTAATGAGGGAATTTGTGATGAAAATATTAGAGAGGAATAAAGTCAATCTCGAAATCCCTCACTAAACTAAACCCAATCATATTTGTGAGGGAATTTATGATAGAATATTTCTGTCACAAATTTCATCGCTAATATTCACCAATTTGAAGTTTATAAAAAAATACAGTTTTTCGTCACTAAATATGTCACAATTAGTGAGAAATTTATTTTTCTTCACTAATTTCTGTAACTAAATTATATTTTTTTAGTAGTGAGAATTGAACATTTAGTTTCATATGATTTTGTCAACAACAAAAACTGCAAAAAAGATATTTATGTATCACTCAATTTTTCATAGAAAACTGGGTCAGGAAGATATTTGACATATAAAGAAAATGAAACACCGTGAACATTCAATGTTTCATAACTAGACTCTAAGAAGTGAGTTGAAGTAGCTTTGTCAAGTTTTGGAAGAGTAAGAAAGAAAGATAATAATACAACTCTTGAGGAAAAGAAAAAAAGTAAGAAGAAAGGTTGAATTGCTTAGAAACTTCATGTGCATCATTTAAAAACGTGTTTAAGATTAAAGCAACAAGGTGAGTTTTTAAAGTGAGTGATTTTAAAGCTTCTTGAAGAAATGGAATATAGTATTTCACTATGAGTTTCATTTGTGTAGCAGGTTCAAGATTCTATGGAAGGTCTTGAATGTTGACTTGTGGAAGAACACTGAAATTCGTGTTTGTGGAAGAGTGTTTAATATGAATTCCATGGAAGAACTGATAGGACAAAGAGAGGAGACGAGGAATGTGACAGTGAATTCATTCTGTTCTTGGAGTAATAGTTTAGCAAAGTCAACAAGCAGAAGCAAATGACTTAGTCACGGTGAAGGAACCATAGCAATGTGTGTCTTTTTCTCCATCATGAAAGATAAGATATATTGTGTTAGATTGACAACTACTATAATACTTTTTTGTATAATAATGTTTAATAGCGCATAGAAAATAAAATTGTTTAGTTAGTAGTCCTTGATGTAAGGCTTTCTTTGTTTTCAATTCTGCTGAGGGAATATTGAGAATTATTTTGAGGTTAAAACTTTTATGTTTATTATTTCTAATGTTCATTTGATATTATAGAATCTGAAAATTTGATGTTGGTATTATTGAAATTGTAATCCCTTGTGTCGAAAGCAGTATGTTGCTCGACACAAGGTTGTGTTGAAGCTTAGTGTGTCGAATTGTGTTGTGTCGAAATGTACAAGCAGTTTTCCAGACAAAATTTCGACTAGGCCTATTTTAGTAAGTATAACTGAATTAGGTTAAGTTGCTATTTTCAGTCTTTTTTTATTGTGGGCATTTTAGCTTAGGGAGCAAGCTATATCATTATAAATAGTGGGAGAAACCCCTATTTTGTAATACATTTAATATTCATAGGATTTATAGTTGCAAGTGAATAAGAAATTTGTCCACAGTTTGTGGATAGAGAGAAACTCTGCAGAAATCCTAAATCTTTTTTCTTCTTTAATTTTCTTTTCTTTTCATTGACATTTTATGGTGATAACAATCTTGTTCATCAAGATTGATAGAAATTGATCATAGGTTTTGGTGGATTTCCAACATCTGGTATCAAGAGCTCCGGTTGAGCAATTCAAGCCAAGCAAGAACGATGGAAATGAATCATCTAAATGAGCATTTTTCAGCAAGTGTTGCAATTTTTAAACCTGATAACTATGAGAATTGGTGCAAGCCGATGAAGGTTGTGTTTTGTTGTCAAGATCTTTGGGATCTTGTGAAACATGGATTATAACTACTTGAAGAAGACACTTCAGAAGAAGAAAAGGTAGAATACA
This sequence comes from Vicia faba, assembly GCA_948472305.1. Lineage (NCBI taxonomy): Eukaryota > Viridiplantae > Streptophyta > Magnoliopsida > Fabales > Fabaceae > Vicia > Vicia faba. Next base: position 35,058 of record CATIWC010002709.1, on the reverse strand, counting down.
TAGAATCGAAGAAGAAGAATTATAAAGCTCTCTTTATAATTCATCAATGTCTGAGTCTAGACAATTTTGAAAAGGTTAGTGATATAAAATCTGCAAGACAAGCTTGGGAAGTTATAAAGAAATCGTTTGGAGGCACTGAGAAAGTGAAAGAGGTGAAGTTACAAACTCACAAAATAACATATGAAACTTTAGATGGAAGATAGCGAGAGCATATCTGATTTCTTCACTGTGGTTACGAAACTAGTGAGTCAAATCATGGTTTATGGAGAGACGCTAACAACAAGAGAAGTTGTTTCAAAGATCTTGAGATCTTTGGCTCTGAAGTTCGACCATGTGGTAGTTTCCATAGAAGAGTATAAGTATATGTCAACATTGTCGAAGGAAGAACTTCAAGGGACACTTTAATCTCATGAACAAAGAATGACTGAAAGAGATGCAGGAAAGTCAAAGAGTGATGCAGCTTTGCAGGCACTGTCAACAAGAGACAAGAAAGACAAAGGAAAGTGGTTCGACAACAAAAGTAGAGGTTGCTACAATAATTCGATTGGTAGAGGAAACTAGCATGAAGAAATCATGTCGAGTCATAGAAGACCATACCAAGGAAACCAAAGAGGTTGCATTGCAAATAGAGGAAAATGTGGTGATCAAAAACCTGACAAGAGTCACATTCAGTGTTTCAATTGTCAGAAGTATGGTCATTATTCTAGTGATTGTCCAGAAATGTGAAAAATAAAGAAAGTGATGTAAAGTTTGTAAAACATGAAGAAGAGATGATGTTGATGGTCACAACAAGAGATGAAGATAGATTCAAGGACCAATGGTACTTGGATTCATGATGCTCATTACACATGTCTAGAAGAAAATATTGGTTTGTCAACATAAAACCCCTGATAAAGAACACAGTGAAATTCGCAAATGATAATTCCCTAGAAGTTGAAGGTATTGGTGATGTTATGATAATGAGGAAAGATGGGAAGAAGTCAGTAATTTCAAATGTGTTGTACATACCCGACATGAAGAGAAATTTACTCAGTATATGGCAGTTGGTCGAAAAGAACTATAAAGTGTCAATCAAAGACAAGATGATGAGAGTTGTCGACGCAAGAGGAAGGTTAATCTTGAAGGCTCCAATGTCTCAAAATAGAACCTTCAAGATCGAACTAAATGTGATGGAGCTCAAGTGCCTTCCGACTGCAGCTAGCAGAGATGGATGGATATGGCACTATCGACTAGGCCATCTCAACTTCAAAGACATCGGAGATTTAAAAAGAAGAACTATGGTTTCAGGGTTGCCAAAAATTGACATTCCAAACAAGGTGTGTGAGGAATATGTGTAGGCGAAGCAGCAAAAGAACAGCTTCTGCAAAGATGCACGAAGCAAGTCGAAGGCTATTCTTGAAATCATATATTATGATGTATATGGACGAATCCAGGTGGATTCGAATAGAGGTAACAAATACTTTGTTACATTTATAGATGATTTTAGTTGAAAACTGTGGACTTACCTAATCAACAAGAAAAGTGAAGTGATCGAGGTATTTTCTAAGTTTAAATCAATGGTTAAAAGACAAAGTGGTCGAAATCTCAAAGTTTTGAGAACTGATGGTGGTGGAGAGTATGTGTCAAAAAACATTGATACATTATATGAGAAATAAGGGATTATGCATGAGGTGGTGCCATCCTAAACTTCATAGCAGAATGGAACCTGCAGAAAGAAAGAATCAAGCCATCATGAATATGGTGAGAAGTATGTTGAAAGGCAAGGATTTACCTAAAGAGTTTTGGCGTGAAGAAGTGTCGATAATAATATTCATTTTGAACAGATGTTTAACGAAGAAGCTAGAAGGAATTACTCCACAAGAATTTTGGTCTGGTGTAAAGCCTAGCTTGGGTCATCTGAAGGTATTTGGATCTATTTCACATAAACATGTGCCCGATCAGTTGAGAAGAAAACTTGATTACAAGTCGAGTCAGATGATCCTAGTAGGATATCATTTGACAGGAGGTTATAAGTTGTTAGACCCAGTGAACAAATAGATTGTGATCTGCAGGGACGTGATCATAGATGAGCTTAAGTAATGGGATTGGACAGAAAATGTCAAGAAAGATTCAGTAAGAATCTTATTTGAAGAACCAGCAGTTGAAGTCGAAAGTGAAGTTTGACAAGAGGAAGTTATAGATCAACCAGGACCAAGCAGACCTCAGAGAAAAAGACACATGCCTGAAAGGTTGCAAGATTGTGTTATTACATTAAATGATGTGGTCAATAATGAAGGTGATCTAGTACATCATGCTTTCTATGTAGATGTCAAACCTGTCAATGCAACTGAAGCATTGAGAGATTCGAAGTGGGTGAAATCAATGAATGAGGAATTGAAGTCCATCGAAGACAACAGCACTTGGTCACTTGTCGAATTTCCTCATGACAAGAAGGAAATCAATGTCAAGTGGGTATATATGTGAAGTTGAATCCCAAAGGGGAAGTAACTCGATACAAGGCAAGGCTTGTGGTGAAAGGATTTCTTCAAGGTTTTTCACTTGTTGCTAGAATCGAAACAATCAAGTTGGTTGTTGGTCTTGCAGAAATGAATAGTTGGCACATATGTCAGATGAACGTGAAATGTGCATTCTTGAATGAACCCTTAGACAAAGAAGTTTATGTTGCACAACCAGTTGGATTTGTGAAGCATGGCGAAGAGAGAAATATGTACAGGTTGCATAAAGCCCTTTATAGATTGAAATAAGCTCCAAGAGCTTGGAATAAGAAAATAGATAATTTTCTAAGGGAGAAGGAATTTGTGAAATACACAACTGAACATGGAGTATATGTAAGAAGAAATAATAGTGAATTGCTTATACTATGTCTCTATTTTAATGACTTGTTAATAACAAGTGGCTATAAGAAGGAGATCGAAGACTTCAAAGGTGATCTCAACAAGGAATTTGAAATGTCAGATCTGGGCGACATTTCATATTTCCTTGGCATCGAATTCTATAAGAGTAGTAGAGGATTGATGATGCATCAAAGAAGATATGCAGGAGAAATTTTCAAAAGATTTGAAATAGAAGAATGAAACTCGACTTCGACACCTGCAGAACCAAGACTGCAACTATCGAAAGATGCAGGTGAAGATGATGTCGATTCAACCCAATACAAAAGACTTATTGATTCATTAAGACATCTTTGTCACACGAGGCCTGACTTAGCATACAATGCAGGTGTGATAAGTAGATTCATGCAGAAGCCAAAGATATCACATGTAGCAGTGACGAAGAGGATACTAAGGTATCTGAAAGGAACCCATAACTATGGCATACTAGATGGTGCACTAGTTGCTTAGAGTTTGAGAAAAGAACCAGTCGTGGCATTATCATCTTGTGAAGAAGAGTACATAATTGCTTCTCTGTATGCATGTTAAGTAACATGGATCGTGAACTTGGTCGAAAAAATCATAGGAAAAGATCGTGGAGCAATTACCATGAAGATCAACAGCATGTCAGCTATCAATCTAGCGAAGAATCCGATAACACATGGTCGAAGCAAGCACATCGAGATGAGATTCCATTATCTTCGAGAGCAGGTGGAAGATGGGAAGATGAACTCAGAACACTACAAAACTAAGAATCATATTGTAGATATCATGACAAAGGGTGTGCAGGTTGAAGTATTCAGAAGACTACGAGCTATGATGAATGTAGATAGCTTAGATATAATGAATTAGGTGGTGTGTTAAAAGTGCAATTCCTTATGTCGAAAGCAGTGTGTTGCTCAACAAAAGGTTGTGTCGAAGCTTAGTGTGTTGAGTTGTGTTGTGTCGAAATGTCTAAGCAGCTTGCTAGTCAGAATTTCGACTAGACCTATTTTAGTAAGTATAACTGAATTAGGTTAAGTTGCTATTTTTGTGATTTTTTTTATTGCGGGCATTTTAGTTTAGGAAGCAAGCTAGCTCATTATAAATAGTGGGAGAAATCCCTATTTTGTAATACATTAAATATTCACAGGATTAGCAGTTGCAAGTGAATAAGAAAGTTTTCCACGGTTTGTGGGCAGAGAGAAACTCTGCATAAACCCTAAATCTCTTTTCTTCTTTAATTTTCTTTTCTTTTCATTGTCATTGTGTGGTGATAACAATATTGTTCATCAAAATTGATAGAAAATCATCATAGATTTTGGTGAATTTCCAACATGTATGAATAGAGAACCTTCAGAGAATGTAAATTGTGCATTTAATTAGTAAATTTATCACTTGCTTCCAAACATGTCATGAAAGGACCCAAAAGAGCTATCTAGCTACCGGTATTGGTAGCAATGTATTCTTGTGTTTTGTAAGAGTAGTCAATAGCGGCACTATCGCACTATAGTGAAGTAGAGGTTGACTGACGACTACTATAGGAAGAGCTTTAGCGGTGTACAACACTATAGCGGTTGCTATTGGATAAATAACGAGATAACAAAGTTTATGCATTTAAAGAGTCATGTGTGTTTTAATTTATGAATATTTTTATCAGTTGAGTTATTTGTTTAATTTTTCTTTAAATATATGTTTATAGTTGTTTTTTTTTATAGAATATATTTATAGTTATTATAAATATATGTGTGTCCTAGGATTTGAAAGAGACTTCCTGAGAATATCTTGAAGTTGATCATTAGTGTGATATGTTCATTTAAATTTTAATTTATAGATGGACTATCAAATACTTCAATTTATTATTAAAAAACAAGCGGAATACTCGTACGTTCGCACGGGTATTGATGTCGTATGCAAGCTTTTAATTTTAAAATCTAATAGAAATGTAAATAAAAAAAATATTTTACAAAAGTAGTATGTTATTTTTAAAAGAAAAGCATATTATTAAAATAAAAATAAAATTATTTTACCAAAATTGTTTTACATCAATGATATATATATATATATATATATATATATATATATATATATATATATATATATATATATATATATATATATATATATATATATATATATATATATATATATATATATATATATATATATATATATATATATATATATATATATATATATATATATATTTCAATTTTGCATATATTATCTTAAATAATTTTGTATCTTCAATTAAAAATAATTTCAAAATAAAAAAATTAGATACGTAAATAATTAAAAAAATAATATTTTTATCGTGTTTGGATTAATACATTATTTTTACTTTTATTTTTTTAATTGTACAAAAAATATAATAATTTGTGCGTTCGCACAAATTTTGGTATCGTTACTCGTGCGTTCACACGATACTGATGTGTTACCCGTGCGTAATGGTGTGGTACACACGCTTTTGCAAAATATAATAAAAATATTAATAACAAAAACAAAATTATTTTACCAAAATAGTTTATTATTTAAAAACAAAATACATATTTTTAAAATAAAAACATAATTATTTTGCCAAAATTATTTTACATCAATAATATATATTTTAATTTTTCATATATTTCAATTTTCCATGTATTTAAAACATAAATATAGTTTTTTCATATATACAAATATTTTGATCAATCGTATATTTTTTCATAAGTAAAATTTTGTTTCGATATTATTTATAAAAATATTTATGTGATCATTTAGTTTTATAAATATCAACTAATAATATAGTATTTGTAAATATTATTTTAATTGTATAAATAAATATTCGTAACATAAATAAAAACATTTTTCCCGTGTTTGAATTCATACAATATATTAAATATATTTACATTTTTTTAATTCTATAAAAAATATAATAACCCGTACGTTTGCATAAATTTTAGTCTAGATATCCATGCGTTCACGTGAGTATTTCGATGTTAGGCACATTTGTTTTTAAAATGTAATAAGAATGAAAAGAAAGAAAAATAAATTTTCTTTAACTAAAAGAGTTTAATATTTTTAAAGGAAAGACATATATTTATTTATGTTTAAATTATAAACATAGTTTTTCAAAATGTAAAAATAATTGGATCAATGATATATTTTTCTCATATTTAAATATTATATTTGTTTTTACATTATTTATAAAAATATTTAGATTAATAAAAAAATTTGTTCACATTTACAAAAAAAAAATATAAAGATTCACTCATCAAATGTTTTTGATTAATTTATAAGACATTTCAACACATTTATTTCCGTTTTGGAATTCATACATTATTTGAAGAATATTATTTTTATATGTCGATTTCAAAATGTTTTCTCTATTATAATCGATGACACATATTTTTGATCAATGACCGAATATTTTTCATTTCTTAATATTGAAATCAATAATTTAGTACTCCCAGATTTATAGTAAAGTTATGAAAACTTTTTCAAAAAAAGTTAAAAGTTATTTTTAAAATCATTTTTATTTATAATAATTTTAACATCTGTAATAAATATTTATTATTAAAGATTTTAAAATAAAACTCAAATATATTTTTATGAAAAGTTACTCAATAGGTTTACATTTATAAAATTAGACTTTAAAAAAATCATAGGAAAAAGAATAAAATACTTACAAATAATTTTTATGAGAAACTATTTAAACAAAAAATTATTTGAATTTGTAAATTATTTTTTTAAACAAAATAATCTAATACTATATATAACTCATTTTTAGGAAATCATAACAAAGAGGTACCTTTTTTGTTTGGATGGGTTTAAATTTTGATAATGGAGCTCATTACTCTAATTATTATATCATTTTTAGAGTATTTCTTAATCTATCTTATAATTTTCTAGCATACCACACAAAAATATAAAAATATTCTTTGAAATCGAAAATATATTTTCGATGTGGACCCATACTTGAATTCTGATGGACGAGACCTTATGTAATAGTTGAGAATTAACCAGAAATACAATAAAAATCAAACTCTCTAAAACCTCATTGTATCCAAATCAATTTATTTTGTGAAAAACTCATTAAGAATCGTCAAGCATCAGATAAACTTTAGTGTTCAAGCAGATTCAAGTAAGAAAAATCATTACTTGTAAGTTGGTTTTGAGCTTTTTGGAGTTTATGTAATTTAACCTACAATTTGTGTTTTAGGGTAGAAAATTCAATTTTTTTTAGTGTTTACAATGTTAGGAGTCATAAGAAACACGTTAGGTACGTATTTTTTACAATCAATGACTGTTTTTTTTATGTCATTGGGGCTGAGCTTTGCCATTGACGAAGTTGAAATATTGCTGGTCGTACCGGAGATACATTTCCAATTTTCATCAACATTTGCATAAAAAATCATAAATGCATATCCAGTTTTAGTCTGTATGCATTTTTTCATTTTTTTTAACTTGAGTCTTATTGTTAACGTTTGTTTCATTCTTCTACAGGAGTAATGGCTGAGAGACCATCAAGGTTGAGGCACGACAGACTTGCATAACATGCTTTTGTGCGGTGGGAAAGGAGTAAGGCATCACAGGCTCCTTCTGCCTCTAGACAGATTGTGCCAGATGCGCCTACAACCTTCGGTGTTCGTATTTCTACACCTACTTCACCGTCCTCCCGCAGCAGGCGAGGTTCTTCAGTTCATCCATCTCCGCCTCCGTCTTCCCGTAGACGTATTTCCTCACCGATGGTATTTGAGGTAGGAGAGACATTTGGTTTCCAGCCGACACCGAAGACCACACAGCCGACACCTGAGGCCACACAACTGACACTTGATGCCACATAGTTTAGGTACATGCATTATATTCCCTGGTATCATGTTGTGTCTGCTCCTCCCTGATGAAGCATAGGGATATGGATGCTTTATTTGATGATTATTTTAATCATCTTATGCCAGATGAGGCGCGCAATATCTTAGCACCAGACTACTGGAGCTACGTGGACAGTTATATCATATAGTTCTTCAGGGTGTCCCATCTATATTTAGTACAGGATGCTCCAGGAAACTCACTGAGGCCAACTCATCAGAAGATTCTAGAGGATGAGCAGGCTAGGGCCGGTCATGCCACTTATGTATTTCCTAGATGTCGTCGTATCATGGAGATTGTGCAGGATGATATTGGAGGTCTGATTCCTGGTAGCTCTGATGTTAGAGGTGTTCTTGATGTCATCATGGTGGAGGCTTCAGAGGATCTGCAGTACAGAAGGTCGTGGAGGAACGTCGAGAGGGTGACGGACCGACTCATAGTCTGCGATATCTAATAATCTTTGTTGTTGTATATGTATTTTGGTTTGGATAATATTTTGCTTATCAATTTTTAGATTGTATTTGTATAATATTTTGGATTATCGCCTTTATTGACTTCAGACACCTTTTGTATTTTTGACGGCTATATAGGAACCGAAAATGCATTTATGGTTCCATCCCATAAGTGCATTTTCGATTTTAACTAATGTTCAACAAAAAAAAAGTGCGTCCTAGAAATACATTTCTGATTACGCAAGGGTATTTTCAGAATTGCAGAGGATGTTTTTCAACCATATAGGGTGGGGTAAGAAATTTCCTCATTTTTATTGGTAGGCTAAGGTTCTATAAGCGTTGTTACACAAATACAATCTTTACAATATGCATACATAAGTAGGCAATATTTTCCCTTCTGAGTCCAATTTCCCAAAACAAACGCTTTCCAAACTTTTTACTCCTTATAAATTACAATGGTGACAAACACCACATATAACTAAAACCAAAAACTACATAGGAGTTATGGCATCACACTGATCAAGAGTTGCAAAAATGAATTCACATTACTCTTCATCACTGACGTTTCCAAATATAGAGGCCATTGGAAAATTTAGTTTCTTTGGAATATTTTGCTTCTTGGAACCAAACGTGTTCTGCATACAAGGAAAGGGGGCGTTACTGTTAGCAAATAAGTATTTAGGCACAAAGTTGGTTTATCATAAGAATTCAAAAGCATAGTACTGGCAACGTTGAAATGGTTAAGACTTGAACTAGAAGAAAACATCATAAGCTAGATGGTGAAGTTTATATATATTATAATCATTCCAATTCCAAACCCCATAGTACAATAAGAAGAAAAAAACATATTCTTTTCAAAGCCATGATACTAGTTAGGTATACCTTGGAAGCAAATCCTTTGGAAGAAAACCCAAATTTTAAAGTATTTCGCTGCTCCTGATCTGTTAGCGCAGCAGCAGTCCTAGATTAGGAGGAAACTGAAACTGGTGTTGAGCCAGACTCTTGCTGCAGTTGAAGTCGTTGCTGATTTTGAGCATCAACACTGATTGGCATTAAGGAAACCAAAAAGGAAGATATCATGGGAACAACAAAGGAGTTGGAACTAAAAATTGAAACATTGATTCCTTTCCCCAACCAACGTAGAACTCAACCGTAGCCAAAATAAAATGGGGGAGGGAGTAAAAGTTAATATTTGGATAGATAAAAGGATACATTTAAGCAAACTTGGCCGAATAATCCAAAATGTATCCTTGATCATAAGGAATATAATCCCAAAAGAAATTTTTACATATCAAACCAAATAGAATCACCATAAAAAGAAAGCATATAATTTTTAGGTTAAATGCTATGTTAATCCAAATTTACTAATCTCTTTAAATTTGCTAGATATCTTTGATGTATATTTGGAATGAAAATAGCAAGCAATCTGCATCAGTCATACAAACACACAACTTAAAGGGCATATCTGGCACAAAAACATAACTAAAAGTGTGTCTTAAAGTAGGTGTCTGGAATTATTACTGATGGTCCTCTTGGATTGTATGACCAAAATGTTGGAATTGATTGCATGAGGGACCATAAATAACATAACAAATAAAGCATAGTTCACTCCAACGGTAGCTACTGCAACATAAGAAAAATGATTTTTATTTTGTTCCATTTAAAAAAATAGGAATAAAATAAATAAATAACAAGAACTACTAACCATTTGAACCTTGTCACCAGAATCCAAACTATCCTTCAACAGAGAAACATTGCTATCTAAACCAATACCGGAGAGTGCTTCAGGAGCCTAAGAGAGACCATAACAAACACAATCATCTTAAAAATGAAAGAGGAAAAAAAGCCATACATGAAAAAAAGCAACAGAGAAATATCTCCATATTGAACATACATTCACATAAAACCATGGGAATCAATAAACAAATCTCGTACTGATTGTTTCAACGTGGACTTTCCAAAACATGTGATCCACATGTTGTGATGATCCTTATCATCTAAACAGCTAAAGCAGAAATAAAAAGACATCCAGGTAAAAGAGCATTATGTGTGTAATTTCCGATAAAGACACGTTAACTATTTCAATAGAGTGGCACATCATATATATACCTTCCTGGATCCCTCACGGAAATATTGTAAGATGGACTGGGTCGCTCTCTTTAAGACATTTCGCGCTCAAAATTATGCAAAGCAGTCAAACTACTGCGCCGCCTCCAGAATAAAACAACTCAGTTCTATACTGTACGATTACTACTTGCATGATAGATAGTCGGTCTAGAAATACACCCTCTGATGGTACAAGACCATTCAAATATGGTATCAACACCACTCGTAGTATCTGGTACAAAGACCAGTGATAATAATTTCTTAAACAAAAAGAAACTCAAATAATTCTCCAAAGAGAAATTAATAATGGTCATTTGACCACTCATAATAATTTCTCCAACAAAGAGAAATTCAAATAATTCTCCAAAGAGAATCCAAAAGATTAAACTTGAAAATTTCTCAACTCAAATGAGGAGAAATTAACATAATTCTCTTTAACATAATTCTCTAAAGTAATTCTCTAAAGAGAATTCAAGAAAATACTCGGAAAATTCAACGAGTAGGAAGAAAGGGGAAGAAGATGGCGCTTCGATAATTCAAGAGACGCAAAGTTATGAGAGTGAGGAAGGAAAAACTAATAGAATAGTTTTTGGTGTGTTTTGGAATGAAACATGTGCACTCCTTATATAGTGAAGTAGGATAGTTAATATTTCTCACATGAGCAATGTGGGACTAAATGGTTTTTCAACAAAAAAAAATATTCTAACAATGTGAGACTTGAGAAATTTTTAAATTCAACATATTGAAACATGGACATGTTCCAACAATCTCCCACTTGAATTTAAAAAATTGATTTTAGAAGTAACGTCAAACGTTTATAAGATTGTGCATAAACAAAGGTGTCTACGACTTGAACCTTTGCATAGCAAGTAGGATTCCAATTCAACAAGAGTGACACAAATGTCTTGAACTTTATCTCAGACATCAAACTCGCACACAACCTTTTCTTAAGGTGATTTCTAATAGCCCGTGCTTTAATGGCCCTGCACGTGTATCCCAGTTTAATGAAGGCTCTAGGAATTCTGCCTCGAAATTCTATAGGAACCGGCCTAAGTTCCACAATCACATAGGTGAGTCTATCAAGAGTACTCCTATAGTCTAGGTACTCCCTCATACAAAGTATAGATCTCATTAAGAGTTTTTATTATCTCATCCTCTTATTACTTCAGGATTCATGCTTTACTTGCATGATCATCTCATATTACTCACAACTTGTTATTACCCATTGAATCTATTTCTTGGGATCTCCAGTCATTTAGGTCGGGTTACCATCATGAGCAACTCATTTTCCTATAGGCATTAGTCCCATCTTATATGATGTATTATAGACTTTCTCTCTAGCTAATCCTTTCGTCAAAGGATCTGCTAAATTTTCATCAGTGCGTACATGATCCACTCTTACAGCTCCTTTAGAGATACAATCTCTAACAGTGTTGTGCTTTCTTCTTATTTGACGTCTTTTACCATTATAATAACGATTCTCAATTTTTGCAATAGCCGCGGTACTATCGCAGTGGATCAACACAACTGACATGTGTTTTTCCCATAAGGGAATCTCAGTTAGCAAGCATCTTAACCAACTTGCTTCTTCACTAGTAGTCGCTAATGCTATATTCTCAGGATAATATGTTTTTTTTTTTTATTTTCAAGATGCAACTCCTCTAGCTATGTTGAATACATAGTCACTAGTTTCTTTGGAATCAATCGATAAGGTATTCCAATCTGCATCATTGTATCCTTCAGATACAATAGGAAATCTTTGATATTATAAACTGAGATTCATGGTCCTTTTAAGGTACTGTATGACTCGCTCAATAGCTTGCCAATGTTCATTACTCGGTCTACTAGTAAACCCGCAGAACAATCCCACGACATATGCAATGTCAGGTTTAGTACAATCAATGGAATACCTAAGACTTCCAATGATGCTCGCATGTTCTGCTTGTCTAACACTTTCACCAGTGTTCTTAAACAGCTTCACGGTTGGATCATTTAGTGTGCTCACAAGTTTACTGTCAAAGTAATTATATTTCTTTAAGATCTTTTTCACATATTGTGATTGATCCAAAGAAATTCCTTGCTCGGATTTTGTGATCTTGATACCAAGAATCACACTCACTTCTCCGAGGTCTTTCATATCAAAGTTGTTGGACAACAACGATGTCATATCATTAATGGCCTGAATGTTTGATCTAAATATGAGTAGATCGTCTACATATAGACATATGATAGTGCAAATACAATTCTCAAATTTGTAATAAACGTATTTGTCACTTTCATTCACTTTGTACACATTCGATATCATTAAGTTATCAAACTTTACATGTCATTGCTTTGGAGCTTGTTTTATCCCACACAAAGACTTATCTAACTTACAAACCTTGTTTTCTTATCCATAGATCACAAACTCTTCCGGTTGTTTCATATAGATTTCTTCTTCTAAGTCACCGTTTAAAAAATTTATTTTAACATCCATTTGGTGTACTATTAAGTTATAAATAGCAGCTATTAAAATAAGTACCCTAATGGATGTAATTCTAGTGACAGGAGAAAAGGTGTCGAAGAAATCTATATTTTCTCTTTGTCTAAAACCCTTGGCAACAAGGCAAACCTTGTATTTATTAATAGTTCTATCAGGTTTTAGTTTCTTTTTCAAAATCCATTTACAACCGATTGGTTTGCAACCAGGAGACAAGTCTACTAAGTGTCAGGTCTTGTTAGATTCTAGAGATTATATCTCATCATTGATAGTTTTTGCCATAGCTAAACATCCAGAGATGACAAGGCTTCTTGAAGATTCATTGGATCTTCTTCTACATTATAAGCCGCATAATCATGCCTATAGTCTTTAGCAACTCTTACTCGTTTACTTCGTTGAAGTTCTGTTTCTACATTGTCGTTGCTTTATGTGCTTCTTATCACATGAATGTGATTCGATTGTGTGCCCCCACTATTTCTCAATTTGAAAGGAAATTTTTCTTCATAGAATTCAACATCAGTTGATTCTATGATCACTTTTACCTTTAGGTCATAAAACCTATATGCTTTACTGTTTGCTGCATACCGAATGAAAACACATTCATATGCTCTACTAGAGAGTTTAACTCATTTCGGATCTGGAATTCTGACATAAGTCAGACAACCCCAAGTTCTCAAATAAGACAAGTTTGATTGTCTTTTCTTTAATATCTCATAAGGAGAGATCTTAAATTTTGACTTGGGGACTCTATTTAGGACATAGAAAACAGTCAATAAAATTTTCCCCACCAGTGAGGAGCAGCATCAGAATTCATCATAATTGCAACAACATGTTCAGTAAAAGTTCCATTCTTTCTTTCTATTTTACCATTCATTGCAAGATAGTATGGTGAAGTCGTTTCATGTACAATTCCATGTATAAAATTCATTAATAAACTAGACTCGTACAGTTTCTTTATCACTATAAATTCTTATTATATCATTTTTAAATTCTTTACAAAAAATTTTAACATATAAACTTCATTCTTCGTAAGGCGTACAAATTTACCCCAATAGACTGACTAAACCATGTCTTATTTAAAAGAAAACCAGAAACAGTATTCTTTCTAATCTTAGGAACATGCATAACGTTCCTTAATATTAAAGTCTTTTTGAAGGTGAAATTTAGCTCTATGTCTACAATTCCAGCAACATTCATGGTCTGGCCATCTCCCAACAACACTTTCTTATCTTTAGTATTCGTGTATGTTTTAAACATAAAACGATCATAACAGACACAATGAGAGACACAGGTGTCTATCCACCAACCAACATATCCATCAACCATGTTGATTTCAATGACCATAGCAATAAATTGCCCATTAGTCAGGTTGTCATGTGCATTAAGGACAACACCAAGTTCAAGCTTACTTATATATTTCTTAGTCATATGACTTGATTTTCCATAGTTAAAACAAAGGGAAACCAACGTCATTTCTTTTAGGTGGTGGTTGTTGCCTAGTTGGAGCTATTGGGATCATAGAAGGATTCTCATTCTTAATTCAGTTCACAATATTGCGGTTCTGATTCTTTAATCATTTGCCAAATGGATTCAGAACTATACCGAATTTCTTTTTGTTGTTTAAAACAACCAAGACTTTTTCTTTTTGATATTGTCTCTGAGATTCCCTTTTTTGTTTTTTTAAACATTCAAACTGTGGGGTAGTTTGTCAATAATAAAGCCAATTTGAAATTGTTCATTTAAACACATACCTTTTGTGATGATCTTTTAAGAAATTTGTTGTACCCAAAAATTTTCCCTCTCATTTTATTAAGATTCTCCTCACAAGACTCTTTGGACTCAAGACAAAAGTAGGGTTTGCTCTGCTCAAGACATCTCCTTGCACTGATGACCTAAAATTAGGGTTTGAGTTTGCACAGGGATTTTTGGACTTCCAATTCTCAATGTGACTTTCATACTTCATGTTGGACTCCTAAGATTTCTCATACCAAGTTTCAAGCTTTGAATCAAATTTTTGCCCAGTCAATTGGACAATTGACCTAGAAATCAGTTGTATTGGGGAAAAAGTCAACTGTGGCCAATTTACAGTCAAACCTCATAATTGTTTATCCACGTCAACATTATAGGCTCATATGAACCATTTGATCAAGTTTGGACCACAACTCCTCAAGAAATTTGATCAGATCATCAAAAGGGCAAAATGGTCATTTTTAGGGTTTTGATTGTATAAGGGCAATTTCTGATTTTTCACCTAGCCAATGGCAAATTGGGTTCAAGCATGGATTTAAGGAATCAATGGCATCATATTGACCTAATCACAAGGTTCAAAAGATCTCAAATACATTGGATTGATAGATGAATTTTCTAGTCAACTGATCAAAAATCAACTGTACACTGAAAAGTCAAACTTTGACTTTTTGGTCAAAATCAAGTGCCAAGGGTCATTTTTCATCAAGATGTGTCAAAACATGAAACTTGTTCACCAAGAAACTTAATTTTGAAAATTAGGGTTTAAAATGGAAAATTTTCATAACTTAGAAATTTTCTAAGTTATGAAAATTTCTTATTTTTTCCCAACTTTTCCCAACTTTTTCACCATGAGGCAATTGGATTAAAAGAAAACTTACAACATGAAAGTTGTATTACTCCACAAAATCTACAACTTTGATTCACAAAGTTTTCCCAAAAGATGCTTGGATCTCAAGTTATGATTTTGTGAATAAGGGTTCATGAAACTTTTAACTTAGTGAAATTTTGCCCTAGTTTAGGCAGGATTTTGACCTATCTTCATGGCAACTTTTCACATAGTTACAAGTGGAATCTCAAGATGCATTTCAAATATGGATTGTATAGAATATTACAAGCTTTCCAAAATGTCCAAGAACTCTCCAAGATCATTCATGGTTAGGGAGAATCGAAGAATTAAAAATGGCAAATTATCACTTTTGGCCAAGGCATTTTGCACATTGATACAAGTTGCAAATCAGTTTGGATCATGCTTGTACTTGGTTTACAGGTTCTAATCCTTTCTACACTCATAAATTAAATGCAAATACATTAGTTAGAGGCTTTGTTCTGAGCTTTAGAACATTACACATTGAATTAATCCATTTTTGGCAAAAAGATAACAATGTCATTTCCATAAAGTTCACTTTATGCAATTTTGTTTCTCTTGAGCTGTGAACCCAATCTTTTACAGCAAAAAAACTCCACAAATATTAGGAAAAGTATACCAACCATGTTCAGGCTTTGAGCTAGCAAGTACAACATTTGGCATTGTCAACTCACCTTTTGCTTCAAAAACAAGAAAGCTTACAAAAGTGAGATAACTTTGTAATCTGATAAGAGCAAGCTTTGTAAACATTTCAAACAACTTCAGCATAACACACCAAGCCAGAAACACGAGCTCTTAGCATCTAAAACACCCCAATAAACAAAACACTCCATTTCTTCCCAAAACAGGGCAAGCCCTGCAGAACTCAAGCCATCTTCACATTGCCTCGTGCGTTTTGTCCCAAACCACTTCAAACACATTCTAAACAATACATCTGAATTATCCCAGCCCTTCTCAAGCAACTGTAACTTCATTTTCAAGCTTCACCATTTCTAAATTCTGAGTTTGCAGGTTGAGTTCTATAGAGACATTCAGGCCATTTCAAACCAAACTAAGCATTGGGACAGGTCAAGGGAACATCAAGCAAGCTCAAAAGAACCTCAGGCCTCACTGAAAGTTGCTACATTGCCATATTTGAACTTGAATGAAACAGGTATTTCTCAAACTTCTATCTCCTTATTTAGGAATCATTAGGCTTAGGTTTGTGAAGAAAAAACGTAGCCCTTAATGTCCTTGAACTGTACATATGCATAGAATTCATTTATGTTAACTGAGCTAGGAGAATTTGGATGTTAAAGTTGATGAATTTTTTAGGTCAGAAATTGGGGGTGATAAAATTCTCCCTGGTTTCTTAGAGTTAGATCAATTTTTTTACATGGTTAGAATCGTGTGATCATGAGCTATAACTCTTATGTTGCAAGTTTTTGTTTTTGAGCACGTATGCAGGAGTTCCAGATTTGAACATGGCGCGCGCGTTTTCTTTGTCTCAAGGTCAGGGACAAAGGCAACTTGGGTTGGGCCTGGCCTGCCTTGCTTTTGACACCCCCCCCCCATCTTGCTTTCTGCACCCCCTTGACTCATTTCTTTATTTTTGCATATTTTTTCATTTCTTTTATATTTTCTGACTTTTATTATTTTTTCTAAATATTAAAAATCACCAAAAATATTTTCTTAAATTTTCACATTTTATTTTATTATTTTTTAGACATAGAAATAATTTAATAATAATAATATACTTTTATTTCTTAAATAAACTTATAAATAATATAGAAATATTATACATTTTAATTTTTATACTTAAAATATTATTTTCTCACAAATATTATTTTTTAACATTTTTATATATGTTTTTGTTTATTTTCTTGTATATAAATAAATACATAAATAATATAATACATTTTCTTTTAAAACCAAAAAACTAGGGTTTCCACCCTTTCAAAAAATAAACATTAATATTTTTCTTATTTTTAGGACATTAAATAATTTATTTTACATACATAAAATAAAGTATAAAGACATTTTTTGCATATTCATATTTAATTGTATATTTAAATATTGTTCATTTATTTATTTGCAAATAAATTCAATTTGGTTGTAATAGTTTTTAGGGTTTTATTTTATGCAATATCCCCCTATTCAAACTTGTATCTCCCTCACCATAATAATGTTGTAATAGTCTTAGATTTACTTTTACGCATTTTATCACTTTCAAATGCTATGATAGTAAATTAGGGTTTGTATGACAACCAAAAATCAAAATAAATAGCATGACTAAACACAAGACAAAAATGCATGAAAATGACAACACAATACACACAAGCACCCCTAGGGTTTCACCCACTTGTTGCCTTAAAAACATGGCCATGGTATGCATGTTAGGTATCTTGGCAAAACAAAACAAAAAGATCATAGTCCCTCGATGACGCAATGTTGGTTGCTTATAAAAAAATGATCTAGTCCCTCAAAAAACTTGCTAAAGATACTTGGCAATATTGCTATCATGGTCACACGATGACCCACGCTCGTCCCGTTTAACATCCTAATACAAGGTTGTTTACCAAATATAATGGTAAAACAACAATGTCAAAGGGTTAAAAATGTATAGGGAAGATTTTTGAGTAGGGTAGACAACTCCTAGTAACTTGATCAATTTACAAACATCCTTGCTATTTTCAAAAACACACAACACAATTTCAAAACAATTTCCCAAAACAAACTTTCAAACATTGAAACATTTTTTTCAAAAGACAAACACCTTTGTATACATTCAAACAAGAATCATTACAAAGGTTTCCTAGACAAAGGCCTCTTTTCAAAATACTTTCAAAACCACACACAAAAGCACCATTTCAAACAATTGAAAAGCAAAAGCAAGTAATCTAAACAAGTAACTAAGAGCCCATGGAAAACCATGGATAAAAAGGGTGCTAGCACCTTCCCTTTTCATAATCTACCCCCCGAACCCAAGAAAATATCTCAAAGGTCTTTCCTGTGCTTTTTGACCTTTCCTTTGGATAAAATAAAAAGTCGGTGGTGACTCTTGCTAAACTGAAACATTTGCGAACACAAACACAAAACCTCAAGTCAGTTCTCCCACTGTATCACACAATCTTTTGAAGTTCGTAAGATTGAGCCTCCATCGACCTTACATATTTGCATTTGATACTTGAAGTAGCGGCTAACAACATACTTCTTTGCTCCAGCTTCTACGTCATACTTCTTTTTCTGAGTCTCTTAATCTTGTTTTACAGTATCACATCAACTGTAATTATCATACAGATCATCTGCAAGTCTATTCAAAATATGATTTTGTAGAGATTTTCATTCTCTTTCTATAAGGTGATTTCTTTACTATGCTGTAAATCATTCGCTTTAATCTGTGCAGCAGATTCAACTTTAACACTATTAAGTGTTCCTTCTAAATCTCCAGATTTACTACCGTTAGTTTGTTCGATTGATCCAGAAGGAGCAACAGAATGTCATCGATCAAAACGTTAGCAACTTTTTTCAACATTAAGAACTTTATCTTTTGTTGCCAACGTTTGAAGTGACTTCTCTCAAACATGAACGATTTCTCAACGACAATATCCGCAGAAAAAAAACCAATAATTTCTTCGGTAGCCATGGCAGTTTGAAATGTCTTAAAATTGTTGGTTTGTATTTTAAAACATTTGCCACCGAAGAAATTAACAGATTGAGTCGTGGACTAGGTCGCTCTCTTTAAGACGTTTCGCGGCACTGCTCAAAATTATGCAAAGCAGTCAAACTATCGCGCCGCCTCCAGGATAAAACAACCCAGTTCTATACTGTACTATTACTACTTGCATGATAGATAATCGGTCTAGAAATACACCCTCTGATGGTACAAGACTGATCTTACCTAATTAGACTTGGACCGTCACGATTGGCTCCAGGAAGAATTTGAGTGAGATGGGGGGGAGGGGGTACCTGTAAGGCACTCCGATGCTAAAATAAGTGACGGAATGAGTAGGCCAAAAAGTGTATGTATGCGTAGGATATGAATACCTGACCCTCTAGGAATATAGGGTATTTATAGCCCCCAACGCAGGGCTAAGGTCCCCTCATTGGGCCGACCAGATTTGACCCAACAAAGGAACTGCCAGGTTCTACGTGTATAGTAGGGACCTGCACGTGGCCCCCTTCCTGGTGATGCTCTCCGAGAAATAAGGAGGGACGAAGATTCGGTCTTTCCGGAGTTCAGATGATTTGGTAACAGTCAGAATATGCCCTACGAGGAGGGTGCTCGAGCTGGGATCAAGCTGGGGTTCCCGTGGTCGGGGACACCATGTGTCGCGGGCAACAGCGGGCACGGCCGCAGTCTATGGTCGGGCGCGCTGGCAGGAATCCGCGGGCGCGTGTTCCTCAAGGAGCTGCTTGGATTGGGCCTTTGTCTTTGCTTTTGGGCTAGGGCGGGCCCAGTCCAGAACAAGAGCCCCCAAAGTCGTGGCTTATGAAGCAGGAGCTATGACTTCACTTCAGCTCGCCTTTGCCACGGGGTCTGACGCTCGGCCCAGGATATTTTCTTCCTCGTGATTGCTCAAGAAGTTTCTCATGAGTTGCGTTCGTGGTGTAATCCTCGTTGATGTGTGCTCGGGGGATTCCTCGCGGGCTGTGTTCATTGGGTATACGAGGCAACCCTTGGGAACCGTGACGCCACCCTAGCGACATTAGGGTCTTCATTGCCTAGGGGAGTAGGCGTCGAGGAGGGAAGTTTGTGGTTCCCCGGGGCGACGTTTCGTATTCCACGTCATCCCTATGAATAGGATCCTTGGGTCCCATAATTTGTTTTTCCTCTTCGCGCTTCTCCTTCTTCCTCTGCCTTTGCCGCCGCTGTTCTTCTACAACTTCGCAAGATTACCGCCTCTTCCTCCGTTGATTTCTTTCACCATTGCCGTACATTCTTCTTTACTTCTAAGTAAGCGTTTATCCCTCATATTTTTCTTCGTTTGTGGGTAATTTTACCGTTATTTGGATGTTAGAAGCCCATATCTGGGATTCGTGCCTGGTACATTCATGTTCGTGCCCGGTACCTTCATGTTTGTGCCCGGTAAACGCATAGCTTTAGGTATGTGACTCGCGATGCTGCCCGGGACCTTCATGGTTTTGGGTGCATAATCTATGATATTGCCCGGTAAACCCATATTTCTAGGTTTAGGATTCATGATGTTGCTCGTCACATTCATAGTTTAGGTCGGCGCACCCATAGGCTAGCCGGGATGTTGGCCCATTAGGAAGTATGTAGGACAACTCGTCGTGGTACCTTAGCGTCGGGGAGGCGAAACCAGGATCTTGTTCGAGTCCTCAATGTTTTAACGCGCGCGGAGTGTGTCTTGGCTTGTCGTGCACTACTTCCCGTCAGTTATGGTGAGCATATGGATTTGCTCTCGAATTTCACCGGTTTCCTGTGCTTTGCAGGTAAATGGCTGACGAACCGGAGTCTTGGGGGCGTAATGAGGTCGAGGACCAGAGTGCCGAGGAGAATGTAACTCTAGTTGATACTGTCGATGATCCTTCATTGGATTGGGTGGGCGCCGAGCCCAGAGGGATTGCCTCAACATATAGTCGGCGTAGTCGGCGCGCATACACTATCGTCGAACACGGCGGTAGTCAGCCGGGCTTCCAGAAGAATTTTGTTATGACAAGGCCGTCCCTTGACGCACGAATCTGCTTGGAGTTCTCCGAGTATGGGTTTCTAATGTATGAAATCGCGTTCAAGGATCTCGGCCTTAAACTCCCTTTCAGTGACTTCCAAGTCGGGGTATTCTGCCATTTGGACTTGGCCCCCTCGCAGCTTCACCCCAATTTGATCGCCTTTCTTTGGGCGTTCGAGCTGACATGTCGCTTCTTGAGGATCGGGGCGACCATTCCTCTCTTCTTCAGAGTTTTTCACTTGCAACGCCAGTCTCGAGGAGGTAGGCATAGTTGGGTTTCCTTGAAACAGTCGAAGAGGCTGTTCAGGATGTACATGGATTCGGTCAGGGGTTTCAAGGACAAATGGTACGTCCTACAGCCGGTCACCCAGACTGCTTTGGATTCTATGTATGAAGAGGAAACCGCAGCGGCCGACGAGAACGGGGAGCCTCTTATGGATGTTGAGGGTCTCCCGGTGGTGGGGCGTGTATCCAAGTTCTCGTTGCATTGGTGCTCGGGCCATTACGAGCATGGTACCGGGCACTACCATACGCCCGCAGGAGGAATGAGTGTTGAGGATGAGGAAGCTTATGGTACCTTTTGTAAGTATGTCGACAGCTTCTTCCCTGCATGGTGGGTCACGAGGGAGGGGGAAGACATTCTTGACGAGGAGGGTTACCCGGCATTCGAGGCCCGTCCTATCGATACCAAGGCGCTTGTCGAGTGTCAATCCTACGGGCAGGTCGTAGATCTACTAGGTTGCTTTTTGTCTTATAGTTTTGTTATAGTTTCTTTGTTTGTTACTTGCTCGTAACTAACCCGAGCTTTCTTCTTTGCAGGCAATATGGCCGAACGAAGGGAGAGGCTTTTAAAGCTGTCTCAGGACAAGAGAGGAAACAGAAGGTTGGTGCGAGCTCCATAGGCCACGAGGATGGGCCCGCCGACTAGTTCAGGCGATGCTTCTAGCGGGTCCCAGGGTTCCCCTGACGTCGAGCAGCCCACTGAGCTAATAACGAGAAAGAGAAGTTGGGCAGAGAACCATTCGGAATTCGGCGATGAGTCTGTCGTAGTGAGGGCCTTTAGCTTGCCCCCCTGTTTTAAAGAGGAAGGTTTCTTCAAGGGGTTTTCCTTGACAGTGAGTGTCGAGGAGGCTGAGACCATCAGGCGGCTCAACAAGGAGAGTCGGAGAAAACACCTGGCCGCCAGTATGGTCGGGATGGTTAAGATGGCCGAGATGGCCGTTGTCCTTGCTGAGGAGGGGTCAGACTCCTCTGACTGTGTCAGGGAACTGGAGTTGGAGAAAGCTGCCCTCTCCGCCAGCTCTCGTAAGTTGAAGGCTACTCTGGAGCGATCTGAGGAGATGTTCCGCGAGCAAGCCGAGCTACTGGCTGTGGAGAAGGAAAACCCGAGGAAGGTTGCTGAGGAGAGGGACTGTTTTCGACTGGACCGGGAACGCTTGGAGGCCGACAACGAGCGTATGTCTAAGGAAGTCGAGGAGCTGAAGGCCTCCATGCTTCCTGCTGAAGATGAGTCGGAGGAGACAGCCCCCTTGCAGAGTCATTCGGATCTGGTCGCGCGCATCCATCTCCTCGAAATGGACTGTGTTAGTGCCTTAGCGGACGGTTTTGAGGCTGCGGTTAGCCAGCTCGCTTTTTTGAATCCGACCATGAATACCTAGGGAGTGGGTTTCATGTCTCAGATCATCGACGGCCAGGTCATGCCTCCTCCTGAGTCTCCTGTCGTGGATGATGGTATCCCCGGGGAAGTCTAGTCGTGGAATTTCTTATCGGGCCTGTGCGCCCGTTTATTGGTATTTGTTTTGGGGCCTGCGTGCCCGTGCATATTTTGGGGCCTGCATGCCCGTACACATTTCTTTTGGCCGTTGAGCCATAACCTGTAATTTCTGAACATCACTGACCTTCTTGGTCGGTTTATTTTTATTCGTTTTTTGCCTATGAGCTTTTAAATAGATGTTCACTTCGACCTTTAAATTTGCTTGTGTCTAAGTTTTTATATTGTGATGAAATTTTCCTAAGTTATGTCCTTGAGTCACGCTTGTGCTCGGCTGTTACTTTGTGGCGAAATTTGCCAAAGTTACGTCCTCGAGTCACGCTTGTGCTCAGCTGTTACTTTGTGGCGAAATTTACCTAAGTTATGTCCTCGAGTCACGCTTGTGCTTGGCTGTTACTTTGTGGCGAAATTTGCCTAAGTTACGTCCTCGAGTCACGCTTGTGCTCGGCTGTTACTTTGTGGTGAAATTCGCCTAAGTTATGTCCTCGATTGGAGATTCTTTCGACCCTTTTGGTGATCCGACGCACTTCGAAATGCGTCGGTCATGCGGAGTAAAGCCCGCTTGCTCGAGCGTATGACCCAGATCGGGGTCGTTTTCCGGTGGCGTGAACTGCCCATCGCGAGCTGGGTGTTCTACCATGTGGGTACTTCGAAAGTGGAGTTCGGTTAAGGTGTCCCTGTCGGGCACCGTCGTTCTTCCTCGTTTGGCTGAACGAAGTTATGTCGTTTGGGTGTAGATTGGGCCCGTACCTTGGCCTATCTATGTGGTCGAGACATTTCTCTCTGTTGTCTGGATGTGGATGTTCGACGACGAGAGTCCTTAGTGTCTAAGGGTTTTTTAACTATAGTACTGCTTTAGTTTAGTAGCGTTCCAGGGTCATGGCAATGGTTCTCCGTCTAGCTGCTCGAGGTAGTATGCCCCGGTACCTGTGGCGTTGTGGACGCGGTAAGGCCCTTCCCAGTTCGCGGCCAATTTCCCTTTGCGGGAGTCTTTCTGGTTTCTTCGTAGTACCAGGCTTCCGATCTTGAATTCACATTTGATGACTTTGTCGTTGTGACGCAGGGCCACTCGTTGTTTTAGAGTGGCCTCGCGCAGGGCCTCCCCCGATCGAATTTCCTCGACTAAGTCGAGTTCGTCCCTGAGTGTTTCGTCGTTCATTTCTTCGTCGAGGGGAGTTTCTGTCCGCCTAGAGGGTTCCCTGATTTCTACCGGGATAACGGCTTCGGTGCCGTATGTTATTCGAAAGGGGGTCTCACCCGTCGTCGAATGGGGCGTGGTGCAATATGCCCACAAGATGCTGTGCAGCTCCTCGACCCAGCCTCTTTTAGCTTCGCCGAGCCGGCGTTTGAGTCCTCGGAGGATGACTCTGTTAGCGGCCTCGGCTTGCCTGTTGGTTTGAGGGTGCTCGACTAAGGTGAAGTGTTGTTTGGTTCCCAGTTTGGTGACGAAGTTTTGGAATCCGTGATCGGTGAATTGGGTGCCGTTGTCGGTGACTAGTGCTCTCGGGATCCCGAATCTGGCGAGGATGTTTCTTTTGTAGAAACGAAGGATGTTGTGCAAGGTGATCTTCGCGAGAGCCTCGGCCTCTATCCATTTCTTGAAGTAATCCACGGCCACAATGAGGAACTTATTTTGATAAGTTCCTTGCACGAAAGGTCCAAGGATATCCATCCCCCACCATGCAAATGGCCACGGGGATGACAATATGCTCAGCTCGTGAGGGGGAGCGAGGTGCATGTCGTCGTGCCTTTGGCACTTGTCACACTTCTTGACGCGTTCCTTGGCATTCTGCTGCATCGTCGGCCAATAGTACCCCGCTCACAGGGCTTTTCTCTCCAGGGACTTGCCACCCATGTGCTGGGCGTTAATACCTTCGTGTATCTCCCGTAATACCTAGGGGACTGTGGATTTGTCGATGCATTTCAGGAGGGGAATCGAGAATCCCATGCGGTATAGTTTATGCTCGAGCACCACGTAGGAGCATGCTCGTCATTTCGTGATGGTCGCTTCTGTCTGGTCCGAAGGGAGTTTGCCTTTTGTTAGAAAATTGTACACCGAGGTCATCCAGCTCGAGGTGTCTCCGATGGCGTGCACCTCGACTGGGGTCGAGGACCTCTCGATGCTCGGGCGTGACATGGATTCTTGTATGACGGATTTGTTTCCGCCCTTCTTTCTCGTGCTTGCAAGTTTGGACAATATGTATGCCCTTGTGTTTTGCTCGTGCGGAACGTGTGATATTTCTGCTCGGTCGAACCTTTTCATGTGTTCTTTGACTAAGTTTAAGTATTCGACGAAGCTGTCGTTTTTAGCTTGGTAGCTCCCTTGGACTTCGGAAGCCACGAGTTGTGAGTCCGTGAAGATTTGTATCTCGCGGGCTCCTAGGTCCTGGGCTAGCCTTAGTCCTGCGAGCAGGGCCTCGTACTCTGCTTGGTTGTTCGAAGTCGGGAAGGAGAGAGTTAACGAGTGCTCGATCACTACGCCCTCCTCATTTTCTAGGAGGATCCCCGCGCCGCTTCCGGACGAACTGGAAGCTCCGTCAATGAAGATGGTCCATTTGTGCTCCTTCCCTGCGGGCGGGTCGTGAACGGTCATTTCCGCGACGAAGTCGGCCAGGGATTGTGCCTTTAGAGCTTTCTTGCTTTCGTATTGAATGTCGAACTCGGAGAGTTCCAAGGACCATTTCAATATTCGGCCCGCCATATCAGGTCGACCTAATAGTTGTTTTACTGGTTGGTCAGTTCGTACTATGACTGTATGGGCCAAGAAATAGTGTATGAGTCTCATCGCCGCGTTGACGAGGGCTAGGGCCACTTTTTCTATCTGTTGGTATATGCTCTCAAGTCCTTGTAGGGATTTGCTTATGAAATAAACGGGCTTCTGCCCGTCGGCGGTCTCGCGAATGAGAGTCGCGCTGATGGCCTTGTTTGAGATGGCCAAGTATAGGAATAAAGGCTCCCCGTCGACTGGTCGAGACAGCACGGGGGGTTGGGATAGACTTTGTTTTAGATGGCGCAGTGCCCGTTCACATTCCTCGTTCCATTCGAAGGCTGCTTCTTTACGAAGGAGTCTGAAGAAGGGGAGGGTGTGCTGAGCGGATCTTGCGACGAAGCGGGACAATGACATGAGCATACTATTCATGACTTGTATTGATTTCTTCGACGTAAGCGTCGGGAGGTCGGAGAAGGCTCGACATTTGTCGGGATTGGCTTCAATTCCTTGTTCTGTCAGGTAGAACCCGAGGAATTTCCCAGCCTTAACCCTGAACGTGCATTTTTCGGGGTTGAATCTCATCTTACATTGTCTTGCTTGGGTGAAGACTGCTTTGAGGTGGGCTGCGTGATCGGTTTCTGCTCGGGACTTGACGATCATGTCGTCCATGTAAACCTCGAGCATGTATCCGATTTGCTTGTGGAACACTTTGTTCATCATGCGTTGGTAAGTTGCCCTTGCATTCTTCAGTCCAAAGGGCATTACGTTGTAGTAATAATTGCCCGAGCTGGT
The DNA here is from genome assembly GCA_948472305.1 of Vicia faba. Lineage (NCBI taxonomy): Eukaryota > Viridiplantae > Streptophyta > Magnoliopsida > Fabales > Fabaceae > Vicia > Vicia faba. Next base: position 8,768 of record CATIWC010002709.1, on the reverse strand, counting down.
CATGAAGGCAGTGCAATTCTTGTCGCCCATGGCCATTGGGATTTGGTTATAGCCTGAATAGGCATCCATGGACGACAATATCTTATAGTCGGCCGAGTTATCGACCATCATATCTATGTTCGGTAGAGGAAAAGCATCTTTCGGGCATGCCCGATTGAGATCAGTATAATCAACACACATCCGCCATTTTCCATTATTCTTTTTAACCAGTACAATGTTTGACAGCCAGGTTGAATACCAGGCTTCAGAAATAAAATTCGCCTCTAGGAGGTCTTTTACAGCTTTTTCGGCAGCCTCCGTTTTCTCCGGAGACTGCCTACGCCTACGTTGTACTACTGCATTAGCGGCGGGATCTATGGCGAGACGGTGACAGGCGACCTCGGGGTCGAGTCCGGGCATTTCCGCGGTGCTCCAGGTGAACAGGTCAGCATTCTCACGCAAGTAGGCTTTGATCTGCTTCCTCGCCAGGTCAGGGAGGTCGATGCCAATCTTCACTCCTTTGCTTGGGTCTGCACCGAGGGGGACGAGCTCGAAGTCTCTGTCTGGGATTGGTCGGAGGGGGATTTGCTCGCCGTTGGGAGGTTCGTCCTGATCGAAGTGAGTATCCAGAGCTATGGAGTCGACCTTTGGGGGAGCTCTCTGGTCTTCTACCTTGGCGGGCTCTGATTTGTCGGGCTCCTGTCGTGTCATCGCCGATCTCTTGGCGGGCCTTGTCCCAGTATCGACAATGTCGCGTCCTTTAGAGGAGGAATTGAAACACCTTCGAGCAGCGACTAGGTCCCCCTGGATGGTAGCCACCCGTGCCCTTTTGGTGTAGAACTTCATCTTCAAGTGGACGGTGGAGGGCACCGCGGTCAGCTCTGCCAGTGTTGGTCTCCCCAGGATGTAGTTGTAGAGGGACGGGCAGTCGATGACGAGGAAGCGTACCTTAACCTGCCTCGTCGTCGTGCCCTTGCCGAAGGTAACCATGAGCTCGACATATCCCTAAGGCTTAGAGGTCGAGCCGTTGAAGCCCTGTAAGTCCGACCCTACATACGACGAGAGGTGCGAGTCTTCTAGCTGCAGAGTCCGGAATAACTGACTGTACATCACGTCGATGGAACTTCCTTCGTCGACGAGGATGCGGTGCACATCAAAGTTATCCATTCTCGCTCTTATCAGTAGAGGAATGACTGCATTGGGGGCTCCTCCGGGGAGCTCTTCGAGGTAAAAGGTGATATGCTCCGACCTACCTTTTACCCTTTCAAAGGTCACTGTCTGCGGAGGTGCCGAGTCGACCAGTTCATCAAGCTTTCTCTTGGCCGAATTGATAGTTAGGTCGTTGAATCCTCCACCATTGATGACCATGGCGGAGGGAAAGTATTCCCACCTGTTGTGGGTCATGAGCGGCTCCTGCAGGCGTTCGGGGACGTAGAAGTCCTCCGGTCTGGTGACGGAGAAGGCGGTCTGGACGGGGACCAACTCGTCGGATGGTCGGGCGTCTTCCTCCGGTTCTCTTGTCTCCCGGGCATCACGACGAGGAGCGTCGTTTAACCGGTATTGGGCGAGCCTCCCTCCCTTGATGAGGGTTTCGATGGCGTCCTTGAGGTGGACGCAGTCTTCAGTCAGATGACCATGGCTCCTATGGTACTGACAGTACTTGCTCTTATCTACTCCGGGCTTGGCAGGAGCAGGTCGGGAGCGTTTGATGCTGCCGTCTTTAAAATCTGTGCTGGCACACTCCGCCAAAATGCGCTCGCGGGAAGCTGTGAGCGGAGTGTATTCGGTAAAACGCTCTGAGGGTCCTCTTTGCTCTCGGACTTCTCGGAGTCTGTCCTCTTTTCTTTTCTCCCTGGCTCGTCGAGGAGGGGCAGTTTCCTGGCGCGGGTTGCTGCTGGATCCGCGAGTTCTGGGGTCTCGGGCTCTGTTGGCCGCCTCCCTTTCCTCGTAATCCATATATGCCCGGGCCTTCTCGAGGAGGGCATCGAATGTTCAGGGCGGATCGATGCCCACTGCCTTTCTGAATTCTGTGTCGGGGAGGAGCCTCCTCTCCAGCAAGTACCTCTTCATGTGGTCCACGCAGGGGACTTGTATGGCTTTGCGATTGAAGCGATTAATAAACTCTCTCAAGGTTTCATCCTGTCTCTGGATGATGGCCTCGAGTGCTGCCTCGGTCTTTGGGTGTCGCCGAGACGCAGTGAACGAACTTATGAATTGGTTCTTCAGGTTTCGCCACGAGGTGATTGATCCCGGAGCGAGGCCTTTATACCAATCCATTGATGCCTTTCTGAGGGTCGTTGGGAACAGTCGACATTTGATGGGTCCCCCGACGTTGTGGTAGTGCAGCATAGCCTCGAACCCGTCTATGTGGTCGACTGGGTCCGCGACTCCGTCGTATTCCTTCAGATGTGGAGGCTTCTCCATGCCCGGGGGAATGGGTGCCTCCATGATGGCTTGTGACAGGGGACCGCGGGGGTCTTCCTTGTCACTTTGCTCTGGGGACAGAGATGGGGACCTGAAATATTGTCGTGCCCGACGGTCCTGGTCGTGCGGGGCATCCCTCGAGCGTGGTGCTCGTTGGTCAATTCTTCCGTGCATGTCTCCGGAGTGTCTTCTTTCTTTCCGTACGGGGCCATGGTTGCGCCCTCCGGCCTCAATGATGGGTTGCCTCTCCAACGGGGGTCGTCTCCCCGAGGGTCGGGGCGACGGGCTTCGAGAGGTGTCTCTGTATTGTCTCCGTGGGGGAGACGGGAGATGTACCTTTGTTACTCGAGGAGGTGGAGTCTGGGGCCTCCTGTGTCTCCGTGCAGGTCTTCTATCGTCTTCTAGCGCCCTCAATCTTTCCCCCTGGGCAAAGATGAGGTAATTCGTCTGGTTGATAGTCGCGAATAGTGCGTGGGTTGTGGCATCTGCCCCGGTGGGGACGGGGACTTCCTGGAATTGGGCAGCTCAATGGTTTGTGGGAGCTGCGTTGTCTTCTTCGAGCGGCGGAGGGACTGAAGAAGACGAGGCAGTAGCTCCGTCGCGGTGGACTGAGGGCCCGGGGTTGGTGCCCTTGGGGAGTGTGTTATGACCGGGGTTACTGGTGTTGTCGGGGATTCCATTTTTATTTGCAAGGTCGTTATTGGTGTCGACGACGCGGATGTTTTGGTCATCCTGAACTTGGTCAGCCATGACGGTAAGGGGTGATTTTGAGCTTTGGTCTTCGAGGTTTTGCAAGACGGGGAAGTTAGTTTCCCACAGACGGCGCCACTGGTCTTACCTGATCAGACTTGGACCGTCACGACTGGCTCCGGGCAGAATTTGAGTGAGATGGGGGGGGGGGTACCTACAAGACACTCTGATGCTAAAATAAGTGACGGAATGAGCAGGCCAAAAAGTGTATGTATGCGTAGGAGATGAATACCTGACCCTCTAGGAACAGAGGGTATTTATAGCCCCAGCGCGGGGCCAAGGTCCCCTCATTGGGCCGACCAGATTTGGCCCAACAAAGGAACTGCCAGGTTCTACGTGTGTAGTGGGGACGCACACGTGGCCCCCTTCCTGGTGATGCTCTCCGAGAAATGAGGAGGGACGAAGACGCGGTCTTTCTGGAGTTCAGATGATTTGGTAACGGTCAGAATCTGCCTTACGAGGAGGGTGCTCGAGCTGGGCTCGAGCTGGAGTTCCCGTGGTCGGGGACACCATGTGTCGCAGGCAACGGCGGGCACGGCTGCAGTCTGTTGTCGGGCGCACTGGCAGAAATCCGCGGGCGCGCGCTCCTCAAGGAGCTGCTTGGATTGGGCCTTTGTCTTTGCTTTTGGGCCAGGGCGGGTCCAGTTCAGAACAAAGACCATTCAAATATGGTATCAACACCACTCGTAGTATCTGGTACAAAGACCAATCATAATAATTTCTTAAACAAAAAGAAACTCAAATAATTCTCCAAAGAGAAATTAATAATGGTCATTTGACCACTCATAATAATTTCTCCAACAAAGAGAAATTTAAATAATTCTCCAAAGATAATCCAAAAGATTAAACTTGAAAATTTCTCAACTCAAATGAGGAGAAATTAACATAATTCTCTAAAGAGAATTCAAGAAAATACTCGAAAAGTTCAACGAGTAGGAAGAAAGGGGAAGAAGATGGCGCTTCGACAATTCGAGAGACGCATAGTTATGAGAGTGAGAAAGGAAAAACTAATAGAATAGTTTTTGGTGTGTTTTGGAATGAAACATGTGCACTCCTTATATAGTGAAGTATGATAGTTAATATTTCTCACATGAGCAATGTGAGACTAAATGGTTTTTTCAACCAAAAAAATATTCTAATTATGTAGGAATTGAGAAATTTTTAAATTCAACATATTGAAACATAGACATGTTCCAAGAATAATAACAATTAAACAAACATCTCTGAATCACATATACTGGAGAAATGTAACCATATAGTCGCCATTTTGACTCTTCTTCGTCCATTGAATCTATTTTTTCTCAGATTCTCTCATAGCTCGTCAATTATATCAAAACAATACCTTCACTAGCAGTAATATCTTTCCTTGATGTGAAATCAATAAAACTCTTAATCAAGAATGAAATTAACTCATTTATACTTTGTCTGGTTTCTTTTTTAAGTGTAATAGAAAATAGAAATGGTTCTTTTTAATTCATAACATCATTTAGTTCCATCTTAATCCCCCTATACAAAACAAAATACAAATTATTCTATAAGTGAAATGTTCGTCATATTATATTGTTTGGAATTAAGCTCATGTATTCAGAATTTAATTTATATGAATGTAACAAATGAATATAACAAGAATTTTATAAATATTACTATAGTAAGTCAAGTTGGCTCTTGAGGTTTCCTTTTATATATATATATATATATATATATATATATATATATATATATATATATATATATATATATATATATATATATATATATATATATATATATATATATATATATATATATATATATATATATATATATATATATATATATATATATATATATATATATATATAAGTTGGCTCAAAACGCTTAAATATTCACAAAAGATTTTAGAATAAATTATAACAAAATGATATTAATTTTAAAATTAAAGGTGGTAATAATTGATAATTTGATCATTTTGAATTTAAAATATATTACTATTGATTTATTTTTGGATGGAAAAGTTAATAGAGATATTTTAGAATTATAATTTAGTATAATATATATTTAGATTATAGATAAAAAGCTGACTGTTCAACGGTACATTTCTCTTATTAACAAGATATTGTGCTGAATTACCCATTGGAGTTCTTGTTTGCTTAATCATGTGGAAAGAGTGCATTTGATTAAGAGTGTAATAGTTGCTATTACAACTTATTGATTATTTAAAAAATCAATGTTATTTGTAGAACTTTTTTGTAAACCAAAAGTAAATGATAAGAAAAGAAAGTTTCATATTAATTGGAAAAATATTTATACATATAATGGGTTTATAGCTACTATATTAAAAAAAAGATCACATGATGTTTATGGATATTAGATATTCATGCTTTTGGATTTTCAAGAATATCCTAAAGCAAAAAGGTAAAGTGTGTAGTATATGGTGGTATTGTAACTCTATGTTACTACAAAGTAAATTTAGCCAAATTTAGCCTTACAAATATGTACATGAATCTTACCTTTTAATCCTAGGGGGCAAGAAGTTCATAGGAAGATTCTATACAACAACATGGCTCTGGTTCAGTCCCGTGCTCAATTTACTTTGTGGATGGAATATCATGGTAAACTAATAATAAAATTGAGATTTTTTAAATTTAGTTTTGTGGATAATGGAATGTGTTGTTTCTTCGATGAACCAAACACACTGGGATTACAGGAAGTTAAAAGAGATTTGAAAAAGTGTATTATGTTAGGTTTGAATTTAATCACAATCCCAATGGATGGAAAAAGAAATTATATTAGTTAGTAAAACATATTACAAGTAAAGTAGGAAGCATAAAGTAACTGCAGCAGAATGCGTTTACGAGACAGGAGACATCGTAATGAATTTTTTTTTGGGAAGAACGTAAATACCACAGAATAAGAAAATTATTGATATGATAGTATATAGAATTTGGAATTATCTTAAATTTAGATATCATTTATTTAGTTTTATGATGATCTAAACTAGGCTGGTTTAGTTTTTGATGTTTGTGGGTTTAAGATTGCTTGTATTTTTTTTTTCAAAAATAAAAATTAGTAGTATTTTTTATTTAACCATTATTAGTAAAAAAATATATCTTAAAATGAATAAAAAATCTAAAATCAATTAGGACATATAAATACATAAATCTATAGAATTATATTATTTTTAATGACACTTTCAAACAATGATATAAAATATAAATAATTTTTTTTCTGTGCGGATACATGGATCATCTATTAAATTTGGATATTTTAGTTTATTTATAGTTAATTTAGTTTGTATACATTTTTCTAATTTTACAATGTCGTCTTATTTAATATTATAAATTTTATAAATGTTAAATAATGTACATCAAGATGTGAAAACAAAGATTCTAAGGAAAAATATTTTATTTTTTATAATCAATAATATATATATATATATATATATATATATATATATATATATATATATATATATATATATATATATATATATATATATATATATATATATATATATATATATATATATATATATATATATATATATATATATATATATATATATATATATATATATATATATAATTTATTTGCTAAAAAAACTATAAAATTAATTTTAGCATTAAGAAATAAATTTTTGCATTTTTTTATAACATAAATAAAAAATCTCAAGAAAATATTCATTTGTAGGCCCAATCTAATTTTAAAAATGAGTTTAAATTAAAAAAAACAATAATTATAATAATTAAAAATGATGCATCAAAATTGTTTTAATTTATTTTTTTGCCTTCTTAATAGAATATAAAATAATATTATAGAGAGATAAATGTGAAAGTATAGAGAAAACAGGAAAATAAAAGATAAAATATAGAAAAATGAAGAATACATAAACCAATATGAAATGCAAATATTCAATTTGTCATTTTTTTTTATCATGATACTATTTTTTAACTTTATAAATAATGTTAAATATGTTTGGATCTCAATTCGAAATGTTAGTTTTTAAGGTGAGGTTGTCCTCACATATTTATTCATTCGACTGTACAGAAATCTAAACAATGTGAAACTTTATATAAACATCATCAACATAAATACTAACTTTAACACTCACCTTCACGTCTAGCGTAGACATGGATCAAACGTCCATATTGTAGTTTTTAATCCGACTCTGATACTATATTAAATATGTTTAGATCTCAACCCTAAAAACTAACTCAAATGATGAGATTACTCTCACATATTTATACACCTAACAATCAGAAAATTTAAGCAATATAACACTTTAAACAAACCTCAACCACACAAATACTAACTTCAACAGATAAAACATGAGAGATTTTCATAAAAGATCTAGATTATTAATATTACATGAGGTTAAATTTATTGCAGGTGATAGGTGAAGTGGATGACTCAACTACCCAGTATAACAAGAGCATTCAGATGACAATTTAGATGGCCATGAGTTTATTATCAAGTAAGAATATACGCAGTTGTTTCACGAAGGATGGAAGTTGATTCATAATAATTTTGTCATTTCAAAAGCACGTATTGTTTGTTGTCATAATTGATGAAGATGAAGTTCTCATAACTGAACTCGAAATTACCATATGAAAAGACAAGATAAATTGAATTTATTGAATAATAAATACTCTTGTTGATTGGATTGAATTACAAACATGATATGTTATTCATATTTATAAAAAGGGTTCAATCCGATGAAAATAAAATTTTTAATTAATAAATTTAGTCCATAACCAACTTTATATAACCAAAAACAATATACTAACCAATACCAATAATATTGTTAACTAACTCTAATTATCCTACTTTTCTAATATATAACAAGTTAAGTTGGATTTAATATATTTTATAATGTGTAAATCATTCAAAGCATTTTAGAATTTTTGAAAATAAATACTGTCATCAAATTTGCTTCTGCAATAACTTTATCTAATCATGAAAGTGTTAAATCTTTTGTACCACTGCTTAGGAGCTTGCTTAAGGTCATATAAAGATTTTTTCAATAGACAGACAAAAATCTTTTCATCAAGAAATATAAATTTCTCGGCTTGTTCCATGTAAATTTCTTCTTCCAACTCTTCATGTAGAAAATTTGTCTTAACGTCAAGCTGTTCCAACTCCAAATCAAACAAATCAGCAAATGCAAGTAAAACACAGATGAAAGTATGAAGAACATATGAGAATATATCATTAATGTCAATACCTTCCTTTTGATTAAAACTTTTAAGAATGAGTTGTGCTTTGCATCTTGAATTTTCAACCCCGAGAATCTTGTCTTTCTTCTTATAGACCCATTTACACCTCAATTGTCACTTTCCTTCGGGAAGCTTTGCCAAATCTCAAGTATTATTTTTAATGAAGACTCTTAATTTCTTCATCCATAGCCTCTAGCCACTGAGAAGACTCAACACAAGAAACAACTTCAGCATAACTGATAGGCTAAACACCATCATTTACCTCTTGTGCAATAGACATTACATAAGCAACTAAATTGTCTTCATTTGTGTATCTGACTGGCTTTTTGATTTTCCTTATAGCTCTGTCTTGGGTAATAGAGTAATCATCTCCTTACTGTTAAATGGGAGAAGTTGTATTATCATCACAGTCATCATCGA